>CAXKVI010000001.1:120503012-120951739 GCA_964058755.1 Campiglossa producta
ACAAAAATGCAAAAAAAGTTTGAGTTTTTTCAAAGCGGGTTCCAGCGTGATGTGCATTAGGCCATATCTCCGAAAACTACAAACGATTTAAAACATATTTTAACAAAAAAAAAACAAAATTTACTTCATTTGCTTGGTTTCTGCACAATATATTGTATTTTCGGAGTAACTATAAAAGCTACAAAAAAAAAATTTCACTACAATCAATTTTGTCGTTTGTAGTTGTAGGAAAATTACTTTTAGTGCTTTCAAATTGCTGAATTCTGCCTTTTTTTGACATGCGTTCTCGATTACTCCGAAACCTTCGGAGCAAAAAAAAAATTTTTTTTCGGATAAAAAACTACAAACGATTTAAAACATATTTCAACAAAAAAAAAAACAAAATTTACTTCATTTGCTTGGTTTCTGCACAATATATTGTATTTTCGGAGTAACTATAAAAGCTACAAAAAAAAAAATTTCACTACAATCAATTTTGTCGTTTGTAGTTGTAGGAAAATTACTTTTAGTGCTTTCAAATTGCTGAATTCTGCCTTTTTTTGACATGCGTTCTCGATTACTCCGAAACCTTCGGAGCAAAAAAAAAAATTTTTTTCGGATAAAAAACTACAAACGATTTAAAACATATTTCAACAAAAAAAAACCAAAATTTACTTCATTTGCTTGGTTTCTGCACAATATATTGTATTTTCGGAGTAACTATAAAAGCTACAAAAAAAAAAATTTCACTACAATCAATTTTGTCGTTTGTAGTTGTAGGAAAATTACTTTTAGTGCTTTCAAATTGCTGAATTCTGCCTTTTTTTGACATGCGTTCTCGATTACTCCGAAACCTTCGGAGCAAAAAAAAAATTTTTTTTCGGATAAAAAACTACAAACGATTTAAAACATATTTCAACAAAAAAAAACAAAATTTACTTCATTTGCTTGGTTTCTGCACAATATATTGTATTTTCGGAGTAACTATAAAAGCTACAAAAAAAAAATTTCACTACAATAAATTTTGTCGTTTGTAGTTGTAGGAAAATTACTTTTAGTGCTTTCAAATTGCTGAATTCTGCCTTTTTTTGACATGCGTTCTCGATTACTCCGAAACCTTCGGAGCAAAAAAAAAATTTTTTTTCGGATAAAAAACTACAAACGATTTAAAACATATTTCAACAAAAAAAAAACAAAATTTACTTCATTTGCTTGGTTTCTGCACAATATATTGTATTTTCGGAGTAACTATAAAAGCTACAAAAAAAAAAATTTCACTACAATCAATTTTGTCGTTTGTAGTTGTAGGAAAAGTACTTTTAGTGCTTTCAAATTGCTGAATTCTGCCTTTTTTTAACATGCGTTTTCGATATCTCCGAAACCTTTGGAGCAAAAAAAAAATGAATTTCACTACAATCAATCTCATCGTTTGTAGTTCACAAAAATGCAAAAAAAGTTTGAGTTTTTTCAAAGCGGGTTCCAGCGTGATGTGCATTAGGCCATATCTCCGAAACCTTTGGAGCAAAAAAAAAAATGTTTTTCGGATAAAAAACTACAAACGATTTAAAACATATTTCAACAAAAAAAAACCAAAATTTACTTCATTTGCTTGGTTTCTGCACAATATATTGTATTTTCGGAGTAACTATAAAAGCTACAAAAAAAAAAATTTCACTACAATCAATTTTGTCGTTTGTAGTTGTAGGAAAATTACTTTTAGTGCTTTCAAATTGCTGAATTCTGCCTTTTTTTGACATGCGTTCTCGATTACTCCGAAACCTTCGGAGCAAAAAAAAAATTTTTTTTCGGATAAAAAACTACAAACGATTTAAAACATATTTCAACAAAAAAAAAACAAAATTTACTTCATTTGCTTGGTTTCTGCACAATATATTGTATTTTCGGAGTAACTATAAAAGCTACAAAAAAAAAATTTCACTACAATCAATTTTGTCGTTTGTAGTTGTAGGAAAATTACTTTTAGTGCTTTCAAATTGCTGAATTCTGCCTTTTTTTGACATGCGTTCTCGATTACTCCGAAACCTTCGGAGCAAAAAAAAAATTTTTTTTCGGATAAAAAACTACAAACGATTTAAAACATATTTCAACAAAAAAAAAAACAAAATTTACTTCATTTGCTTGGTTTCTGCACAATATATTGTATTTTCGGAGTAACTATAAAAGCTACAAAAAAAAAATTTCACTACAATCAATTTTGTCGTTTGTAGTTGTAGGAAAAGTACTTTTAGTGCTTTCAAATTGCTGAATTCTGCCTTTTTTTAACATGCGTTTTCGATATCTCCGAAACCTTTGGAGCAAAAAAAAAATGAATTTCACTACAATCAATCTCATCGTTTGTAGTTCACAAAAATGCAAAAAAAGTTTGAGTTTTTTCAAAGCGGGTTCCAGCGTGATGTGCATTAGGCCATATCTCCGAAACCTTTGGAGCAAAAAAAATTTTTTTTTCGTATAAAAAACTACAAACGATTTAAAACATATTTTAACAAAAAAAAAACAAAATTTACTTCATTTGCTTGGTTTCTGCACAATATATTGTATTTTCGGAGTAACTATAAAAGCTACAAAAAAAAAATTTCACTACAATCAATTTTGTCGTTTGTAGTTGTAGGAAAATTACTTTTAGTGCTTTCAAATTGCTGAATTCTGCCTTTTTTTGACATGCGTTCTCGATTACTCCGAAACCTTCGGAGCAAAAAAAAAAATTTTTTTCGGATAAAAAACTACAAACGATTTAAAGCATATTTCAACAAAAAAAAACCAAAATTTACTTCATTTGCTTGGTTTCTGCACAATATATTGTATTTTCGGAGTAACTATAAAAGCTACAAAAAAAAAAATTTCACTACAATCAATTTTGTCGTTTGTAGTTGTAGGAAAATTACTATTAGTGCTTTCAAATTGCTGAATTCTGCCTTTTTTTGACATGCGTTCTCGATTACTCCGAAACCTTCGGAGCAAAAAAAAAATTTTTTTTCGGATAAAAAACTACAAACGATTTAAAACATATTTCAACAAAAAAAAATCAAAATTTACTTCATTTGCTTGGTTTCTGCACAATATATTGTATTTTCGGAGTAACTATAAAAGCTACAAAAAAAAAATTTCACTACAATCAATTTTGTCGTTTGTAGTTGTAGGAAAATTACTTTTAGTGCTTTCAAATTGCTGAATTCTGCCTTTTTTTGACATGCGTTCTCGATTACTCCGAAACCTTCGGAGCAAAAAAAAAATTTTTTTTCGGATAAAAAACTACAAACGATTTAAAACATATTTCAACAAAAAAAAAAACAAAATTTACTTCATTTGCTTGGTTTCTGCACAATATATTGTATTTTCGGAGTAACTATAAAAGCTACAAAAAAAAAAATTTCACTACAATCAATTTTGTCGTTTGTAGTTGTAGGAAAATTACTTTTAGTGCTTTCAAATTGCTGAATTCTGCCTTTTTTTAACATGCGTTTTCGATATCTCCGAAACCTTTGGAGCAAAAAAAAAATGAATTTCACTACAATCAATCTCATCGTTTGTAGTTCACAAAAATGCAAAAAAAGTTTGAGTTTTTTCAAAGCGGGTTCCAGCGTGATGTGCATTAGGCCATATCTCCGAAACCTTTGGAGCAAAAAAAAATTTTTTTTTCGTATAAAAAACTACAAACGATTTAAAACATATTTTAACAAAAAAAAAAACAAAATTTACTTCATTTGCTTGGTTTCTGCACAATATATTGTATTTTCGGAGTAACTATAAAAGCTACAAAAAAAAAAATTTCACTACAATCAATTTTGTCGTTTGTAGTTGTAGGAAAATTACTTTTAGTGCTTTCAAATTGCTGAATTCTGCCTTTTTTTGACATGCGTTCTCGATTACTCCGAAACCTTCGGAGCAAAAAAAAAAATTTTTTTCGGATAAAAAACTACAAACGATTTAAAGCATATTTCAACAAAAAAAAACCAAAATTTACTTCATTTGCTTGGTTTCTGCACAATATATTGTATTTTCGGAGTAACTATAAAAGCTACAAAAAAAAAAATTTCACTACAATCAATTTTGTCGTTTGTAGTTGTAGGAAAATTACTATTAGTGCTTTCAAATTGCTGAATTCTGCCTTTTTTTGACATGCGTTCTCGATTACTCCGAAACCTTCGGAGCAAAAAAAAAATTTTTTTTCGGATAAAAAACTACAAACGATTTAAAACATATTTCAACAAAAAAAAATCAAAATTTACTTCATTTGCTTGGTTTCTGCACAATATATTGTATTTTCGGAGTAACTATAAAAGCTACAAAAAAAAAAAATTCACTACAATCAATTTTGTCGTTTGTAGTTGTAGGAAAATTACTTTTAGTGCTTTCAAATTGCTGAATTCTGCCTTTTTTTGACATGCGTTCTCGATTACTCCGAAACCTTCGGAGCAAAAAAAAAATTTTTTTTCGGATAAAAAACTACAAACGATTTAAAACATATTTCAACAAAAAAAAAACAAAATTTACTTCATTTGCTTGGTTTCTGCACAATATATTGTATTTTCGGAGTAACTATAAAAGCTACAAAAAAAAAAAATTTCACTACAATCAATTTTGTCGTTTGTAGTTGTAGGAAAATTACTTTTAGTGCTTTCAAATTGCTGAATTCTGCCTTTTTTTAACATGCGTTTTCGATATCTCCGAAACCTTTGGAGCAAAAAAAAAATGAATTTCACTACAATCAATCTCATCGTTTGTAGTTCACAAAAATGCAAAAAAAGTTTGAGTTTTTTCAAAGCGGGTTCCAGCGTGATGTGCATTAGGCCATATCTCCGAAACCTTTGGAGCAAAAAAAAATTTTTTTTTCGTATAAAAAACTACAAACGATTTAAAACATATTTTAACAAAAAAAAAACAAAATTTACTTCATTTGCTTGGTTTCTGCACAATATATTGTATTTTCGGAGTAACTATAAAAGCTACAAAAAAAAAAATTTCACTACAATCAATTTTGTCGTTTGTAGTTGTAGGAAAATTACTTTTAGTGCTTTCAAATTGCTGAATTCTGCCTTTTTTTGACATGCGTTCTCGATTACTCCGAAACCTTCGGAGCAAAAAAAAAAATTTTTTTCGGATAAAAAACTACAAACGATTTAAAGCATATTTCAACAAAAAAAAACCAAAATTTACTTCATTTGCTTGGTTTCTGCACAATATATTGTATTTTCGGAGTAACTATAAAAGCTACAAAAAAAAAAATTTCACTACAATCAATTTTGTCGTTTGTAGTTGTAGGAAAATTACTATTAGTGCTTTCAAATTGCTGAATTCTGTCTTTTTTTGACATGCGTTCTCGATTACTCCGAAACCTTCGGAGCAAAAAAAAAATTTTTTTTCGGATAAAAAACTACAAACGATTTAAAACATATTTCAACAAAAAAAAATCAAAATTTACTTCATTTGCTTGGTTTCTGCACAATATATTGTATTTTCGGAGTAACTATAAAAGCTACAAAAAAAAAAATTTCACTACAATCAATCTTGTCGTTTGTAGTTGTAGGAAAATTACTTTTAGTGCTTTCAAATTGCTGAATTCTGCCTTTTTTTGACATGCGTTCTCGATTACTCCGAAACCTTCGGAGCAAAAAAAAAATTTTTTTTCGGATAAAAAACTACAAACGATTTAAAACATATTTCAACAAAAAAAAAACAAAATTTACTTCATTTGCTTGGTTTCTGCACAATATATTGTATTTTCGGAGTAACTATAAAAGCTACAAAAAAAAAAATTTCACTACAATCAATTTTGTCGTTTGTAGTTGTAGGAAAATTACTTTTAGTGCTTTCAAATTGCTGAATTCTGCCTTTTTTTGACATGCGTTCTCGATTACTCCGAAACCTTCGGAGCAAAAAAAAAAATTTTTTTCGGATAAAAAACTACAAACGATTTAAAACATATTTCAACAAAAAAAAACCAAAATTTACTTCATTTGCTTGGTTTCTGCACAATATATTGTATTTTCGGAGTAACTATAAAAGCTACAAAAAAAAAAATTTCACTACAATCAATTTTGTCGTTTGTAGTTGTAGGAAAATTACTTTTAGTGCTTTCAAATTGCTGAATTCTGCCTTTTTTTGACATGCGTTCTCGATTACTCCGAAACCTTCGGAGCAAAAAAAAATTTTTTTTCGGATAAAAAACTACAAACGATTTAAAACATATTTCAACAAAAAAAAAAACAAAATTTACTTCATTTGCTTGGTTTCTGCACAATATATTGTATTTTCGGAGTAACTATAAAAGCTACAAAAAAAAAAATTTCACTACAATCAATTTTGTCGTTTGTAGTTGTAGGAAAATTACTTTTAGTGCTTTCAAATTGCTGAATTCTGCCTTTTTTTGACATGCGTTCTCGATTACTCCGAAACCTTCGGAGCAAAAAAAAAATTTTTTTCGGATAAAAAACTACAAACGATTTAAAACATATTTCAACAAAAAAAAAAACAAAATTTACTTCATTTGCTTGGTTTCTGCACAATATATTGTATTTTCGGAGTAACTATAAAAGCTACAAAAAAAAAAATTTCACTACAATCAATTTTGTCGTTTGTAGTTGTAGGAAAAGTACTTTTAGTGCTTTCAAATTGCTGAATTCTGCCTTTTTTTAACATGCGTTTTCTATATCTCCGAAACCTTTGGAGCAAAAAAAAAATGAATTTCACTACAATCAATCTCATCGTTTGTAGTTCACAAAAATGCAAAAAAAGTTTGAGTTTTTTCAAAGCGGGTTCCAGCGTGATGTGCATTAGGCCATATCTCCGAAACCTTTGGAGCAAAAAAAAATTTTTTTTTCGTATAAAAAACTACAAACGATTTAAAACATATTTTAACAAAAAAAAAACAAAATTTACTTCATTTGCTTGGTTTCTGCACAATATATTGTATTTTCGGAGTAACTATAAAAGCTACAAAAAAAAAAAAATTTCACTACAATCAATTTTGTCGTTTGTAGTTGTAGGAAAATTACTTTTAGTGCTTTCAAATTGCTGAATTCTGCCTTTTTTTGACATGCGTTCTCGATTACTCCGAAACCTTCGGAGCAAAAAAAAAAATTTTTTTCGGATAAAAAACTACAAACGATTTAAAGCATATTTCAACAAAAAAAAACCAAAATTTACTTCATTTGCTTGGTTTCTGCACAATATATTGTATTTTCGGAGTAACTATAAAAGCTACAAAAAAAAAATTTCACTACAATCAATTTTGTCGTTTGTAGTTGTAGGAAAATTACTTTTAGTGCTTTCAAATTGCTGAATTCTGCCTTTTTTTGACATGCGTTCTCGATTACTCCGAAACCTTCGGAGCAAAAAAAAAAATTTTTTTCGGATAAAAAACTACAAACGATTTAAAGCATATTTCAACAAAAAAAAACCAAAATTTACTTCATTTGCTTGGTTTCTGCACAATATATTGTATTTTCGGAGTAACTATAAAAGCTACAAAAAAAAAAATTTCACTACAATCAATTTTGTCGTTTGTAGTTGTAGGAAAATTACTATTAGTGCTTTCAAATTGCTGAATTCTGCCTTTTTTTGACATGCGTTCTCGATTACTCCGAAACCTTCGGAGCAAAAAAAAAATTTTTTTTCGGATAAAAAACTACAAACGATTTAAAACATATTTCAACAAAAAAAATCAAAATTTACTTCATTTGCTTGGTTTCTGCACAATATATTGTATTTTCGGAGTAACTATAAAAGCTACAAAAAAAAAAATTTCACTACAATCAATTTTGTCGTTTGTAGTTGTAGGAAAATTACTTTTAGTGCTTTCAAATTGCTGAATTCTGCCTTTTTTTGACATGCGTTCTCGATTACTCCGAAACCTTCGGAGCAAAAAAAAATGTTTTTTCGGATAAAAAACTACAAACGATTTAAAACATATTTCAACAAAAAAAAAACAAAATTTACTTCATTTGCTTGGTTTCTGCACAATATATTGTATTTTCGGAGTAACTATAAAAGCTACAAAAAAAAAAATTTCACTACAATCAATTTTGTCGTTTGTAGTTGTAGGAAAATTACTTTTAGTGCTTTCAAATTGCTGAATTCTGCCTTTTTTTGACATGCGTTCTCGATTACTCCGAAACCTTCGGAGCAAAAAAAAAAATTTTTTTCGGATAAAAAACTACAAACGATTTAAAACATATTTCAACAAAAAAAAACCAAAATTTACTTCATTTGCTTGGTTTCTGCACAATATATTGTATTTTCGGAGTAACTATAAAAGCTACAAAAAAAAAAATTTCACTACAATCAATTTTGTCGTTTGTAGTTGTAGGAAAATTACTTTTAGTGCTTTCAAATTGCTGAATTCTGCCTTTTTTTGACATGCGTTCTCGATTACTCCGAAACCTTCGGAGCAAAAAAAAATTTTTTTTCGGATAAAAAACTACAAACGATTTAAAACATATTTCAACAAAAAAAAAAACAAAATTTACTTCATTTGCTTGGTTTCTGCACAATATATTGTATTTTCGGAGTAACTATAAAAGCTACAAAAAAAAAAATTTCACTACAATCAATTTTGTCGTTTGTAGTTGTAGGAAAATTACTTTTAGTGCTTTCAAATTGCTGAATTCTGCCTTTTTTTGACATGCGTTCTCGATTACTCCGAAACCTTCGGAGCAAAAAAAAAATTTTTTTCGGATAAAAAACTACAAACGATTTAAAACATATTTCAACAAAAAAAAAACAAAATTTACTTCATTTGCTTGGTTTCTGCACAATATATTGTATTTTCGGAGTAACTATAAAAGCTACAAAAAAAAAAATTTCACTACAATCAATTTTGTCGTTTGTAGTTGTAGGAAAAGTACTTTTAGTGCTTTCAAATTGCTGAATTCTGCCTTTTTTTAACATGCGTTTTCTATATCTCCGAAACCTTTGGAGCAAAAAAAAAATGAATTTCACTACAATCAATCTCATCGTTTGTAGTTCACAAAAATGCAAAAAAAGTTTGAGTTTTTTCAAAGCGGGTTCCAGCGTGATGTGCATTAGGCCATATCTCCGAAACCTTTGGAGCAAAAAAAAATTTTTTTTTCGTATAAAAAACTACAAACGATTTAAAACATATTTTAACAAAAAAAAACAAAATTTACTTCATTTGCTTGGTTTCTGCACAATATATTGTATTTTCGGAGTAACTATAAAAGCTACAAAAAAAAAAATTTCACTACAATCAATTTTGTCGTTTGTAGTTGTAGGAAAATTACTTTTAGTGCTTTCAAATTGCTGAATTCTGCCTTTTTTTGACATGCGTTCTCGATTACTCCGAAACCTTCGGAGCAAAAAAAAAATTTTTTTTCGGATAAAAAACTACAAACGATTTAAAGCATATTTCAACAAAAAAAAACCAAAATTTACTTCATTTGCTTGGTTTCTGCACAATATATTGTATTTTCGGAGTAACTATAAAAGCTACAAAAAAAAAAATTTCACTACAATCAATTTTGTCGTTTGTAGTTGTAGGAAAATTACTATTAGTGCTTTCAAATTGCTGAATTCTGCCTTTTTTTGACATGCGTTCTCGATTACTCCGAAACCTTCGGAGCAAAAAAAAATTTTTTTTTCGGATAAAAAACTACAAACGATTTAAAACATATTTCAACAAAAAAAATCAAAATTTACTTCATTTGCTTGGTTTCTGCACAATATATTGTATTTTCGGAGTAACTATAAAAGCTACAAAAAAAAAAATTTCACTACAATCAATTTTGTCGTTTGTAGTTGTAGGAAAATTACTTTTAGTGCTTTCAAATTGCTGAATTCTGCCTTTTTTTGACATGCGTTCTCGATTACTCCGAAACCTTCGGAGCAAAAAAAAAATTTTTTTTCGGATAAAAAACTACAAACGATTTAAAACATATTTCAACAAAAAAAAAAACAAAATTTACTTCATTTGCTTGGTTTCTGCACAATATATTGTATTTTCGGAGTAACTATAAAAGCTACAAAAAAAAAAATTTCACTACAATCAATTTTGTCGTTTGTAGTTGTAGGAAAATTACTTTTAGTGCTTTCAAATTGCTGAATTCTGCCTTTTTTTAACATGCGTTTTCGATATCTCCGAAACCTTTGGAGCAAAAAAAAAATGAATTTCACTACAATCAATCTCATCGTTTGTAGTTCACAAAAATGCAAAAAAAGTTTGAGTTTTTTCAAAGCGGGTTCCAGCGTGATGTGCATTAGGCCATATCTCCGAAACCTTTGGAGCAAAAAAAATTTTTTTTTTCGTATAAAAAACTACAAACGATTTAAAACATATTTTAACAAAAAAAAAACAAAATTTACTTCATTTGCTTGGTTTCTGCACAATATATTGTATTTTCGGAGTAACTATAAAAGCTACAAAAAAAAAAATTTCACTACAATCAATTTTGTCGTTTGTAGTTGTAGGAAAATTACTTTTAGTGCTTTCAAATTGCTGAATTCTGCCTTTTTTTAACATGCGTTTTCGATATCTCCGAAACCTTTGGAGCAAAAAAAAAATGAATTTCACTACAATCAATCTCATCGTTTGTAGTTCACAAAAATGCAAAAAAAGTTTGAGTTTTTTCAAAGCGGGTTCCAGCGTGATGTGCATTAGGCCATATCTCCGAAACCTTTGGAGCAAAAAAAAATTTTTTTTTCGTATAAAAAACTACAAACGATTTAAAACATATTTTAACAAAAAAAAAACAAAATTTACTTCATTTGCTTGGTTTCTGCGCAATATATTGTATTTTCGGAGTAACTATAAAAGCTACAAAAAAAAAAATTTCACTACAATCAATTTTGTCGTTTGTAGTTCTAGGAAAATTACTTTTAGTGCTTTCAAATTGCTGAATTCTGCCTTTTTTTGACATGCGTTCTCGATTACTCCGAAACCTTCGGAGCAAAAAAAAAAATTTTTTTCGGATAAAAAACTACAAACGATTTAAAGCATATTTCAACAAAAAAAAACCAAAATTTACTTCATTTGCTTGGTTTCTGCACAATATATTGTATTTTCGGAGTAACTATAAAAGCTACAAAAAAAAAATTTCACTACAATCAATTTTGTCGTTTGTAGTTGTAGGAAAATTACTTTTAGTGCTTTCAAATTGCTGAATTCTGCCTTTTTTGGACATGCGTTCTCGATTACTCCGAAACCTTCGGAGCAAAAAAAAAATTTTTTTTCGGATAAAAAACTACAAACGATTTAAAACATATTTCAACAAAAAAAAAACAAAATTTACTTCATTTGCTTGGTTTCTGCACAATATATTGTATTTTCGGAGTAACTATAAAAGCTACAAAAAAAAAAATTTCACTACAATCAATTTTGTCGTTTGTAGTTGTAGGAAAATTACTTTTAGTGCTTTCAAATTGCTGAATTCTGCCTTTTTTTGACATGCGTTCTCGATTACTCCGAAACCTTCGGAGCAAAAAAAAAATTTTTTTCGGATAAAAAACTACAAACGATTTAAAACATATTTCAACAAAAAAAAACCAAAATTTACTTCATTTGCTTGGTTTCTGCACAATATATTGTATTTTCGGAGTAACTATAAAAGCTACAAAAAAAAAATTTCACTACAATCAATTTTGTCGTTTGTAGTTGTAGGAAAATTACTTTTAGTGCTTTCAAATTGCTGAATTCGACATGCGTTCAATTTTGTCGTTTGTAGTTGTAGGAAAAGTACTTTTAGTGCTTTCAAATTGCTGAATTCTGCCTTTTTTTAACATGCGTTTTCGATATCTCCGAAACCTTTGGAGCAAAAAAAAAATGAATTTCACTACAATCAATCTCATCGTTTGTAGTTCACAAAAATGCAAAAAAAGTTTGAGTTTTTTCAAAGCGGGTTCCAGCGTGATGTGCATTAGGCCATATCTCCGAAACCTTTGGAGCAAAAAAAAATTTTTTTTTCGTATAAAAAACTACAAACGATTTAAAACATATTTTAACAAAAAAAAAACAAAATTTACTTCATTTGCTTGGTTTCTGCACAATATATTGTATTTTCGAAGTAACTATAAAAGCTACAAAAAAAAAAATTTCACTACAATCAATTTTGTCGTTTGTAGTTGTAGGAAAATTACTTTTAGTGCTTTCAAATTGCTGAATTCTGCCTTTTTTTGACATGCGTTCTCGATTACTCCGAAACCTTCGGAGCAAAAAAAAAAATTTTTTTCGGATAAAAAACTACAAACGATTTAAAGCATATTTCAACAAAAAAAAACCAAAATTTACTTCATTTGCTTGGTTTCTGCACAATATATTGTATTTTCGGAGTAACTATAAAAGCTACAAAAAAAAAAATTTCACTACAATCAATTTTGTCGTTTGTAGTTGTAGGAAAATTACTTTTAGTGCTTTCAAATTGCTGAATTCTGCCTTTTTTTGACATGCGTTCTCGATTACTCCGAAACCTTCGGAGCAAAAAAAAAATTTTTTTTCGGATAAAAAACTACAAACGATTTAAAACATATTTCAACAAAAAAAAATCAAAATTTACTTCATTTGCTTGGTTTCTGCACAATATATTGTATTTTCGGAGTAACTATAAAAGCTACAAAAAAAAAAATTTCACTACAATCAATTTTGTCGTTTGTAGTTGTAGGAAAATTACTTTTAGTGCTTTCAAATTGCTGAATTCTGCCTTTTTTTGACATGCGTTCTCGATTACTCCGAAACCTTCGGAGCAAAAAAAAAATTTTTTTTCGGATAAAAAACTACAAACGATTTAAAACATATTTCAACAAAAAAAAATCAAAATTTACTTCATTTGCTTGGTTTCTGCACAATATATTGTATTTTCGGAGTAACTATAAAAGCTACAAAAAAAAATATTTCACTACAATCAATTTTGTCGTTTGTAGTTGTAGGAAAATTACTTTTAGTGCTTTCAAATTGCTGAATTCTGCCTTTTTTTGACATGCGTTCTCGATTACTCCGAAACCTTCGGAGCAAAAAAAAAATTTGTTTTCGGATAAAAAACTACAAACGATTTAAAACATATTTCAACAAAAAAAAAACAAAATTTACTTCATTTGCTTGGTTTCTGCACAATATATTGTATTTTCGGAGTAACTATAAAAGCTACAAAAAAAAAAATTTCACTACAATCAATTTTGTCGTTTGTAGTTGTAGGAAAATTACTTTTAGTGCTTTCAAATTGCTGAATTCTGCCTTTTTTTAACATGCGTTTTCGATATCTCCGAAACCTTTGGAGCAAAAAAAAAATGAATTTCACTACAATCAATCTCATCGTTTGTAGTTCACAAAAATGCAAAAAAAGTTTGAGTTTTTTCAAAGCGGGTTCCAGCGTGATGTGCATTAGGCCATATCTCCGAAACCTTTGGAGCAAAAAAAAATTTTTTTTTCGTATAAAAAACTACAAACGATTTAAAACATATTTTAACAAAAAAAAAACAAAATTTACTTCATTTGCTTGGTTTCTGCACAATATATTGTATTTTCGGAGTAACTATAAAAGCTACAAAAAAAAAAATTTCACTACAATCAATTTTGTCGTTTGTAGTTGTAGGAAAATTACTTTTAGTGCTTTCAAATTGCTGAATTCTGCCTTTTTTTGACATGCGTTCTCGATTACTCCGAAACCTTCGGAGCAAAAAAAAAAATTTTTTTCGGATAAAAAACTACAAACGATTTAAAGCATATTTCAACAAAAAAAAACCAAAATTTACTTCATTTGCTTGGTTTCTGCACAATATATTGTATTTTCGGAGTAACTATAAAAGCTACAAAAAAAAAAATTTCACTACAATCAATTTTGTCGTTTGTAGTTGTAGGAAAATTACTATTACTGCTTTCAAATTGCTGAATTCTGCCTTTTTTTGACATGCGTTCTCGATTACTCCGAAACCTTCGGAGCAAAAAAAAATTTTTTTTTCGGATAAAAAACTACAAACGATTTAAAACATATTTCAACAAAAAAAAATCAAAATTTACTTCATTTGCTTGGTTTCTGCACAATATATTGTATTTTCGGAGTAACTATAAAAGCTACAAAAAAAAAAATTTCACTACAATCAATTTTGTCGTTTGTAGTTGTAGGAAAATTACTATTAGTGCTTTCCAATTGCTGAATTCTGCCTTTTTTTGACATGCGTTCTCGATTACTCCGAAACCTTCGGAGCAAAAAAAAAATTTTTTTTCGGATAAAAAACTACAAACGATTTAAAACATATTTCAACAAAAAAAAATCAAAATTTACTTCATTTGCTTGGTTTCTGCACAATATATTGTATTTTCGGAGTAACTATAAAAGCTACAAAAAAAAAAATTTCACTACAATCAATTTTGTCGTTTGTAGTTGTAGGAAAATTACTTTTAGTGCTTTCAAATTGCTGAATTCTGCCTTTTTTTGACATGCGTTCTCGATTACTCCGAAACCTTCGGAGCAAAAAAAAAATTTTTTTTCGGATAAAAAACTACAAACGATTTAAAACATATTTCAACAAAAAAAAAACAAAATTTACTTCATTTGCTTGGTTTCTGCACAATATATTGTATTTTCGGAGTAACTATAAAAGCTACAAAAAAAAAAATTTCACTACAATCAATTTTGTCGTTTGTAGTTGTAGGAAAATTACTTTTAGTGCTTTCAAATTGCTGAATTCTGCCTTTTTTTGACATGCGTTCTCGATTACTCCGAAACCTTCGGAGCAAAAAAAAAAATTTTTTTCGGATAAAAAACTACAAACGATTTAAAACATATTTCAACAAAAAAAAACCAAAATTTACTTCATTTGCTTGGTTTCTGCACAATATATTGTATTTTCGGAGTAACTATAAAAGCTACAAAAAAAAAAATTTCACTACAATCAATTTTGTCGTTTGTAGTTGTAGGAAAATTACTTTTAGTGCTTTCAAATTGCTGAATTCTGCCTTTTTTTGAGATGCGTTCTCGATTACTCCGAAACCTTCGGAGCAAAAAAAAAATTTTTTTTCGGATAAAAAACTACAAACGATTTAAAACATATTTCAACAAAAAAAAAAACAAAATTTACTTCATTTGCTTGGTTTCTGCACAATATATTGTATTTTCGGAGTAACTATAAAAGCTACAAAAAAAAAAATTTCACTACAATCAATTTTGTCGTTTGTAGTTGTAGGAAAATTACTTTTAGTGCTTTCAAATTGCTGAATTCTGCCTTTTTTTGACATGCGTTCTCGATTACTCCGAAACCTTCGGAGCAAAAAAAAAATTTTTTTCGGATAAAAAACTACAAACGATTTAAAACATATTTCAACAAAAAAAAAACAAAATTTACTTCATTTGCTTGGTTTCTGCACAATATATTGTATTTTCGGAGTAACTATAAAAGCTACAAAAAAAAAATTTCACTACAATCAATTTTGTCGTTTGTAGTTGTAGGAAAAGTACTTTTAGTGCTTTCAAATTGCTGAATTCTGCCTTTTTTAACATGCGTTTTCGATATCTCCGAAACCTTTGGAGCAAAAAAAAAATGAATTTCACTACAATCAATCTCATCGTTTGTAGTTCACAAAAATGCAAAAAAAGTTTGAGTTTTTTCAAAGCGGGTTCCAGCGTGATGTGCATTAGGCCATATCTCCGAAACCTTTGGAGCAAAAAAAAATTTTTTTTTCGTATAAAAAACTACAAACGATTTAAAACATATTTTAACAAAAAAAAAACAAAATTTACTTCATTTGCTTGGTTTCTGCACAATATATTGTATTTTCGGAGTAACTATAAAAGCTACAAAAAAAAAAATTTCACTACAATCAATTTTGTCGTTTGTAGTTGTAGGAAAATTACTTTTAGTGCTTTCAAATTGCTGAATTCTGCCTTTTTTTGACATGCGTTCTCGATTACTCCGAAACCTTCGGAGCAAAAAAAAAATTTTTTTCGGATAAAAAACTACAAACGATTTAAAGCATATTTCAACAAAAAAAAACCAAAATTTACTTCATTTGCTTGGTTTCTGCACAATATATTGTATTTTCGGAGTAACTATAAAAGCTACAAAAAAAAAAATTTCACTACAATCAATTTTGTCGTTTGTAGTTGTAGGAAAATTACTATTAGTGCTTTCAAATTGCTGAATTCTGCCTTTTTTTGACATGCGTTCTCGATTACTCCGAAACCTTCGGAGCAAAAAAAAATTTTTTTTTCGGATAAAAAACTACAAACGATTTAAAACATATTTCAACAAAAAAAAATCAAAATTTACTTCATTTGCTTGGTTTCTGCACAATATATTGTATTTTCGGAGTAACTATAAAAGCTACAAAAAAAAAAATTTCACTACAATCAATTTTGTCGTTTGTAGTTGTAGGAAAATTACTTTTAGTGCTTTCAAATTGCTGAATTCTGCCTTTTTTTGACATGCGTTCTCGATTACTCCGAAACCTTCGGAGCAAAAAAAAAATTTTTTTTCGGATAAAAAACTACAAACGATTTAAAACATATTTCAACAAAAAAAAAACAAAATTTACTTCATTTGCTTGGTTTCTGCACAATATATTGTATTTTCGGAGTAACTATAAAAGCTACAAAAAAAAAAATTTCACTACAATCAATTTTGTCGTTTGTAGTTGTAGGAAAATTACTTTTAGTGCTTTCAAATTGCTGAATTCTGCCTTTTTTTAACATCCGTTTTCGATATCTCCGAAACCTTTGGAGCAAAAAAAAAATGAATTTCACTACAATCAATCTCATCGTTTGTAGTTCACAAAAATGCAAAAAAAGTTTGAGTTTTTTCAAAGCGGGTTCCAGCGTGATGTGCATTAGGCCATATCTCCGAAACCTTTGGAGCAAAAAAAAATTTTTTTTTCGTATAAAAAACTACAAACGATTTAAAACATATTTTAACAAAAAAAAAACAAAATTTACTTCATTTGCTTGGTTTCTGCACAATATATTGTATTTTCGGAGTAACTATAAAAGCTACAAAAAAAAAAATTTCACTACAATCAATTTTGTCGTTTGTAGTTGTAGGAAAATTACTTTTAGTGCTTTCAAATTGCTGAATTCTGCCTTTTTTTAACATGCGTTTTCGATATCTCCGAAACCTTTGGAGCAAAAAAAAAATGAATTTCACTACAATCAATCTCATCGTTTGTAGTTCACAAAAATGCAAAAAAAGTTTGAGTTTTTTCAAAGCGGGTTCCAGCGTGATGTGCATTAGGCCATATCTCCGAAACCTTTGGAGCAAAAAAAAAATTTTTTTTCGTATAAAAAACTACAAACGATTTAAAACATATTTTAACAAAAAAAAAACAAAATTTACTTCATTTGCTTGGTTTCTGCACAATATATTGTATTTTCGGAGTAACTATAAAAGCTACAAAAAAAAAAATTTCACTACAATCAATTTTGTCGTTTGTAGTTCTAGGAAAATTACTTTTAGTGCTTTCAAATTGCTGAATTCTGCCTTTTTTTGACATGCGTTCTCGATTACTCCGAAACCTTCGGAGCAAAAAAAAAAATTTTTTTCGGATAAAAAACTACAAACGATTTAAAGCATATTTCAACAAAAAAAAAACCAAAATTTACTTCATTTGCTTGGTTTCTGCACAATATATTGTATTTTCGGAGTAACTATAAAAGCTACAAAAAAAAAATTTCACTACAATCAATTTTGTCGTTTGTAGTTGTAGGAAAATTACTTTTAGTGCTTTCAAATTGCTGAATTCTGCCTTTTTTGGACATGCGTTCTCGATTACTCCGAAACCTTCGGAGCAAAAAAAAAATTTTTTTTCGGATAAAAAACTACAAACGATTTAAAACATATTTCAACAAAAAAAAAACAAAATTTACTTCATTTGCTTGGTTTCTGCACAATATATTGTATTTTCGGAGTTACTATAAAAGCTACAAAAAAAAAAATTTCACTACAATCAATTTTGTCGTTTGTAGTTGTAGGAAAATTACTTTTAGTGCTTTCAAATTGCTGAATTCTGCCTTTTTTTGACATGCGTTCTCGATTACTCCGAAACCTTCGGAGCAAAAAAAAAATTTTTTTTCGGATAAAAAACTACAAACGATTTAAAACATATTTCAACAAAAAAAAAACAAAATTTACTTCATTTGCTTGGTTTCTGCACAATATATTGTATTTTCGGAGTAACTATAAAAGCTACAAAAAAAAAAATTTCACTACAATCAATTTTGTCGTTTGTAGTTGTAGGAAAATTACTTTTAGTGCTTTCAAATTGCTGAATTCTGCCTTTTTTTGACATGCGTTCTCGATTACTCCGAAACCTTCGGAGCAAAAAAAAAATTTTTTTTCGGATAAAAAACTACAAACGATTTAAAACATATTTCAACAAAAAAAAAAACAAAATTTACTTCATTTGCTTGGTTTCTGCACAATATATTGTATTTTCGGAGTAACTATAAAAGCTACAAAAAAAAAAATTTCACTACAATCAATTTTGTCGTTTGTAGTTGTAGGAAAAGTACTTTTAGTGCTTTCAAATTGCTGAATTCTGCCTTTTTTTAACATGCGTTTTCGATATCTCCGAAACCTTTGGAGCAAAAAAAAAATGAATTTCACTACAATCAATCTCATCGTTTGTAGTTCACAAAAATGCAAAAAAAGTTTGAGTTTTTTCAAAGCGGGTTCCAGCGTGATGTGCATTAGGCCATATCTCCAAAACCTTTGGAGCAAAAAAAAATTTTTTTTTCGTATAAAAAACTACAAACGATTTAAAACATATTTTAACAAAAAAAAAAACAAAATTTACTTCATTTGCTTGGTTTCTGCACAATATATTGTATTTTCGGAGTAACTATAAAAGCTACAAAAAAAAAAATTTCACTACAATCAATTTTGTCGTTTGTAGTTGTAGGAAAATTACTTTTAGTGCTTTCAAATTGCTGAATTCTGCCTTTTTTTGACATGCGTTCTCGATTACTCCGAAACCTTCGGAGCAAAAAAAAAAATTTTTTTCGGATAAAAAACTACAAACGATTTAAAGCATATTTCAACAAAAAAAAACCAAAATTTACTTCATTTGCTTGGTTTCTGCACAATATATTGTATTTTCGGAGTAACTATAAAAGCTACAAAAAAAAAAATTTCACTACAATCAATTTTGTCGTTTGTAGTTGTAGGAAAATTACTATTAGTGCTTTCAAATTGCTGAATTCTGCCTTTTTTTGACATGCGTTCTCGATTACTCCGAAACCTTCGGAGCAAAAAAAAAATTTTTTTTCGGATAAAAAACTACAAACGATTTAAAACATATTTCAACAAAAAAAAATCAAAATTTACTTCATTTGCTTGGTTTCTGCACAATATATTGTATTTTCGGAGTAACTATAAAAGCTACAAAAAAAAAAATTTCACTACAATCAATTTTGTCGTTTGTAGTTGTAGGAAAATTACTTTTAGTGCTTTCAAATTGCTGAATTCTGCCTTTTTTTGACATGCGTTCTCGATTACTCCGAAACCTTCGGAGCAAAAAAAAAATTTTTTTTCGGATAAAAAACTACAAACGATTTAAAACATATTTCAACAAAAAAAAATCAAAATTTACTTCATTTGCTTGGTTTCTGCACAATATATTGTATTTTCGGAGTAACTATAAAAGCTACAAAAAAAAATATTTCACTACAATCAATTTTGTCGTTTGTAGTTGTAGGAAAATTACTTTTAGTGCTTTCAAATTGCTGAATTCTGCCTTTTTTTGACATGCGTTCTCGATTACTCCGAAACCTTCGGAGCAAAAAAAAAATTTTTTTTCGGATAAAAAACTACAAACGATTTAAAACATATTTCAACAAAAAAAAAACAAAATTTACTTCATTTGCTTGGTTTCTGCACAATATATTGTATTTTCGGAGTAACTATAAAAGCTACAAAAAAAAAAATTTCACTACAATCAATTTTGTCGTTTGTAGTTGTAGGAAAATTACTTTTAGTGCTTTCAAATTGCTGAATTCTGCCTTTTTTTAACATGCGTTTTCGATATCTCCGAAACCTTTGGAGCAAAAAAAAAATGAATTTCACTACAATCAATCTCATCGTTTGTAGTTCACAAAAATGCAAAAAAAGTTTGAGTTTTTTCAAAGCGGGTTCCAGCGTGATGTGCATTAGGCCATATCTCCGAAACCTTTGGAGCAAAAAAAAATTTTTTTTTCGTATAAAAAACTACAAACGATTTAAAACATATTTTAACAAAAAAAAAACAAAATTTACTTCATTTGCTTGGTTTCTGCACAATATATTGTATTTTCGGAGTAACTATAAAAGCTACAAAAAAAAAATTTCACTACAATCAATTTTGTCGTTTGTAGTTGTAGGAAAATTACTTTTAGTGCTTTCAAATTGCTGAATTCTGCCTTTTTTTGACATGCGTTCTCGATTACTCCGAAACCTTCGGAGCAAAAAAAAAATTTTTTTTCGGATAAAAAACTACAAACGATTTAAAACATATTTCAACAAAAAAAAATCAAAATTTACTTCATTTGCTTGGTTTCTGCACAATATATTGTATTTTCGGAGTAACTATAAAAGCTACAAAAAAAAATATTTCACTACAATCAATTTTGGAGCAAAAAAAAAATGAATTTCACTACAATCAATCTCATCGTTTGTAGTTCACAAAAATGCAAAAAAAGTTTGAGTTTTTTCAAAGCGGGTTCCAGCGTGATGTGCATTAGGCCATATCTCCGAAACCTTTGGAGCAAAAAAAAATTTTTTTTTCGTATAAAAAACTACAAACGATTTAAAACATATTTTAACAAAAAAAAAAACAAAATTTACTTCATTTGCTTGGTTTCTGCACAATATATTGTATTTTCGGAGTAACTATAAAAGCTACAAAAAAAAAAATTTCACTACAATCAATTTTGTCGTTTGTAGTTGTAGGAAAATTACTTTTAGTGCTTTCAAATTGCTGAATTCTGCCTTTTTTTGACATGCGTTCTCGATTACTCCGAAACCTTCGGAGCAAAAAAAAAAATTTTTTTCGGATAAAAAACTACAAACGATTTAAAGCATATTTCAACAAAAAAAAACCAAAATTTACTTCATTTGCTTGGTTTCTGCACAATATATTGTATTTTCGGAGTAACTATAAAAGCTACAAAAAAAAAAATTTCACTACAATCAATTTTGTCGTTTGTAGTTGTAGGAAAATTACTATTAGTGCTTTCAAATTGCTGAATTCTGCCTTTTTTTGACATGCGTTCTCGATTACTCCGAAACCTTCGGAGCAAAAAAAAAATTTTTTTTCGGATAAAAAACTACAAACGATTTAAAACATATTTCAACAAAAAAAAATCAAAATTTACTTCATTTGCTTGGTTTCTGCACAATATATTGTATTTTCGGAGTAACTATAAAAGCTACAAAAAAAAAAATTTCACTACAATCAATTTTGTCGTTTGTAGTTGTAGGAAAATTACTTTTAGTGCTTTCAAATTGCTGAATTCTGCCTTTTTTTGACATGCGTTCTCGATTACTCCGAAACCTTCGGAGCAAAAAAAAAATTTTTTTTCGGATAAAAAACTACAAACGATTTAAAACATATTTCAACAAAAAAAAATCAAAATTTACTTCATTTGCTTGGTTTCTGCACAATATATTGAATTTTCGGAGTAACTATAAAAGCTACAAAAAAAAATATTTCACTACAATCAATTTTGTCGTTTGTAGTTGTAGGAAAATTACTTTTAGTGCTTTCAAATTGCTGAATTCTGCCTTTTTTTGACATGCGTTCTCGATTACTCCGAAACCTTCGGAGCAAAAAAAAAATTTGTTTTCGGATAAAAAACTACAAACGATTTAAAACATATTTCAACAAAAAAAAAACAAAATTTACTTCATTTGCTTGGTTTCTGCACAATATATTGTATTTTCGGAGTAACTATAAAAGCTACAAAAAAAAAATTTCACTACAATCAATTTTGTCGTTTGTAGTTGTAGGAAAATTACTTTTAGTGCTTTCAAATTGCTGAATTCTGCCTTTTTTAACATGCGTTTTCGATATCTCCGAAACCTTTGGAGCAAAAAAAAAATGAATTTCACTACAATCAATCTCATCGTTTGTAGTTCACAAAAATGCAAAAAAAGTTTGAGTTTTTTCAAAGCGGGTTCCAGCGTGATGTGCATTAGGCCATATCTCCGAAACCTTTGGAGCAAAAAAAAATTTTTTTTTCGTATAAAAAACTACAAACGATTTAAAACATATTTTAACAAAAAAAAAAACAAAATTTACTTCATTTGCTTGGTTTCTGCACAATATATTGTATTTTCGGAGTAACTATAAAAGCTACAAAAAAAAAATTTCACTACAATCAATTTTGTCGTTTGTAGTTGTAGGAAAATTACTTTTAGTGCTTTCAAATTGCTGAATTCTGCCTTTTTTTGACATGCGTTCTCGATTACTCCGAAACCTTCGGAGCAAAAAAAAAATTTTTTTTCGGATAAAAAACTACAAACGATTTAAAACATATTTCAACAAAAAAAAATCAAAATTTACTTCATTTGCTTGGTTTCTGCACAATATATTGTATTTTCGGAGTAACTATAAAAGCTACAAAAAAAAATATTTCACTACAATCAATTTTGTCGTTTGTAGTTGTAGGAAAATTACTTTTAGTGCTTTCAAATTGCTGAATTCTGCCTTTTTTTGACATGCGTTCTCGATTACTCCGAAACCTTCGGAGCAAAAAAAAAATTTGTTTTCGGATAAAAAACTACAAACGATTTAAAACATATTTCAACAAAAAAAAAACAAAATTTACTTCATTTGCTTGGTTTCTGCACAATATATTGTATTTTCGGAGTAACTATAAAAGCTACAAAAAAAAAAATTTCACTACAATCAATTTTGTCGTTTGTAGTTGTAGGAAAATTACTTTTAGTGCTTTCAAATTGCTGAATTCTGCCTTTTTTTAACATGCGTTTTCGATATCTCCGAAACCTTTGGAGCAAAAAAAAAATGAATTTCACTACAATCAATCTCATCGTTTGTAGTTCACAAAAATGCAAAAAAAGTTTGAGTTTTTTCAAAGCGGGTTCCAGCGTGATGTGCATTAGGCCATATCTCCGAAAACTACAAACGATTTAAAACATATTTTAACAAAAAAAAAACAAAATTTACTTCATTTGCTTGGTTTCTGCACAATATATTGTATTTTCGGAGTAACTATAAAAGCTACAAAAAAAAAATTTCACTACAATCAATTTTGTCGTTTGTAGTTGTAGGAAAATTACTTTTAGTGCTTTCAAATTGCTGAATTCTGCCTTTTTTTGACATGCGTTCTCGATTACTCCGAAACCTTCGGAGCAAAAAAAAAATTTTTTTTCGGATAAAAAACTACAAACGATTTAAAACATATTTCAACAAAAAAAAAAACAAAATTTACTTCATTTGCTTGGTTTCTGCACAATATATTGTATTTTCGGAGTAACTATAAAAGCTACAAAAAAAAAAATTTCACTACAATCAATTTTGTCGTTTGTAGTTGTAGGAAAATTACTTTTAGTGCTTTCAAATTGCTGAATTCTGCCTTTTTTTGACATGCGTTCTCGATTACTCCGAAACCTTCGGAGCAAAAAAAAAATTTTTTTTCGGATAAAAAACTACAAACGATTTAAAACATATTTCAACAAAAAAAAAAACAAAATTTACTTCATTTGCTTGGTTTCTGCACAATATATTGTATTTTCGGAGTAACTATAAAAGCTACAAAAAAAAAAATTTCACTACAATCAATTTTGTCGTTTGTAGTTGTAGGAAAATTACTTTTAGTGCTTTCAAATTGCTGAATTCTGCCTTTTTTTGACATGCGTTCTCGATTACTCCGAAACCTTCGGAGCAAAAAAAAAAAAATTTTTTCGGATAAAAAACTACAAACGATTTAAAACATATTTCAACAAAAAAAACCAAAATTTACTTCATTTGCTTGGTTTCTGCACAATATATTGTATTTTCGGAGTAACTATAAAAGCTACAAAAAAAAAAATTTCACTACAATCAATTTTGTCGTTTGTAGTTGTAGGAAAATTACTTTTAGTGCTTTCAAATTGCTGAATTCTGCCTTTTTTTGACATGCGTTCTCGATTACTCCGAAACCTTCGGAGCAAAAAAAAAATTTTTTTTCGGATAAAAAACTACAAACGATTTAAAACATATTTCAACAAAAAAAAAACAAAATTTACTTCATTTGCTTGGTTTCTGCACAATATATTGTATTTTCGGAGTAACTATAAAAGCTACAAAAAAAAAAATTTCACTACAATCAATTTTGTCGTTTGTAGTTGTAGGAAAATTACTTTTAGTGCTTTCAAATTGCTGAATTCTGCCTTTTTTTAACATGCGTTTTCGATATCTCCGAAACCTTTGGAGCAAAAAAAAAATGAATTTCACTACAATCAATCTCATCGTTTGTAGTTCACAAAAATGCAAAAAAAGTTTGAGTTTTTTCAAAGCGGGTTCCAGCGTGATGTGCATTAGGCCATATCTCCGAAACCTTTGGAGCAAAAAAAAATTTTTTTTTCGTATAAAAAACTACAAACGATTTAAAACATATTTTAACAAAAAAAAACTCAAATTTACTTAGTTTGCTTGGTTTCTGCACAATGTATTATATTTTCGGAGTAACTATAAGAACTACAAAAAAATGAGTTTCACTACAATCAATCTCGTCGTTTGTAGTTGACGAAAGTGCAAAAAAAATTTGAATTTTTTCAAAGCGGGTTCCAACGTGATGGAGCTGGATTACCTCTATAGCGCACATACTGATAATGTGACCTCTTTAATTCTGAATAAGGTAGCTGATAATCATGTTTGTGTATTAGGTGACTTTAACTTATGTAATGTAGGCTGGTATCCTATCTCAACCTCTGGCCTTATGCCCATAAATATTAGTAAGTCGTATGAGTCTTATTTTGTGGACAATATTTTGAGTGTTAACTTTGTGCAAATTAATAAGGGATTCATCAACTCTTATAAGTTTACGAAATGCGTAAGTTTATACATTTATCAGCTCAGTTAGATAAACGCCCTACCTAAATTTATGTGTACTTGATGTCAGACAAAAACTTTTTATTTCGAAATTCTCATTAAAAAGGTAATTTTCGACCCATTTTCAGCATATTCTTCTCTTTTTGTCCAGTGTGCATTGAATGCATTAAAAAAATTACATGTCGAACGTCGTCATTGCATTGTATAAATTTACGCACTCTTTTACACACCGAAATCGACGCGGAAGTTTATCAAATTTGTGTAAACTGCGTTCCATACAAATTTTGACATTTCATTTACACACCTGATAAATTTATACGTTTACACGCTTTATAAGGTGTTTAAAAGCTTTGATGAGTCCCCGTAATAAATATGTAAGCAGGCTTGGCAGAATTCTTGATCTTGTTTTCGTCAGTGACAATATAAACATTTCAATTGAAGAAAGTCATTTTCCTTTGTCGCCATCTAATCTGCATCATGTTTCTGTGACTATTAATTTTGAGTTTTATAAGTTTTCAAATGCTTCTGTCGAAAACGAAACCGTACGTTTTAATTTTAAAGCTGGTAATTTTTTTAATTAAATTTATGTTTAGCTGAGCTAAATTGGCAGGAATTATTTTCTACCTCTGATGTCTCAGCTAGTTTTCGTATGTTTAAAGATAAATTATCTGCATTGAGCCTAAAATGGATTCCCATTGTAAGAAAAAAAACGTATAAACTCCCATGGCACAATCGTCGCCTGAAGAAGTTAAAGAATCTGAGAAACAAATTCTTTAAAAGGTACAAGGCTACTGGTAACTCTATTTTTTATGCGTCATACCAGAAATACATGAAGGAATTTAACTGTCTGGATAAATTTCTTTATAGGAATTGTATACTTAATGTTGAGTCGGGTACAAAGGTCAGTCCCAAATCATTCTGGAGCTTCATCAAATCAAAAAAATCTATCTCTGGTATTCCATCGGCTATATTCTTGGAGAAAGAATCTGCTAGTAACTCAAGCCAGAAGGCTGTTTAATGCAGCTAAAGACACTGGAGACTGGGACACCTATAGAAATGCTCTAACTTCTTATAATAGAGAACTTAGAAAGCCTAAAAGGGCAACGTGGAGAGAACACTGCGAAAATATTAAAGATCTCCCTACGGCAGTGCGGCTCCAAAAAGCCCTTGCGAGAGGCCATAGCAACGTCATTGGTACTCTGAAGAACTCAGATGGGAGCTACACGAAGCAGCCGGAAGACACATGCAAACTTTTGTTTGCTGCTCACTTTCCGGACTGTATACCAGGCTATCAACAGTGGCATCCGTAGTTTATCATTCTCCGACAATTATTGGTAGAGAAAAGAGCCTGGCGACAAAGCTAACCAATGTTAACAAGGTCCAATGGGTTTTATCGACTTTCAGTCCTTTCAAATCTCCAGGATCGGATGGGGTCTATCCTTGCCTGTTGCAGCAAGGAATCGACTATACAGCTCCAGTCCTATAAAATTTATATAGAGCATCCCTGCTGTTAGGATATATTCCCAATAGGTGGACGGAGGTTAAGGTTGTATTTATACCGAAACCAGGGAAACCGGAAAATCTCCCATCGTCATATCGACCAATTAGTCTCAGTTCCTTTCTCCTAAAGGGAATTGAGAAAATTTTAGATCAGCACATTAGGCAAGTAAACTTAAAGAAATACCCTCTGTGTAAACAACAATTTGCCTACCAACCCGGAAAATCCACGGAGACTGCTATCCATTGCCTTACTGGAAAAATTGAAAAGGCCATAGAGTCTAAAAACATAGCCCTGTGTGCATTCATCGCGGTATCAGGCGCTTTCGATAATACGACGTACCAGGCAATTGAGGATGCCATGATTAGCAAGGACGTAAGCCCAATGATCACTCGCTGGGTCCTGGCCATGCTAAAGCAAAGAAAAATCAGCTTTGAGCAAGGAGGGAGTGCTGGCTCAATCGTGGCCACAAGAGGATGCCCTCAGGGAGGTGTACTTTCTCCTCTACTGTGGACCCTAGTCATAGACGAACTTCTTCATCTTTGAAGTTTCGATCGTAGGGCAATGGCTTTGACGTACAGGGATATGCGGATGACTTAGTAGTCTGCGTAACAGGAATGCATGAAGAAACAATATCCGATCGCATGCAACAAGCCCTGCGCATCATTGAAAGATGGTGCATTAACAAAGGGTTATCTATCAACCGAAATAAAACAGTTTTGGTGCCTTTCACGAGGCGAAGAAATCTTTCTATGTTAGAGCCGTCCCTAGGAGGCAGCCGCGTAGGTTTTTCGACGGAAGCGAAATACCTAGGGGTAACATTGGACAAAACCCTCACATGGAATGCTCATTTGGAGGCCACCATAAATAAAGCAACGAGGGCCTTTTTCGTCTGCACTACACTTTATGGGAAAACATGGTGGCTGTCTCCCAAAATGACGTACTGGTCATTTAATACAGTTGTGAAGCCAATAGTCACATACGCTTCTCTAGTCTGGTGGCCTAAGACTGCTCAAATAACAGCGGCAACTAAGTTAAGTAAGCAGCATCGGCTAGTCTGTGTCGGTATAACAGGTGCAATGAGAACGTGCCCTGCTCATGCTTTAAGTGCCCTTGTGGGAATACCTGCTTTTCCTATTATGATAGAGAAGGAGGCCACACTTGCTGCATTAAGACTTGAAAACATTTCCGACCTAAAAATCGGAAATATGACAGGACATATGAAGGTAGTCAAGAATTTCATAAATAGTCCTATATTGCAAGTAGGGTTCAAGTGGCTGCCGCAGAGGCACACCTAGGCCAGTATTAAAAGGCCCGTTGTAATACCACCAACACTAGGAAAGTCAGTTCCGGGACCCTGCCATATGGAAAATCCCGGTATTAACGGAATTCTCCACATATCAGAATCCCGGGACTGACGCTCCTATACCGACACCGTTACTCCTCCTCGAACCATTTAGATGACTTGATGAAGGCCATCAGGTCCTTTATGTCCAGCTCCGTGACCTGGCGTAGGCTAACCAGGAAGGGAACTCCCAAAAAGCGCATTCTCGCGCCACTTAAAGCCGGGCAGTTGCAGATGAGGTGCTCCACCGTTTCCTCCTCCTCATCATCCTTACAACTTCTACAGCATCGTCGGAAGGGCACACCTAGTCTTTCTGCGTGCCTACCAATGAGGCAGTGCCCAGTTAATACGCCTATTAATATGGAGATTTCTCTTCTCCTTAGGGCATAAATTTGTCTTGATCTTTTATGATCCCATTTCGGCCAGGTTTCTTTGGATATCCGGCATCCTGGAGATTGCAGCCATCTTTCGTTGGCTTGGCGGAGTGTGTACTCCTTTAGCATAAGCTTGCATGTGGTAAACGGCATACCTAAGCGCTCTTTATCCCGAAGAACCTGCTTGGTCGTGCCCTGCCTCGCAAGTTCGTCTGCCCTACAATTTCCCTCAATGTCCCTATGCACCGGGACCCATGTGAGGTTCACGCGATTCTGTTGGGCCATCTCTTGTAGAGATCGACGACAGCTGAGCGTCAGTTCAGAGTTGAACGAATAAGAGCCAAGGGATTTGATGGCCGCCTGGCTGTCGCTGAATATAAAAATGGCCTGTCCGATAGTGTGTTGGCCTATCCAAGCCGCGGCGTCCATGATTGCTGAAAGGTAGTCTGAAGGAGAGCTCAAGGTTCAGCGGAAGAAAGCTATAGGATCTCAAAATACAGGCGTGTCCAGTAGTGCTGCCCCAGCCGGACGTTTCCCTTAGACGCAGAGCCGATGCTGCTGCCACCCGGTGCCCTTCCAGATCGAGTGGCAAAATGCCAAGAATGGCCTGGAGTGCTTCATTGGGCGTTGTTCTTAACGCACCGCTTATACGATCATGCAAGATCTGTGTACTTTACCTAGAAGATTAAGGTTTGTTGCCTTGCTCAGCGCAGGCCACCATACCACAACTCCATAGAGCATGATTGGTCGAATGATTGCAGTGTAGATCCATTTGCATATTTTGGGGCTGAGCCCCCATTTCTTACCAATGGCTCTTTTGCAGGTGTAGAGTGCAATACACGCTTTCTTCTGGCGCTGAAGAACATTCTCCTTCCAGGTTAGTTTCCTATCCAGAACTGTGCCCAAGAAATTGGCTTTGTCAGCCAAGTTCAGGTGCACGTCATTCAGTTTAGGTAGTATTAGCGGTGGTATCTTATAGCGATTGGTAAAGAGAACCAGTTCTACTTTTCCCGGGTTGATGCTCAGTCCGCAGCGCAAGCACCATGAGGAAACCTCTCGCAGTGCTACTTGCATCAAGTCGCACAGGGTTTGTGAGAATTTGCCCCTATAAACTATAGCTAAGTCGTCTGCATATGCCACTACCTTCCCACCCCCCCCAGCTTGTGTCTCGCAGCATCGAGTTGACAGTGAGGTTCCATAGAAGCGGGGAACTGCGTTCCCCTTGTGACAGTCAGTCTTACACTATAACCTCGAAGCTTGTCGATGAGTGCATCGCAATCCTTAATGATTTCGGAGCCAAAAACAAAGTTTTGTTAGGTTGGGTCCCAGGGCATGAAGGGCATGAAGGCAACGAAAAAGCAGATCACTTGGCAAAACATGGTGCTCTAACAGCATTGTGGACTCACGAAGGCCCACGTAAGGGAGACCATAGGCAGCTGGGAAAATAAACAGTTTAGGCAGCATTGGCTTAGCAGCCTAGGGCAGAGGCAGGCCCTACTCTTTATAGAACCCTCACAAAGAGCATCAGCCAGGCTCATTTATCTAAGGAGGGTGGATCAAAGAACCCTCACTGGGTATTTTACGGGACATTGCGGTCTGCGTTATCACCTGAGTAAGCTGAATCTGTCAGATACAACACTTTGTCGGTTCTGCGAACTGGACGATGAAACGCCGGTTCACATACTCCGCGAATGCATTGCGTTAGCAAGAAAGAGAGTCTGCTACCTAGGTGGGGTCACTCTCAATCCGTTCGTAATATGGAATAAAAAACCTGAGGAGGTGCTCAAATTTATAAAGAGCCTCCATACAGCAATAAGCTGATAGGTCACACAATAGATTGTACAAATGGTCGTGGTGTAATAAGGCCTTATAATAATAATAATAATAAGTGATGCAGTAAATTTGTTCGCGAAGTTTTTTAGCTCTAATTTTTATAGGATGCTTTAAGCCTTCAGAAAAAACTAATATTGATGGGATTTCGGCTTTTCTACTCAAAAAAGTGCCAGTGTTAATTTTGCCACTTAAGCTAATTTTTAATATGTCTTTGGCTTCTTGCTATTTTGCGGATAATTGGAAAATTACATACATTACTCCTACTTTCAAAAGTGGAAACAAGAATGATGTTTGTAGTTATCGTCCGATTTCAAAGCTGTCCACAATCTCGAAGCTTTTTAAAGTTATTGCAAAGGAGAAAATATATTTTGCAAGTAAAAGTCTAATAACCCCATTTCAGCATGGCTTTATTCCAAGTCGTTCTACAATAACGAATTTGGTTGAATTCAGTGAATACTGCTTTGAAAAGAAGTCGAAACTAAAAATGTCAAAAAAAAATGTCGAAAAAAAATTTGCCGAAAACACAAAAGGTCGAAAAAAAAATGTCGAATGAAAAAATGTCGAAAAAAATATATAAGATGTAGAAACAATGTAATGAATGATATGTAAAATTCGCGCGAATTTAATACATCATTCATTACATTGTTTCTACATCTTATATATTAATGTTGAGTATTATTTTTCTAGTGTTTTGCAATAGCTCTTGCAAGCAAATATAAAACCTGACGGTAAAGTTACAAACACAAACTCTTAAGGTCTTCTCGATATAATTAACAACAATCTCTCAGAAACGAATCTACGGTTTAAAGATGTCAGAAAAATTTCGATTTTTGGCGACTTTTATAGTCACGTAAATATTTGATGTATCGATACATCGATGTTTCTATAAAAATTGTGAAGTTTTGAACGTTTAAACGCTATTTCGGTTTCTCACTTGTCCAAAAAGAAAAGTAAATTGGACCAACATCTTTTCCTTGTTCAAAAATATGCACGTAATTAGAAAAATATACACATATTGGAAAACTTCGAACAAAGTCGAAGCATCGATGTACATATATAGCGAAACAAACAATAGACTTCGCATCAAAGACACATCGATTTATTTTTGCCATGGTGTCTCCAGCATAGTTTAGCTCAATGAGATAACGGTAACTTTCTCGAAATGATCATTACCAAATGGTTAGTGTTATGCTTTTAATAAGCACAAATCATAAGTCATTCTATCGTAATTTTTACATGTGCAGTTTGTAGCCCGAAAATGTCTGAGAATATTTCTGTTGTTACCTCTAACAAGGGGAAAAGTTGAATAGGCTTTGTATTGGAAAATGGTTGAAAAGTTCTTGATAAGAGGTAAGGAAGTGATAAATAATTGTATACTTTCATAAAACACGTTGTTAAATCCAAATTTCCGAAGTTTTACATTAAGCATCCAAATTTCGACCTTTTTCGGTCATTTGCATTTTTTCGACATTTTTTTTCGGTGAAAAATCTCTTCGGTTTAGTAAAATTTTTGGAAATTCGGTCGTGGAAATTCGACATTTTTTTTCTCGACATATCGAACGGGACCCAACTTGGAATATGGTGCTATAATATGGAGACCATACCATACTTCTGCAATAAATAGAATTGAAAGGGTCCCAAAAATATTTCTTAGTTTTGCGTTACACTTATTAAACTTTTCTGAGCCGATACCTACTTATAACTCGCGGTTACTTCTAATCAATTTGAAAACGCTAGAGACAAGACGAGACGTTCTTTCACTATCTTTCTCTTTCAATATTATTAGTGGTGACATATATTGTATTTCTCTTCTTGGTCGGATTAATTTTAATAACCCGCGGAGGTCTCTGTGTACTGTTGTTCCCTTCTATGAACAAATTCTTAAAACTGATTATTCTCGAAACGCTAACATTGCGCGAGCTATTAATGAACTTAACAGGATCTCGAACTCTGTTTCGTTTAACATATTGAATTCAGTTTTTTAATACACTTTTAAGTTCTTAGATTGTTTTACTTATGTAATTTATTATATGATACACATAGCTTCCAGTCTGTAAGAAACCTGTATTTCAAAGACTTCAATAAATAAATATAAATAAATATATCTGTTTTAATCCATATCCCTATCTCCTTCGTAAAGGAACCACGCTCCCTTTTTCGTTATCCCCAGTTTTATTGGAGGTAGCAGGGATTGATCTTATATAACTCCTCACAAAATTTCAGTGGTCTAACTTAAATACTTCCAGAGATATGGACTATGAAGTATTTCATTCGTATGGGAGGTTCCACGCCCCCTTTTTCGTTAACTCGAGTTCTTGGGAGGTGTTAGGGATCGATCACATATACACCCTCACCAAATTTCTGTGGTCTAACATAAAGGCTATGAAATGTTTCCTTCGTATGGGAGGTGCCACGCCTCCTTTTTCTTTATCCCCAGTTTTTTGGAGGTGGTAGGGATCGATCTCATCTAACCTCTTACCAAATTTCAGTGGTCTAACCAAATACTTCCAGAGATATGGACTATGAGGTATTTCATTCGAATAGGAGGTGCCACGCCCCCTTTTTCGTTATCCCCAATTTTTATGAAACTTGTTAGCGGTAGGTAGAAATCTGTGATTTTTGCCGTTTGGCTCATTTTTCGTTTTTGCTTGTTCATTGTTACGTGTTTGGTTGCTGTACCTGATGGCTTGTGCTGTTTTTTGTAAATTAGTTTTAAGGGTTCAAATATTTCGTCGTTTATTATCCTGCCGTCGATTGTTTTTAACTTGTATATCTCCATGTTCTCAAGTACATTGAGCCACCGACCTTTTCCTTGTACGTGAAATATTCCAGCCGTTGTTTTGATGTTAGCACCCCACTGGAATAAAAATTTTTTTATAGTGTATTTTTTTCAAAAGCTTATTTAAATACCTTTCTAACAGTATACAAATCTTTGAAAACGGTTCATTAGTTAGAGCATGCATTTACTTAAATAAATATAAAAAAAAGAAAAAAAACGCATTTTAGATTTCAGATATGTTATTGTGACTACTAATAAAATCCAGAATATGCTCCCCCCTGTTATTTATGTTCGTACTACCCCAAGCTGTATGGTGGGAGTTTGCATCACAGCAGAGGACCCATGGGATACCCTTCTGTTGGCAATACTCAATGAGAGATTTGGATTTAACAGCTGGGGCTGTTTCCTCCTCACCCGGAAAGTAAGCTGATGCCAAAATGGCCTCTTTTTCGCCTCTTGGGGTTGGAATTTTCGCCCAAACTGCAACCAAATCAGCCGTCATGAACTGTAGGAGCGGAACAAAATCCAGTTTCTTGTTTAGAAGCATCGCCGATCTGGGACGGGAACCGGTGGCATAGATTAATTTATCGTCAGTACTGCTTAAACCTTTTACAGAACCATTTAAAATCCATGGTTCTTGAATGAAGGTCACTCCCAGACCTTTTCTGCTGAATCTTCTGCTAAGAACATCCGAAGCTGCCTTGGCATGGTGGAGATTCACCTGGAGGCATCTTAGACACCTCGAACTGCGAGAGTTTGCTGGGAGGGCTGACATTAGAAAGATTTTTCCGGCCCTATCCGCTGAGCAAAGCATTCCCATTAGATGCCTGACTTTGGCCGGTTTTTTTCGACTCCGGGTCTAGAGTTCTCACTACGTAATTGATTTGTTTGCCCGCTTAGAGCGGTGGAGTCTCGATAATCGTAGCTTCTGCTGTGGGCTCTAGCTGAAGCTTAGTTTGTACATCCGCCAAGCCTTGCGTCACCTCTGCCGATTTTGAGCTGCAATCTGTTTGTTCTACAGCCTTCTTTTATACCGCAGCATTTTCATCATTGCCGCTGGCCTCATCATCTACCCGGTTTGGAGACGGTTTGGTTTTAAACCGCAGTTTCAGTTTGGCATACGCTAAACTGATTGTATTATTATGGTGACGGATTGTTTCAGCTGACACTAACTAAGACACTGGCTGCCTCTCCATCAAGAGGAGGCCTCTACCTTGTCCTCTTTTGGAAATTTGGTGGAGTCGTAATATTGGATTGCCCTCTTTTATTGGTCGCCTCCCTTTGTGCCGGGCCTTGGGGCTGTTTGGCAATTGCTAAGGCGGTTTCGTATCTGACACCCTTAGCCAGGAGTTTCTTAAGACGCTTACAAGCGGCACCATTCAAGTGCTTACGTTTTCCAGCATTTTCAGTATCATGGGGGGCGGCCTATTCAGCCCCACCATGCCTGCGGTTTCAGCTTTTGATTCGGTATCAACCGAAAGGCCAGATCTGGCCTGATCACTTGAAAGCAGTTTAACTTTATCATGATCTAAAGTATAGTTTTTCTCATTTAATCGGTACATATAATTCCCACGAGTGTAGGGGAAAGGTCAGCTGGGACATAGCCCCCCGATATCCCGGTAAAACTGATTACAACCAGAGGGCGCCAGTTATCTGGAGGCCACCGTTATAAGACACACTAACGTAGTGCCATTCATCCCATGAGCACGGTACGGATCACACTCGGGATTACGGGTTTTATTGAGTTGTCCTCTCTTTGGATTTTAGTCGCCTTTTACGACAGGCATACCTACCGCAGGCATATTCTAGAACCCCAACCCGCAGGGTTAATGAGATAACATTGTCTTAATTTAAACTTTTCTCCTGATTCCGAATATCATATATATTTTCCTGCGGCAGATTTAGTTTCTGAGATATCGGTGAAAATATGAAAAAAAACCATTTTGGTAAACATTGCGTTAGAAATTTATACTTCTCATTCTATCTCATTCTCATTCTATCCTTATTCCCATCAACAGTTTGTCCACTATGCCAAAAAAAAGTTCAAAAAGAATAGAAAAAATTTAAGTTTTTCCCAAAATTTCAAATTTAACCACCTTAAAATCTGAAAAAAATCTAGGGACTAAAAAAGGTTGATATACCAAAGGCGATTCAATTACGAAAATTTTAAGTACACCAGGACATGAATTCCAGTTTTCGCTAATGCTTAATCTCCATCTCCTAAAATCTCTATATTCATTTTGCCAAATTTTAGTGACTTTAGCGATTCCAGTAAAAGAAAATCTATGTATATATTGATTGAAATTTTGTTATACCTGAAATAAAAATGCTTTAAATACCAGAAAATAGCTAATATGATGAATTTCATATCAAACCCAATATGCATTGAACCCGATCCCCTCAGAATTTGATGAAATTTTGCATAGAGGTACATCTTACCTACCCAAACACAACCTAATTTTTAGAAGTTGCATTTTCGAAAAATTGTGGGCGTGGCAAGGTATCGAAATATTCGAATATATTAGTAAAATGACGATAATAGGTACTTTTAAAGTGTGATTACTACGGAATGGCTTTAGCGATTTCAAAGATCTTCATACCATAAGAAAGCTATTGAAATAAGCTTTAAAAAAAATACACTGTACAAATTTTTTCCAAAAAATACTTTTGGGCCAGTTTTTTCGAAATTCGAATTATTTTCAGAATTATAGCTTTAAAATGGTAAGTCCGTTTTTCCATTAGAAAATTGCTTACTTCAATTTTGCATTCTCTTTTGTATAATCCCCCTTGTGTCCAATTTGTGCGTTGTGTACGTTGTCATTAATTTAAAAAAAATTAATTGATTTAAAGAAATAAAAACGCAAAGTGCAACGAAACAAAAGAAAATTTGTTTCGAAGCATTAACCACAACCACCACTAACTGCTGCTGCTGATTGTCCGGCAAAGAAAGCTGTGTTCACTAATACAGGGGACACTCACGACCACCATTGATGATGAGGAGAAGGACGATTGTGGCGGGTACAATAACCTGGCCTTTGCCTTTACGACATACATACATACATATATACATTAGGGTGATTCAAAAAAAATTTCGACTTGGTCTTACCCCTAAAAAGCTAGGTATTGATGTAAAAATAATGATACATTTACACTGCACTAAATGCGTCGCATTTGGCGAAGTTATTTCGAGAATGTTTGTCCGCAGAATAAATTTGTTTGCCAAATTAGATTAATTTAATTTAATTTGACCTAATTTGGTGATCAAATTCAACCTGCGGATGAACGGTGCCGAAAAAACTTGGCCAAAAGTGATGTAGTGCAGTGTAAAAATTAGCTATTTTTTTTCGCCCTTTCCCATACATTTTGTATGGGGAAAAATGTTTTTTTTTTTTTCAAAGTGAATTTTCTTTTAGTTTTTGAAACTTTTTTCAAAATATTTTTGCATGCTCTTAAAGTTGAAGCTTTGAAGCTGCCCAAATGGTAAGCCATGTGCGATTATCTTAACTATCTATTATATTAATAGGCTAACAAATTTTACATATAAATCATTGCCAAGCTTAAACCCATACTAAATATGCATAAATATTTATGAAATGCATATGGATTTGTTGGCATACCTCTAAGGCAGTGCACAATTATCTAATATATAACCAATACTGCTTCATTTATCTGTAATAAGCGAATGAAAATTTTTCATGCAACTTAAATTGGTTATCTGACAATCAATTTGTAAATAAAGCGATAGCCCAGTGAGAAGCGTTAGGGGGTAGTGGTCGAGCGGTTGATGGTTCGAGTACAGTTAGTTACACAGCTATAGGACAACATTTTTTTCTTTTTTGTCATTGAAAATTGTTTATATTTTTTATATATTTTTATATTTCTAATTTTGACTTTTTAATATTTTTATAAACAATATTTTTATGTTTGTGATCTCTATTTTCGAGAAGAAAAAAATTTGGTGCGAATATTTTTAGTTTACGGAAAGCCATGTGAAATAATAATTTTATATCATAAATATACATACATACCACCCATTATAGAAATGCTATAACCGCTTATACAATTCCTTTTTTTTTTTTTTTTTGGTAAATATTTCAAAAAATTACCATTAATATAAGTCTGACTGCTCTAATTTTTGAAGATGAAAGCTGCAATTTGCGAATTTTTTTTCAAATTCTATCGATTGAGATAGAGTTGCTGATAAATTCCTTATTTAAAGTATAAAAATCGACAAAATATTTTATGGATACTACGTTATTTTGAACTAAACCAAGTGATAAGCGGAAATCTTAAATTTTACTGAAGACAACAAATAATTTCTTTTCAAATGTATATATGTATTAACTTTTAAAAGGGCAGATTTGCAACCCGAGCCCCAAACAAGTCTAGACCAAATTGAATAGAATTTTTTTAAAAATCAATATACATTTTTTTTCTTTAAATCAAAACAAAAATCCATATAAAGTGTCTTTTAAATATTGCTAAGTTATGGTTAAAGAAAAAAGCTAGAAAACCCTCACACTTTTTTTGACCTAACCAGAATTTGTAATTTACCCCCACTAAAAAGTTTTAAAACCACGCCATGTATAATACATTTTTTTAAAATACAACCCATACTTCTCTAAATTGAATGTGTAACTATTTTCGTTCTCTCGCTCATTAATACTCTTTAATATTACACGAACTCATATTTCCAAATTTCCACCCCTTCAAAATAAACGTCAAGCCAATTTCATACTCATATGTATCTATTTATATACACATATACATATATGCGTAAACACTCCAATTCTCTCGCTCATTGAGTTCAAACAGTAGATTCGGCGTTGAACTCTTATGTATATTGAAATGTTACACTCCAAATAGATGGCGTCGGCGCGAATAGCCAATTTGTTTCCGCATGAGAGTTGCCCCAATATGTGTTGTTATGTACCAAAGGATTAAAAAAAAGTGACAATTCGAGTACAGTTAGTTACACAGCTATAGGCCAAAATTTTTTTTCTTTTTTGTCATTGAAAATTGTTTATATTTTTTATATATTTTTATATTTCTAATCTTGACTTTTTAATATTTTTATAAACAATATTTTTATGTTTGTGATCTCTATTTTCGAGAAGAAAAAAATTTGGTGCGAATATTTTTAGTTTACGGAAAGCCATGTGAAATAATAATTTTATATCATAAATATACATACATACCACCCATTATAGAAATGCTATAACCGCTTATACAATTTCTTTTTGTTTTTTTTTTTTTTTTGGTAATTATTTCAAAAAATTACCATTAATATAAGTCTGACTGCTCAAATTTTTGAAGATGAAAGCTGCAATTTGCGAATTTTTTTTCAAATTCTATCGATTGAGATAGAGTTGCTGACAAATTCCTTATTTAAAGTATAAAAATCGACAAAATATTTTATGGATACTACGTTATTTTGAACTAAACCAAGTGATAAGCGGAAATCTTAAATTTTACTGAAGACAACAAATAATTTCTTTTCAAATGTATATATGTATTAACTTATAAAAGGGCAGATTTGCAACCCGAGCCCCAAACAAGTCTAGACCAAATTGAATAGAATTTTTTTAAAAATCAATATACATTTTTTTTTCTTTAAATCAAAAGAAAAATCCATATAAAGTGTCTTTTAAATATTGCTAAGTTATGGTTAAAGAAAAAAGCTAGAAAACCCTCACACTTTTTTTGACCTAACCAGAATTTGTAATTTACCCCCACTAAAAAGTTTTAAAACCACGCCATGTATAATACATTTTTTTTAAATACAACCCATACTTCTCTATTTTCGTTCTCTCGCTCATTAATACTCTTTAATATTACACGAACTCATATTTCCAAATTTCCACCCCTTCAAAATAAACGTCAAGCCAATTTCATACTCATATCTATTTATATACACATATACATATATGCGTAAACACTCCAATTCTCTCGCTCATTGAGTTCAAACAGTAGATTCGGCGTTGAACTCATATGTATATTGAAATGTTACACTCCAAATAGATGGCGTCGGCGCGAATAGCCAATTTGTTTCCGCATGAGAGTTGCCCCAATATGTGTTGTTATGTACCAAAGGATTAAAAAAAAGTGACAATTTGTTTTTCTCATATCTCGCACGCTTTATTATAAACGAAAATAGTTTAAAAATAAAATTTTTAGGAAAGAAGCAATCAATGTTTTAACTTTCTGTATTGAAATTCATCAAGAAAAAAAAAAAAAAAAGAATGAGATTGAAATAGATACACCCATTGCCGTCAATTCTATATAATATGAAAATTTGCTTTTTTAAAAAAATAAAAATCAAACATCTTTTTCGTAGAATTCTATAATAAAAATGAGATAACTATCGTCGCCTTATATTCCAAAGTTTAAATAAACAAATGAAAAACTAAAAATGTTATATTGTTGTGCCATAAAATCATGAAAAAATTCAATTTTCAATTACATATACTTATAATAAAATGTAATTTAACTATACAATTTTTTGGGAAAACGTTATCAAAATTATATTTATCCATAAAGCTCTAATATGTATGTATATATGTATATCTAAATAGAGATTCAAAAGCCCAATAAAGCTTCACTTAATTGTAGAATTCCATATTAAAAAAATTTATTCAAGGAATTGATTATGGACAAGACACCAAGGGCATGAGAAGTTGCAGGCTGAATTGGATATCTTGAAACCGCTAGAACTGCTCGGAAAAATTCCGATGTAATAGATTTGTTTAAAATGAAATTCTACAAAGTTTTATGTTCTCATAACACCATTATTAAAATGTGAAATAGGGCAACCATGGTCAAACTTTTAATTTGAAAAAAATATGTCGCAATCAAAGTTGGCTTGCGTACCACCAAACAAAAAAAATGTTTCAAAAAAATATAAAATAATAATTCAATATGGCTACTGTTGTTGGAGTACCACGCTTATTTTGAGAAATTTGTATATGTGTGTAAAATACCAGCAATGGAAATATTTTGATTCTCTCGCTCTTTGAGAGTTAGAGTAATAGCGTCAAACTCATATTTCGAAGTTGGCTGAACTTCAAAGGAAACCACTCTTTATCTTCATTCTCTCCCTCATTAAACACGTCCTATTATGAGAGAGAAATTATTTTCATTCCCTCGCTCATTGAGTACTTTGGTCCATTATTTATATTAATAGTCTAACTTTGTTGTTGGTCTATTGTTAATTCTTAAACTGCTTTGTGCATAAGGTAATGGCGCGGCGGTGAGCGTATAGAATACGGTGTGCACAGTTGCAAGACCCGGTTGCGGAATATTCCGTTTTTATCTTAAATTATGTTTTTTTTTTATATTAAAAAACCTTTAATCTTAACTATTACAATTTACTTAATTTTCAACCTAATATTTTTTTGTTCTTCACCTGCTCAAAACGATCGCATAAATTAGTGGCTATTTGTTAAGCACAATGTCATCATCCGATTATTCAAGTGCAACATAAAATCTCGAAAACCGAGTATTTGCATGGCATTTGCCATAAATAATTTTGGAAAGGGCTGCTGTAATTTAATATTTTTATTATATAATAACAGCCGCTATTTTTTAAATTCTTTGATGGCCTCATTTTGCCTATAGATGAGTTTTTAATGTATACATTTAAGTTGGTCGAGGTTCGGCCACGGGTCCTAAAGGCAGCTATTGACAAAAAGTTGATCAGATGTTTGAATAAGTTGAACTATTTTAAATTGGTCGAATTTCGACCACGGGATATACTAGTTAAGATAATTGCAGCCATTTGAAAATGGCTGAGTTTTGTAGTATTGCACACACATACACAGTAACACGTATAAAATTTAGTAAATTTTAAATGGCTGTAATTATTTGAATAATTAAGATATTCACACATGGCTTAACATTTTAGAAGCTTCAAAGCTCCGACTTTAAGAGTATGTAAAAATATTATCAAAAAAGTTTCAAAAATTAAAAGAAAATTCACTTTGAAAAAAATACCTTTTTTCCCCATACAAAATATATGGGAAAGGGCGAAAAAAATAGCCACCCCTAAGGGTTAAATTAGAGCGCTAATTTTTTGCAATGCCTATTTTCTCTTCAATACCTTACGTTTCAGGGGGTAAGACCCTAATATGAGCGTTTCTTTTTCAAGTGATACAAATTTCATCTGCCATACTACGGATTTTGTTCAAATTCGGCTTACACGTAGGGACTATAAATTGATTTGACACGTATTTTTTGTTTTGCCATTTTTTCGATATTCTTCGGAGATATGATCTGTCAAAGTTTGGAATTTTTCTTAAACCAATGAAAACATGTACCTACTCAATCTATCATATCTCGGCTTGTACTAATGGTACAAACTTCAACTTGAGCTCATTTGAAAGCTAATGAACCAGGCTTTGCGTTTCTTAGTAATTTGTTTGCATCTGGCAATTTTTTTAATTTTATTATGAAAAATGCATTTTTACCATTGCAACTGCACAGTGTTACCCACAACATTTTTAGTTCTAAATAACAGCATTCGATTGCTTATTAAATTCTCTACAAAATCAATATATTTCAAAAATGGGGTCTACATACGGACTTTTACTAAAATACATATTTACAAGACCAACTCTATATTTTTGTATGAATAAAAAAAGAAAAATGTACACTGAACCAAAAAAGTACATATTTTCTACGAAAATGTACATATATTTTACTAACTTTTTTCATTAAAAGCTCTCCAAAGAACGTTTTCGTAGAATTTAAGAACAAAAATTCGTAAATATTCATGTCAAACAAAATTTCAATAATAATACTTAAAATCCAAGAACTCATTCTTAGAATCTACGAACTTATTCTTAGAATATGTCAATACATACTACGACCTCATTCTTAGAACGTTTGAAAAGATTCTTAAATACGAACTCATTCTTAGAATATGACAATCCATTGTAATGGAGTGTGGTTGCTAAGTGACCTTGCTCAATCCCGACTCTTGCGTCCTCGTTCGTGCACTCTGGGCAACGGGAGCTACCTAGGCTCGCGGCAGAAAGAGAGGGAGCCCCGGTGGGGCCACTCTGACATACTTGGTTTAAGGGCTCACCGAGGTTTTTGCGCAGCGTCTGTTCACCATGAGGTGCGGCTGCAAGCGGGCGTCTGTCTTGAAGCAAGCGGCTCGCTATATAAATGTGTAAATATTTTCCAAAAACCCCGAAACGGGTTGTGCGCTGGGTTTGGGACCCGCCACGTAAAAAATTTAGTCCAATGAAAAATGTATTAAAGCCTCGGATGAGAACCCCCTTTAATGTTGACGACCCGGCAAAACGAATAAGGCATAATGATTTGGATATTAGGGCATGTACCGGGAATGTCCGGACCCTTTCAAGGGACGGTACCGCTGCCCGACTGGTTGATGTCCTCGTTAACGCAAAGGCTGACATCACCGCCCTGCAGGAAATGCGATGGACGGGACAAGGAAAGACGGCCATCGGACCTTGTGACGTATACTACAGTGGCCAGACACGCGGCAAAGCGCGTGGTGTAGGATTCGTGGTGGGAAAGAGACTTCGCCGCCAAGTACTAGCGTTCACCCCCGTGGACGAGCGTCTCGCTGCGATCCGCATCAAAGCGAAATTTTTCAACATAACATTTATCTGCGCCTATGCGCCGACTGAGGAGACGGACGACGCAGAGAAGGACTCCTTCTACGATAAACTTGAACAGACTTATGATCGCTGCCCCCAACATGATATCAAAATCGTGCTCGGCGACTTTAATGCGAAGGTGGGCAAGGAAGGAGTCTTTGGTCCAACAGTTGGAAAATTTAGTCTCCATGATATAACATCCCCCAACGGCACTAGGTTGATTGATTTCGCCGCTGCTCGCAATATGGTCATCAGTAGTACCAGGTTCCAGCATAAACGAATACACCAAGCCACATGGCTGTCTCCTGATCAAAGAACAAGAAACCAGATTGATCATGTCATGATCGACGGCAGACATAGCTCCACCGTTCTGGACGTGCGTACCCTTCGTGGTCCCAATATCGACTCGGACCATTATCTTGTTGCAGCCAAGATACGCACACGCCTCTGTGTAGCAAAGAAAGTGCGCACAGTAACGGAAGGAAAGTTTGACGTCGAGAAGCTGCGCACGACACAGACAGCTGACAATTTCTCCACTCGACTCTCACACCTGCTATCGGAGAGCAATCCTCGACCTAACGATGCAACCGAGCAATGGAAGCATATCTCTCACTCATTACGTACCGTCGCTGAGGCCACTATAGGGTTCCAGCGAGCCCGCAAAAACAACTGGTACGATGAGGAATGCAGCACTGCCTCGGACAAAAAGGACGCTGCCTACAGGGAGACGTTGCGAACGGGCGCAACCCGCAGTGTATGGCAACGCTATCGTGAGGCAAAGAAGGAAGAGAGACGCCTTTTCAGAAAAAAGAAACGTGAGGCCGAAAGGCGTGAGTGTGAGGAGCTTGAGATGCTGGCTGACAGGAATGATGCCCGAAAATTCTATGAAAAGATCCGGCGGATGACGGAAGGTTTTAAGACCGGGGCAAGTTCCTGTAAGGACAATAATGGCGACCTGGTAACCGACGTACAGAGTGTACTTAAATTATGGAGGGAGCACTTCTCCTCACTGCTAAATTGCGAGGGAGACGTCGAACCCGATACCCCAATCCCTGACGATGGAAAAGTCGTCCCACCACCTGACTATGATGAAGTGAGGATAGCTATATCCCGGCTCAAAAACAACAAAGCGCCTGGAAAAGACGGACTACCCGCCCAGCTGTTCAAACACGGAGGCGAAGAGCTGGTAAAAAGCATGCATCAGCTCTTATGCAGAATATGGTCAGACGAGTGCATGCCTCCAGATTGGAATTTAAGTGTGCTCTGCCCAATCCACAAGAAAGGCGATCCCGCTAACCGCACCAACTACCGCGGAATCAGCCTTCTTAATGTCGCATATAAGGTTCTTTCTAGCGTATTGTGTGAAAGACTGAAGCCCATCGTAGACAAGCTGATTGGACCTTATCAGTGTGGCTTTAGACCTGGTAAGTCTACCATCGACCAGATTTTCACGATACGCCAAATCCTGGAGAAGACCCATGATAAAAGAATCGACACACACCATCTCTTTGTCGATTTCAAAGCCGCTTTTGACAGCGCAAAAAGGAGTTGCCTGTATGCCACCATGTCTGAATTTGACTTCCCTGCAAAGCTTATACGGCTTTGCCAAATGACGTTGAGCAATACTAACAGCTCCGTCAGAGTCGGGAAGGACCTCTCTGAGCCATTTGAAACCAAACGAGGCTTCAGACAGGGCGACTCCCTTTCGTGCGATTTCTTCAACCTGATGCTGGAAAAGATAATTCGAGCAGCAGAGCTAAACCGCAATGGTACAATCTTTTACAAGAGCGTGCAATTGCTGGCGTATGCCGATGATATTGATATCATTGGCCTTAACAACCGCGCCGTAAGCGCTGCCTTCTCTGGACTGGATAAATAAGCGAAAAAAGTGGGTCTTGCGGTCAACGAGGACAAGACGAAGTATTTGCTGTCATCAAAGAAAGAATCGGCGCACCTGCGCCTTGGCAGCCACGTCACTGTTGATAGTTACAAATTTGAAACTGTGAGGGACTTCGTCTATTTGGGAACCAGCATTAACACCGAAAATAATATCAGTCTAGAAATCCAACGGAGAATCACTCTTGCGAACAAGTGCTACTTTGGACTGAGTAGGCAATTGAGAAGTAAAGTCCTCTCTCGAAGAACAAAGATCGCGCTCTATAAGTCTCTCATCATACCTGTCCTGATGTATGGCTCAGATTCATGGACAATGTCAAGAGAAGATGAGATGGCCCTTGGAGTATTTGAGAGAAAAGTTCTCCGGAAGATTTATGGTCCTTCCCGTGATGCCGACGGCGAGTATCGAAGGAGATTTAACGATGAGCTGTACGAGCTTTACGCAGATCTGACCATAGTCCAGCGAATTAAAGCCCAAAGGCTCCGCTGGCTGGGTCACGTCATGCGAATGGACAAAGAAGCTCCAGCCCAGAAGGTTTTCCAATCGTCACCCGAATTCGGCAGCAGAGGAAGGGGGAGGCCTCGACAGTTATCGCTAAAAAGGAATGACTGGCGTGCTTTGATAGGCGACGGCCAAAATCGCTTAGGCGGTTAAGCGCCAATAAATGATGATGATGATTCATAAAATATATGAACTCGTTCTTAGAATTTATGAATCCATTCTTAAATTTTACGAAATAATTCTTATAATATACGAACCCATTCCAAGAAAATAAAAAAAAACGAAGCATATTATCCATGAAAGTTAAATTATTATTGTTAAATATTATTTACAAAAAAATTGTATTTAAAAGTAGTAACATATTATCCATGAAAGTTAAATTATTATTGTTAAATATTATTTACAAAAAAATTGTATTTAAAAGTAGTAACAAAATTTGCCAAAGTATATAGTTTTTATACATCTAAGACTAAAACGGTTCGTTGTTTGCGTTTAAGACTAGCACGGTTCGTTGTTATCGTGGAAGACTAGCCCACTTCGTTCTCTGCGTGGAAGACTAACACACTTCGTTTTAACAACGAACCGTGCTAGTCTTCCACGCTAACTGAACCATGCTAGTCTTCGTTGGGAGCGACGATATGTAGGTAATATAATGCTTAGTTGAACTAACGTAGAGAGTGGCACGGCGCTACCAGAATTCGGGCACGATCTACACGTCGGGTGGATAGATAGATAGTAAATAGTGTCTTATGCAGAATTCATCAAAGGCGGGAAAAAAATCTCGTTGCTACCATTAGGTTTGTTTACTGACCAAAAAAAGTTCAGAGCAGAGCAGAGCAGGGCAGCTGTCAAAATAGAAATAGAGCAACTTAGAGCAACTCAGATCAGAAATGCCATGAAACACTTGAATCTCGATAGTTTCTTTTTATTTGTTTTTTTTTGTTTAAATCTTCAAAATTAATGCAAATTCACGTATACAAAAACATTGATTTTCTTGCAAGCTAATTTTTTTGAAGTTTTCAAAATTTATTTTTCCTGACTGACAATTGCTTCTCTGCTCTAACTTACTCCATAAAAAAAGCTAGAGCAGAAATTTGTGATCTGGATTACTCTAGTTTTGTTTTGAGCGTACTCATGAAACAAAAGATAGAGCAACCTAGAGCAAGAAAAGTGTTCGTTAAACACAATTTTGTGAAATATATCAATCTGGCGTAAGCTAGAGCAGCCCAATAAACAAACCGATTAAGTGCCACAAGCGCTGCCATGCGCCACCAGGATTGCGATTGCCAGGGCTCTTGTGTCTTGTACTGTGTTGTTTGTGTCTTTGAAGTCTATGTCCATCTGTAAAATAATTAAAAAATGTTTAGCACACTTAAAATTAATGGCAAATAGTAAACTTACCTTTTTACACTAAATTGAAGGCGAATTCATTTATATTAACTATGTATTTATGTACATATAGCGAATTTGCCTTGACTATATTCAGCATTTAATATGAATGAAAAATTTTTCACAGTGACAGCTATCTGCTCAGGTAAGAAAATGTTAGTTCAATCTATGACACTTTCATAAAATATAAGAAATAGTTCTTAAAATCTACTAACAAGTTCTAAATAATAAGAAAAAGTTCTTATAATCATAGTGAGAAAATTGTACGTACGTAATTTCTTAGAATTTAAAAACAAATTCGTAACATTTAAGAACAAATTCAGCCAAAACAATAATGAATTTTAGTTCTTATATTTTAAGAACGAAGTTCTGACGTTAATAAAATGTAACGTATTTTTTCATATATAATAAGAATTTTTTCTTAAATTATATGTAATTTTTCTTAGATTCTAAGAAAAAATCAGCGTGAAATTCTATGAAACTTTGTTCGTAAAAAACATGTACGTTTTTGGTTCAGTGCAACACAAATTTTTTAACAAGCTTTTTTTTTGTATTATAACATTGAGAGCTAATACTATGAATTGGATAGATATAATTATGCATTTCTAATTCTAAATTCTGTGCAAACCATGCAATATCATTCCCTTTCAAATGCTTAATGGCTTGCTTGTATAATTTTAAGAAAGAACAAGTAAGGAAAAGGCTGTCTTTGGCTGTGCCGGAGGCTTTATACCTTTCATGAGTATGAGTCACGTTATTTGAAGCATGAAAACACTATAAAGGAGTGACGCTCTTACGCTGATATATAACAATAGTTACGTTTCTAGCTTTTTAATAACAGGAGTTATAGCCCAAAATCCGTTTATCAGAACAATCGATTGTATGGGAACTATGATCGTAACCGTTATTTTGATCTGAAAAAGGACGAAACCGAACCCGTTTCTTTTCGTGGGAACATATTTTCTTTTACCAAAGGGTACCCTGAAAAGCTTTCATGGAAAATTGTCGAGCAATGCTAAAAAAGACACGGTTTGACCCCAGTATCAAATTCCGAAAAAGGAAATTTAGCTCTAGCTGAATAATCCATACATAACGTTAATAATATTTTTACATTGTACAGCAGCCGGCTGGGTATTGGACCAAATCAACTTTCTTAAAGCGAAGTTAGACTCTAAAACTAAGTTACAGGCTTTCGAAGTTCGAAGTTGGACCCCTTGAAAAATTGGGTTTCTAATTGTTTTGTTAAAAAAATTAAAAAAATACGACTGCGTCTTTGTTTTTGGATGCGGATTCAGCCTCTCCTCTCTCTCTGATGTTTTGGGCATTATCCAATTTTTATTAAGCGAGCGCTTTTTAGAAATTATTAGAGTAATTTTATTACTATTCGTAGGTTTCACTATTATACACAGGATGTAACTGCGTGTATATATTTTCTTCCTGTTTCTTATTTTGTCAAGTCAAAGTCATAAAATAAAGTTCCATCCTAGTCTACTATGCAATATATATGTTTACCAAAAGAAGAATAGTGGTATTTTAGTTAACATAACACATTAACCAAGTAGGGAGAATGAAGTCGCAGAATTTCTGCTTGAAATAACCATTAGTTTAGATTTCAAGGCCGTTCGATCTCGCTCCTTTCTAATAAATTTCACTTGGATAGAATTACCTCTCCATGTTATACTACAAAAAAAGCTTGTTAAAAAATTTGATTAAATTTTTTTTTTTTTTTTTTTTCATACAAAAATATGGAGTTAGTCTTATAAATATATATTTTAGTAAAAGTCCGTATGTAGACCCCATTTTTGAAATGTATTGATTTGGTAGAGAATTTAATAAGCAATCGAATGCTAAAAATGTTGTGGGTAACACTGTGCAGTTGCAATGTTAAAAATGCAACTTTTAAACTAAAATTAAAAAAATTGCCAGATGTAAAAAAATTACTAAGAAGCGCAAAGCCTGATTCATTAGCTTTCAAATGAGCTCAAGTTGAAGTTTGTACCATTAGTACAAGCCGAGATATGATGGATTGAGTAGGTACATGTTTTCATTACTTCAAGAAAAATTCCAAACTTTGACAGATCATATCTCCGAAGAATATCGAAAAAATGGCAAAACAAAACATACGTGTCAAATCAATCTACGTGTAAACCGAATTTGAACAAAATCCGTGACATGACGATTGATTTTTTACAAAATTTGGATCACTTGAAAAAGAAACGCTCATATACATACATACCTTATCATGGCCAACCCCGGCCAAGGCCCTGGTATTGGACACGCCACACAATCGTCCTCTGCTTCCAAATAGCTAAACGACCAAATTTTTTTTTTGTAATATAAAATAAATTGTATAACAAACAAAAAGTAAACAAAATATAAATTGTGGAAAAATGCCAACTACAATCAGGGTTGCCGAACTTGATAATATTTAACCGAAAAAGGTTCTTTGGGTTTGGTTTTTGATTTAGTTTTGTATGTTTTTTTTACTAAGTCGCTTTACAAGAAAAAAAAAATATCAATCGAAAGATTTGTCAATTATACGACAGTGGCAAATTAAAGGGGATAAAAATTAAAAATAATGCAATATGAAAAATAATGATATAACATTCATCACTTACAATAGGGTAATTCATTTCCGCAACCCACTTACATTTTAAAAACCAAATTCTGGCAAATTGTCTCCCTTAGTATTAAGCTTAAATACTTGTAATTTTACTTTAAGTTTAGCTTTACCTTTGATAGTTTACACTAAAAAATTTAAAGATTAAATATTTTCTAAAAAAAACTGTATTTGGTGCACCTCTACTGGAAGGAGTTTTGCAGTGAAATTACACCTAATTTGCACAGATAAGGCAAGTATATAGTGCTAGTTATTGTTTTGTGACAAGTAACGTGTTGATTTATATACTCATGTACACAAAATTGCATGTTTTCAGATAGACGCGCAAAAAGGCTTTCACTGGGAGAAAAACGCATTAAAACTATGTTTTAAGTATTTAGTGACATTTATATGTAATCAAAGATCTTTTATATTATTGTAAATGTGAAAAACTTTGTAATTTTTAACTATTTTCTACAATAAAAACCAAATCTAAAGCCATCGACTTGTTTTAGTTAGCAATACCTGAAGCTTGAGTCATTCGTAACCATTACACCTAACCTGATTTTGCGGTATTTATAACCATTAGGTCTGCCTTATATTTGCGTTATTCATAACCATTACCGCTAACACAAGTTTACGTCACATATAACCCAAACGCACAGCAAAGACATGGTTATTTCACATTAGCAAAGTCGGTTACATAACCGATCAAATAACCGGCATCTGTCTAGTAGGGACGATTCCCATGTATTTTGTTAGTGCTTTTGGGACATATTTGTCAAAATAAGACAAAAAATGGCGAGTTCAAGGAATTCGCCTTTGTCAAAATAAATGCGACGAATTGTAATCACGGTTGCCACAAGTCTAAACCAGAAAATTACCAAAAAGTTAGAACAAAATTACCAAAGGTCTCCAAACGTTTTAGTGATTTGACAAAAAAAGGAATAGTTTATGTGTATTACTTTAAGGTGAACAATTTCAAAAAATTTTATTATTACGGCTGTGTACCAATATTTTCCATTTTGCTGTGCCAAACGAAAAGGTATATTTTGACAGTAGTAAATTTTGACGTATGGAAAAGGCACGTGCAAAAGCAAATATTCTGTGAATAAATATGCAATTTACATGGTTTGCAGCCTTTATATTGCTTTTTTTTGCATTCTCTTATATTTTAGTGTTCAATAACGCGTGTGAACATAAATTTATGTGAAATATTATGAATGTCAACAGCACATGCATCCCTGTGCTCACCTTATTGATTGTCAAGATTTAACCCAGCGCCCTGGGCTAGGGTAAATTCTGACGTTCATATTCGCCACGATAACTGTCAGAATTAACCATCGCTCTATCAAAATTTGATTTTTCCAACCAATTGGAACACGGCCTATGTAAGCTTTTTAAATGAATAAAAAAAATACTCACAGTATCTCAGCAACTAATATTAATTTAAACTACATCCCTGAATTGGAGCGATTCTGTCTAGCATTGTGACATATGTCACTTCGAATCGAAACTCTGTAAAAATTTAAAATTCTAATTGTCAGGCTGCACGCTCTAAATTAAGGCCGAAATTCATAACACTTTGTGAAACTTTGACATATGCGCTTTGGTTTTGCTTAGCTTTACGTTCCACAAACTTTGTATGAAAGTTTACCCTTCTTTGTTACCCGGACTTTAGAGATGGCAGTAAGAACATGCAACTTTAATTTTGAATTTAAAAAAGGCTTTTTATTTAAAATTTCGGTTTTATAGACCTTGTGTTAAATATCACACCCTTTTAAATTGCCTTTGTGTTTTTCCTGTATGTTGCACTGGTCACCAGTAGAGGTGCACCAAATACAGTTTTTTTTAGAAAATATTTAATCTTTAAATTTTTTAGTGCAAACTACCAAAGGTAAAGCTAAACTTAAAGTAAAATTACAAGTATTTAAGCTTAATACTAAGGGAGACAATTTGCCAGAATTTGCCCTGCAAACCACTGCTAACCGCATTGCAAACACACACACATTTTTCATTTCACAAATTTCCCAAAATTATGTTAACCTTAAGCAACCAAAAAAAAGTTGTTCTGAATTAAATTAAAATGTGGGCCTTTAAATACCAAAAGTCCGTTATAGGGTTAATGTGCAAACGGTCTGCCAAAAAGAGAAAATATTGTTGATTTTGTACTATGCCTAATATTATGAGCTTGACGTAACCACAAAGGTGATATCCATCTTGACAGATGTCAAATGAACGGTCTTAACTTGAAAGGTTGTATTTTGGAAGTACAAGAGAAAGGGGCATAAAAGAAGGCCGTTTGTAAAATAGTATTTAATTTCATACTATTTTTTGTGAGTGGCAACTTAAGCTTAGTAAAATAGTATTGAATTTCATACTATTTTTGTTAAATGGAAATTTTAGCGTAGTAAAACGAGTTTTAGCATAATTTTTAGAAGTACCAGTTTGATTTTCGCATTTCTAAGGTCTCTAAGTTTATAATTTTCTGTAGTTCTTTTTTACCACGCTTTTATTAGGTTCACTTGTATGTTTGTTTGTTTGTTTGCTTGCTTGCTTGTATGTATGTAACTCTCGTTCGGTTTTAGCCCCAGTGGCCCAAAAACCGTAAAATGTCCCTAAAATATGGGTATCAAACGAAAGGGGAACGCCCCAGGATTCATTTGGACTTCGATATTTATCGATAAATTTATCGATAACTGAGTTATCGGTCAAAATATGATTGCCCAAAAAGGTAAAAAATTCCCTACAATATGGGTATCAAACGAAAGGTGAAGGCCGCAGGTTTTATTTGGACATCGACATATTTCGATAAATTTATCGATAACTGAGTTATCGGTCAAAATATGATTGCCCAAAAACCTAAAAAATTCACTACTATATGGGTATCAAACTAAAGGTGAAGGCCCCAGGTCTCTTTTGGACATCGACATATTTCGATAAATTTATCGATAACTGAGTTATCGGTCAAAATATGATTGCCCAAAAACCTGAAAAATTCCCTACAATATGGGTATCAAACGAAAGGGGAGAGCCCCAGGTTTCACTTGGACATCGACATATTTCGATAAATTTATCGATAACTGAGTTATTGTCAAATTGTGGTTGCCCGAAAACCTTAAAATTTCCCTACAATATGGGTATCAGACGAAAGGGGAGGGCCCCAGGTTTCACTTGGACATCGACATATTTCGATAAATTGATCGATAACTGAGTTATCGGTCAAAATGTGGTTGCCCGAAAACCTTAAAATTTCCCTACAATATGGGTATCAAACGAAAGGGGAAGGCCCCAGGTTTCATTTGGACTTCGATATATTTCGATAGATTTATCGATAACTGAGTTATCGGTCAAAATATGATTGCCCAAAAACCTAAAAAATTCCCTACAATATGGGTATCAAACGAAAGGTGAAGTCCCCATGTCTCACTTGGACATCGACATATTTCGATAAATTTATCGATAACTGAGTTATCGGTCAAAATGTGGGGTACAAGCTCATCCAAGCCAATGATGAGGGCAAGGTCAGAACCTGTATTTTGGTAAAGTCTGAGCTAAACACCTTTCTATTACCCAACTACTCAAATGGTGACGTTACAGCTGCCAGCTTAACAGTCGGCAGCACCAGCCTAACGATGGCGTCGGTCTATATGCCCTATGACGCCGAAGAACCTCCTCCACAAAAGGAGGTGAAAGATCTGGTGGATAATTTCTGTACGGGCCATCTTATTATTGGAGCTGACGCTAATGCTCATCACGTCCAGTGGGGAAGCTCCGATATTAACGCTAGGGGCGAGTCTCTGTTTGACTACCTACTAACAATATAGTTGCCCAAAAACCTAAAAAATTCCCTACAATATGGGTATCAAACGAAAGGTGAAGTCCCCATGTCTCACTTGGACATCGACATATTTCGATAAATTTATCGATTACTGAGTTATCGGTCAAAATGTGGGCCCCAGGTTTCATTTGGACTTCGATATATTTCGATAAATTTATCGATAACTGAGTTATCGGTCAAAATATGATTGCCCATAAACCTAAAAAAATCCCTACAATATGGGTATCAAACGAAAGGTGAAGTCCCCATGTTTCACTTGGACATCGGCATATTTCGATAAATTTATCGATAACTGAGTTATCGGTCAAAATGTGGGCCCAAGGTTTCATTTGGACTTCGATATATTTCGATAAATTTATCGATAACTGACCCTGCAGTCAAATTCCGAACTACTCAGCAAACATACTAGTTCATTGACTATACATTTTGTGGTGTATTTATACTAGTTCATTGCTGATTAGCTTCAAACCAGTCAAGGCCAAACTACTCAGCAAACAATATAGTTCATTGACTATACATTTTGTGGTGTATTCATACTAGTTCATTTCTGATCACCTTTAAACCAGTCAAGGCCAAACTACTCAGCAAATAATATAGTTCATTGACCATACATTTTGTGGTGTATTCATACTAGCTCATTTCTGATCACCTTTAAACCAGTCAATGTCGAACTACTCAGCAAACAATATAGTTCATTGACCATACATTTTGTGGTGTATTCATACTAGTTCATTTCTGATCACCTTTAAACCAGTCAATGTCCAACTACTCAGCAAACAATATAGTTCATTGACTATACATTTTGTGGTGTATTTATACTAGTTCATTGCTGATTAGCTTCAAACCAGTCAAGGCCAAACTACTCAGCAAACAATATAGTTCATTGACTATACATTTTGTGGTGTATTCATACTAGTTCATTTCTGATCACCTTTAAACCAGTCAATGTCGAACTACTCAGCAAATAATATAGTTCATTGACCATACATTTTGTGGTGTATTCATACTAGTTCATTTCTGATCACCTTTAAACCAGTCAATGTCGAACTACTCAGCAAACAATATAGTTCATTGACCATACATTTTGTGGTGTATTTATACTAGTTCATTGCTGATTAGCTCCAAACCAGTCAAGGCCAAACTACTTAGCAAACAATATAGTTCATTGACTATACATTTTGTGGTGTATTCATACTAGTTCATTTCTGATCACCTTTAAACCAGTCACTACTCAGCAAACAATATAGTTCAATGGCTATACATTTTGTGGTGTATTCATACTAGTTCACTTCTGATCACCTTTAAACCAGTCAAGGCCAAACTACTCAGCAAACAATATAGTTCATTGACTATGCATTTTGTGGCATATGCATACCAGTTCATTGTTGATTAGCTTTAAACCATTCAATGCCAAACTACTCAGCGAAAATTCTAGTTCATTGACTATGCATTTTGTGGTGTATTCATACTAGTTCATTTCTGATTTCCTTTAAGCCAGTCATTGCCAAACTACTCGGCAAACAATGTAGTTCATTGATTGTACATTTTGTGGTGTATTCATACTAGTTCATTTCTGATTAGCTTTAAACCAGTCAATGCCAAACTACTCAGCAAAATTATAGTTCTACGCCTAAATATTTTGTGGTGTAATCATACCAGTTAATTTGTGAATACCTTCAAACTAATCAATTCCAAACTACTCAGCAGACACCTAGCTCGTTTACTATACATTTTATGGATGTTTTTATACTAGTTCTTTGCTGATTACCCTTAAACCAATAAATGCCAATCTAATCAGAAAACATACTAGTATACAACTATAATTTGCTGGGCGAAATCATACTAGTCACAAAAATCCTGGTTCGTACTAGTATGCAAGTATGTATGAATCTCGGGTTGAAATTATACTACATCTTTTTCAGTTTATATTCAGAAAGTTTTCTGAATATCAATTGTAATTTTCTGAATGTCAATTGTATTTTTCTGAATATCAAATGGAAATCCTGAATATGAATTGTAATTTTCTAAATATAAATTGTTACTTTCTGAATATAAACTGAAAAGGTGTAGTCAGAAAAAGCCTAATCTATTTTAGAAAAATACTAATTAGAAAAATTCCATTTCATACTACATTATTATTATAAGGCCTTATTACACCGCAACCATTAGTACGATCTATTGTAGTACATGGTACTATGCAAACATTATTTGAAATTTTTGGTTTGCTTCTTTTTTTCTCTTGTAATTCACAGATGCTTTTTCGTGTTTGGCTAAATACAAATATGATGCTGATGTATATATGATCTAGTATGTCAACTGCTATATTTCTTGTGTACTTATATACACAGAAAAAAGGCACTGGTAAAATCTACAATCTCGTGCTGTTATCCTGAATTTGACCAAATTTTGGTTGTTTGAACGGTATTTTTAGTTGAAGTAACTGTATTCAGATCTTTTATGATCCCTCTAGATCTTTTATAATCCCATTTTGGCCAGGTTTGTTTGGATGTTCGGCACCCTTGGGATTGTTGCTACCTTTCGTTGGCTTGACGGAGTGTGTACTCCAAGCCAACGAAATGTGGCAACAATCCCCAAGGTGCCGGACATCCAAACAAACCTGGCCTAAGAAGGAGAGAAATCTCCATATTAATAGGTGTTCTAACTGGGCACTGCCTTATTGGTAGGCAAGCAGAAGGTGTGCCCTACCGACGATGCTGTAGGAGCTGCAAAGATGATGAGGAAGAGGAAACGGTGAAGCACCTCATCTGCAACTGCCCGGTCTTAAGCGGCGCGAGAACGCGCTTTTTGGGAGTTCCCTTCCTGGATAGCCTAAACCAGACCGCTGAACTGGACATAAAGGACTTGATGGCCTTCATAAAGTCATCTAAGTGGTTCGAGGAGGAGTAACGGTGTCGGTTTAGGAGTGTCAGTCCCGGGATACTACTATGTGGAAAATCCCAACAAAAATCAAAGCAGCACACTATAAGTTGGAAGAGAAGTTCGGCAAAAGTCTCGTTAGAGGTTATGACAACCTGTTGGTATATAACCGCCATTTTTTTTACGTTGCGGCATAAACTTGAGTATATTGACAACAACAATATAAATTGACTCTAACAATGCTCCTTTAACTCGAGTGTATGGCCCAGCATGAAAGCAGTCTTACTTTGACTCTTTTTGATGTAAAAATAAGACTTACTTTTATCTATATGTATATACATATGTGGGACCGGAACTCCGCAGTGGACGACAAACTTAACCTTGAGTAACCTTAATTTACCTTACCTAAAAATACAACACCAAAGCCCCAATTACATAAAACTTTGACAAATGCGCGCCTCGTTTTTGAGCATTTGCAAAAATTTCGCTTCGCTTTACGTTTAAAAAATTTTGAATGAAAGTGGATCCTACAAAGTTGAATACAATTGGGCCTTCACCTATATAATCCAACTTGACGAACGCGGAATTTGAAAGGAGCCATTGCAAGTTGAATTCAATAATTAAATTAAAAATACAATAAACAACATAATTTAAAAAATATAGAAAAAAAAAACTTGTGTCAACTTTACCGAGAATCCGATACCGAATCGAACTCAGAGCCTTTAGCTCATTTTTGGCTGTGTATGAACTAGTATATAAACTGGTATAATGCTGATGCAGAGGCTGACTAGTATACCAATTGGCATGGTGCTGATGCAGAAGAGGACAATTGCTCTTTTTCTCTTGTAACTGCTTCTTTTTTACCTTGTAATTCACAGATGCTTTTTCGTGTTTGGGTAAATACAAATAGTCGCTGCTTTCTAAAGAATAAACTGGTATATTGCTGATGTAGAGGCTGACTATGATACTGGTGCATAGACCGACTAGTATACCAACTGGAATGAATGTCAAATTCGTGGACTATTATGACAAGTGATACGATCTGAATGGGCATAATGATTAGTATTTCCTGCCGCATAGACTGAGCAGTATGTCAACTGGTATGATTCTGATGTATATATGAACTAGTATATCAAGTGGTAATATTCTGATGCATATATGAACTAGTATGTCAAATGGTATATTTCTGATGCAAATTTGAACTAGTATGCCAACTGATATGATCATGATGCATAAGTGAACTGGTATGTGAACTGGTATGATTCTGATGCATAAATGAACTACTATATCAACTGGTATGATTCTGACGCATATATGAACTACTATGACAACTGGTATGATTCCGATGATTTTTTTAACTAGTCTGTTAATTGGTTGATTCTGATGCATATGTGAACTAGTCTGTCAACTGGTATGATTCTGATGCAAATAAGAAGTAGTCTGTCAACAGGTATGATTCTGATGCATATATGAACTAGTCTGCCAACTGTTATGATTCTGATGCATATATGAACTAGTCTGTTAACTGGTATGATTCTGATGTATATATGAACTAGTCTGCCAACTGGTATTATTCTGATGTATATATGAACTAGTCTGCCAACTGGTACGATGCTGATGGCTAGTCAGCCAATTGGTATGGTGCTGATGCAGAGAAGGACAATTGCCATCTCGTAGGACTTCGCCGTGTTAAAAATACCAGTTGCTAATATGGAAAAATTACAGAACTCGAACTAGTTAAGGCCGCCCGGCTGACTGGTATTAGATTAGTATAAAACTAGTTAAGTTGACTGCAGGGTAACTATTTCAATTAACGTTTTTTAAATAAAATACTATATAAACACCATTACAGTAATGTTGACAATTTTACTTTTTTTTTTTTGTTTTTGCGGGTGAGGTGGAAAAAATCCCTTCGGATCATATAACAGCCGTCGCTGCTACGTATGTGGTGTTTCCACTAAAAAAACCACCTCGCTCTTTGGACTCTTCGCTACCTAAAGCCACTTTTGAATTATTTCATAGTAGAGGTCCAAAGGATCCGTTATCGGACTCTAACACTCCCCTGCGTCCAGGTCCGCAAAAATGTTGGTTATTTATGTACATATATGAATTATTAATGTGAAGAGGTAATATATGTAATAATAAAACAATTAAAACGACGTTGGTTAGCATAACGACTAAAACGATGATCACTATGAGTACGATCACATGCGATTATAAAGATTATCATAAAAGTGATGATAACAACTTAAAACGATGATTTTTATGATTACGGTAATAAAACAAATATAACGATACTGATTATGATAATAGTTTGTTAATGACGTAAAGCGATGACTTTTACGGAAACGATCATAAAATGAATATACGACGATTAACGTGATGGCAATGATTTGAAACGATGATTACTATGACTACGATCTTAAATCGATAATAATTATGCTGAATATCATTGAAGTAATAATAACGACTTAAAACGATGACTTATATAATTACGATCGCAAAGGTGATAACGAACATTATGACTAAAAACTAAACTATAGTTATTTACAAGGAACGACGGCATGCTGATTTTATAAGACTTTCTGTTGTTGATTTCCAGCTCGACTAATGCTTCATTGATTTGTTTAGTGACTTCATACGAAAATACATGCGACTCTTGAAAAACAGTTTTTTTACCTCACAGTCGAGATCGATTCTGTCGCTCATTTGCATTAGCGTTTTAATGAAGAAAGGGTCCGTTTTTATTAAAGTCCCGTTAAGCTGATAAAAGACTTGTTCTAGCTCAATAATTTTATTTAAAAATTATCTTGAGGGCTTTATTAGGCCTCCTCTAGAGAGTCCGCTTACATAGCTGTCTGAGGTACTCTCGTTGTGCCACAATCCTAACTTACGGATTATGTATCCCGCTACATACTCTAGAGCGTCTTCATGCCGCTGAGTTATGTCTGTGGTATTAGAGCTCTCCAAACAGTCCACGTCACCAACTTCTACGCCATTACCATCAAATTCGTCCAAAAAGGTACTTTGATAGTGTATGGAGTCAAAATCTAGCCACTCCGTTTCGTCAGCTTCCACATTTCCACGTGATGAAATAAATTCCGTAGTGCGTGCTATTTGGTACAATATAAAACTCGTAAGTATGTATTTTTGTGTATTAGGGTGAGCAAAAAAAAAAAAAAAAAAAATCGACATAATTTTTGAAGCCTTTACTAGAAAAAAAAACTTAAAATATGTTTTCAGTGGAGGCCCAACTTTTCACATAGCGAAATTATCATATCTATTAAGTTAATTACAGACATTTAAAAATGACTGAGTTTTGGAATATTACAAGTAACACATGCAAAATCTATAAATTTTTAAGTGACAGTAACTAGTTTAATAGTAGTGATAACGTGTTTTTTTTTTTTTTTTGAAACGGTTTCAAACCCATACAAAATGTTAAAAATCGAAAAAATAGCGACCTCAAAGAATTAAGTTACAGCGCAAATTTTCTTACCCCAAACATTTATTTGAATCTCCCTAATGTATATACATAAAGCTTTTCAAATCATAGCTTACCGAGCAAGTATTTACGAAGACGGTATTTGAATTGCATAGGGCTGGGGTTGTCGAATAATCCGCCTTGTGCTCGCATCGCCGAGAAAAAATTTTCCAAGATGTCCTGGTTTAACCTGTACGTGAGGATGTATTCCAATCCAAATTTTTCCTTTACGTACTCGTACAAGCCCCTCAACGACTCATTCGTAACTAGAATTCCCTTTTGAAACGGCAGCAATGTCTTTTTGTTGAACACGACTGTGCGTTTGATGCAATGGTCCATCTTTGAATTTGAAGCTGCTCATCCAAACTCTTTCCAAAGGGTTTTTTTGATGGAAACGACTGAATTGTGCTCAATTTTGAGTTGAGTATATCAAACCAGTCGTTGACCACATCAAAATAGTTAGCTGTTTCGGAAGCCATATTCACGTCCATACCCAATTCAACGCATCGACGAAGGGCGGATGCTGTGGTGTGTGAAAACACTTGTGTCGCCAATTTTATTTTTTGCCGTCCTGCATGATGCACAGTCATGTGATGTTCTGAAATTTTATAAGTAATTGACATATCCGATGCTGCTGTTTTTAACAACAAGTCAGCGATTGTGCGACTGGACAAATAATTGCCTTCATAATTAAGCCCGGTGTCTACGTAATGGTTCCGTAATAGTTTTATAAGATGCGGAACATCCGCAAACACAAAAACTTTGGAACCGCTTGACGGATTTGTAAACCACGATTGTTCTGAAATGTATACCAACTATGTTATTAACATAAGAATTTCAAGCAAAGGTGTACATACCAATGGATATATTAAAGTCCCTCCAAACACCTTGATTCCCTGAACCCATGTCTGAAACGATTCCCACTACCGGGTAGCCTACCGCTTCAATATTGTTTATTAAAGCCAGTAAGATATCTTTAGACATGTTACAGTCGAATGCGCAAAAAACTGGCTGCTTCCAGGAACGCTTAAGTCCGCGTGCAATTGCCACTTGTACGTCTTTGACCGGACTACGGACGGTGTCTGTGAGTGAATCATACTCATACGTACTTGCTACTCGCATTTCATCAAAAGATAAAATACAAAGCCTATCATCTATGGGCATGTCATTTGCGCTACGCATCACGCTCAACGAAAAACGAATCACGCCGTCCTCGAATTTGAGCTTCTGGCACCACCTTGCCACGGTCGACTCACCTGGAAATGGGAATCCCCTCTTTAATAAGTGCCTATATGCTCTAGGCCCTGCTGCCTAAAAGATATTGCCGGAGACACATCCTGCCACGACCAATTAACTCGGTTGTCGGGGTACTCCAGCTTCCGCAATTGACCTTCTGTAAAAATGGCCTTTAAACTCGACCGAAGGTTTTCATACAACTTTTCCTTTATTTCAAGCCCCACAATCTTCGCTTCAAGCTGTGCTACATACAGGTCTCTCTCGGATCAAAACAAGACACTTAAATAAACTAAAAATGCATTCTTGCAAAGAATAATTATTACTCTGTTTGTGTTGACACGGAAATAGATTTTGGAGATTCTGTATCCATTGCCAGCATTTCTACAATCATCTTCGCTAAGTCTCACCCGCATTCGGTCTGACCCATATGGAAAGTCACTTGCGGAAAAATGAAGGCTGCATAATTTGGCAGTTAGTGGAAAATCTACACCACACGCCTCCGACCACACCTTTCTCTTTGCTTCATTCTTCGGCACGTGGTAAAGCTTATAGCCTTCTTTTGCCCATGTCCTGCGACATAAAAAGCAACTTGCCTTTGACATTCTGTTTTTAATAAAAAACATTAGCGAAAAAATAAAACAGTTTTCTTTGTTTTTAATGTGTTTATTTATTATATTGTATTTCGGCAAGTTTTATTAAAAGTTGTATACATTTTAAGTTTTTCAATATGTTTTTTTTTTTTTGCATATGTTTGAGTTTTAAAAACCCTCTTAAAAATGGAAACAGGTTTAGAATTTTTTGTAACTTTTTTCTAAACATTTTTTTATTTTTATTTATTTGAAGGAATGAACCGATTGAAATAACGTTCCGATTTTGTTTTTGTACCGCAGTGTAATTAAGTTATAGTTTATTACCTACTTTCTAACTACTTAATTTTAATATCTTAGGTATGTTATTTAGGTTGTATCCTTGTTTTTGTGTGTTGTACAGTAAAATGTATTGATGTACCAATCCTGCAATCCAATCTATTAAAGTGATTTGAATGTTTGATGGCGTGTTTTATATATATATGTACGTAAAAGTATGTAATGAAAGATAAAAGTTGACGCTAATTTACGGGTAGTAATGTGTGCCTGTAAGAAAAATTACCACTTATTAATATTGATATTACAGATGTTGTCCTCACCAGAAATCTATAAAATGCTATTATCATAATATGTATGGCTTTGCAGAAGTATGCCACAGCACAGTATGCCCAATAATTTGACTCATTATCATTATCCCTATCTCTATCCCTAACCCTATCCCTATCCCTATCCCTATCCCTATCCCTATCCCTATCCCTATCCCTATCCCTATCCCTATCCCTATCCCTATCCCTATCCCTATCCCTATCCCTATCCCTATCCCTATCCCTATCCCTATCCCTATCCCTATCCCTATCCCTATCCCTATCCCTATCCCTATCCCTATCCCTATCCCTATCCCTATCCCTATCCCTATCCCTATCCCTATCCCTATCCCTATCCCTATCCCTATCCCTATCCCTATCCCTATCCCTATCCCTATCCCTATCCCTATCCCTATCCCTATCCCTATCCCTATCCCTATCCCTATCCCTATCCCTATCCCTATCCCTATCCCTATCCCTATCCCTATCCCTATCCCTATCCCTATCCCTATCCCTATCCCTATCCCTATCCCTATCCCTATCCCTATCCCTATCCCTATCCCTATCCCTATCCCTATCCCTATCCCTATCCCTATCCCTATCCCTATCCCTATCCCTATCCCTATCCCTATCCCTATCCCTATCCCTATCCCTATCCCTATCCCTATCCCTATCCCTATCCCTATCCCTATCCCTATCCCTATCCCTATCCCTATCCCTATCCCTATCCTATCCCTATCCCTATCCCTATCCCTATCCCTGTCCCTATCCCTAACCCTATCCCTATCCCTATCCCTATCCCTATCCCTATCCCTAACCCTAACCCTAACCCTATCCCTATCCCTAACCCTATCCCTATCCCTATCCCTAACCCTAACCCTAACCCTATCCCTATCCCTATCCCTATCCCTAACCCTATCCCTATCCCTAACCCTAATATCCCTAACCCTATCCCTATCCCTATCCCTATCCCTATCCCTATCCCTATCCCTATCCCTATCCCTGTCCCTAACCCTATCCCTATCCCTATCCCTATCCCTATCCCTATCCCTATCCCTATCCATATCCCTATCCCTAACCCTATCCCTATCCCTATCCCTATCCCTATCCCTATCCCTATCCCTATCCCTATCCCTATCCCTATCCCTATTCCTATCCCTATCCCTATCCCTATCCCTATCCCTATCCCTATCCCTATCCCTATCCCTATCCCTATCCCTATCCCTATCCCTATCCCTATCCCTATCCCTATCCCTATCCCTATACCTGTCCCTAACCCTATCCATATCCCTATCCTCATCCCCATCCCCATCACTATCCCTACGGCTTTCAAAACAAGTGGCAAGTTGTACAGCTCTCCCGACGAGGAAAGGAAACGGATATCTCTGGTCACTTGTGTTTGAACGCCGTATATCCAAGAGTATACCTCACCTGCGTGAGGCGAATATATTGTACACTTACATATTTTTGGAACACTAGTCGAAGTGATCAATGATAAAAACTCCTTACCTGATGTAGATGTTAGAATGCAAACAATGGACTGTAAATAATAAATAAAAAATGCATTAGTATCAAAATAAATATTTTTTTATCTACAAAATTCAAATAAGTATAACTTCATAGTCATCTCCTTACCTGAAAATGTAGATGTGGCAATGCAAAAACTGCAGCAAAACAACACAGCGATTCCAGCGATTCTTAGCAGAAAACCAGGAGGATAATTACTGCTGAAAATGTACAAATTACTAAAAAAATCACTTGAACAATTAAAGCCTTACCTGAATTAGAAGTTAGTACCTGGGTGACCGAGTTTGCTCGGTGCTATCAATTTAGTGCTAACTTTACTTACCAAACTTGTGAGGATGTGTTACACTGTCCTTTATATGTGGGCAAATTATTAAAATTTTGTAATTTTCTTAGCCGTAATGGACTTTTTGCGGACAACCCTACTTGAAAATATTTTAGTTGGTATGTTAGAAAAATACCTTTCATTTGATACCCATATTGGCATATCTAGCTCCATAAATACAAAAATTAAATAGGTGGCAACCCTGTAATACAAATATACTGCGATAAGGTGACAACCCTAGATGGCAACTGTACTTAGAAATATTTTAGTTGATATGTCGCCGGATATACCTCTAATTTGATACCGATATTCGCATATTTTACTCAATATTAAAAAAAAAAATGAGATAGGTTGCCACCCTTAAAAGCCCTCCAAGTGGCAACACCCAAGTGGATAGTCTTAGAATCAGGCATGCTATCACTGTGCCAAATTTCATCCAAATCGGTCAAGCGGTTCTCGAGATAGTACCGGATATAGAAATATAGTGCGGGCAACCCTAGGTGACAAACCTACTTGGAAGTATTTTAGTTGATATGTCGCCGAAAATACCTATCATATGATACCCATATTGCCATATCTTGCTCCATAATTTAAAAAAATGGGATAGGTGGCAACCCTGTAAACTACTCGAAATGTCAACCCTAAAGTAGATAGCCTTGGAATCCTTCATACTGTCACCATACCAAATTTCATCCAAATCGGTCAACCGGTTCTCGAGATAGTACTGCGGTAAGGTGGCAACCCTACTTGAAAATACTTAAGTTGGTATCTCGCCGAAAGTACCTTTCATGTGATACCCATATTGGCCTATCTTGCTCCATAATTAAAGAAAAATGGGATAGGTGGCAACCCTGTAAACCGCCTCAAGTGGCAACCCTAAAGTGCATAGTCTTAAAATCGATCATACTATCACCATTCCAAATTTCAGCCAATTCGGTCAAGCGATTCTCGAGATAGTAACGGATATACAAATATATTGTGGTAAGGTGGCAACCCTAGGTGGCAACCCTACTTGAAAATATTTTAATTGGTATCTCGCCGAAAATACCTTTCATATGATACCCATATTGGCATATCTTGCCCCATAATTAAAAAAAAGGGATAGGTGGCAACCCTGCAAACCGCCCCAAGTGGCAACCCTAAAGTGGGTAGTCTTAAAATCGATCATACTATCACCATGCCAAATTTCAGCCAATTCGGGCAAGCGATTCTCCAGATAGTACCGGATATAGAAATATATTGTGGTAAGGTGGCAACCCTAGGTGGCAACTCTACTTGAAAATATTTTAGTTGGTATCTCGCCGAAAATACCTTTCATATGATACCCATATTGGCATATCTTGCTCCATAATTAAAAAAAATGGGATAGGTGGCAACCCTGTAAACCGCCCCAAGTGGCAACCCTAAAGTGGGTAGTCTTAGAATCCATCATACTATCTTTGTGCCAAATTTCATCCCAATCGGTCAAGCGGTTCTCGAGATAGTCCGAACATACAAATATACAAATATACAAAAATACAAATATACAAATATACAAGATTAACTCGTTTAAAGATATTAGATTAGATATCTGCGCTCTGCTAGCAAAATTATGCTAGCTAAATTTATTTTTCTGAAAATTTTTGTTCAAATTAGTTTTTGTCGATAATTTAAATTTAAATTTTCACACAAAATGACAACTCATATGGCGAATGATAAGATTTGTTTACTGACCAAAAAGAAGTTCAGAGCAGGTTAGAGCAGAGCAGAGCAGGGCAGCTGTCAAAATGGAAATAGAGCAACTTAGAGCAGAAATGCCATGAAACACTTGAATCTCGATAGTTTCTTTTTATTTGGTTTTTTAGTTGAAATCTTCAAAATTAATGCAAATTCACGTATACAAAAACATTGATTTTCTTGCAAGCTAATTTTTTTGAAGTTTTCGAAAATTTATTTTTTCCTGACTGACAATTGCTTCTCTGCTCTAACTTACTCCATAAAAAAACTAGAGCAGAAATTTGTGATCTGGATTACTCTAGTTTTGTTTTGAGCGTACTCATGAAACAAATAATAGAGCAACCTAGAGTAAGAAAAGTGTTCGTTAAACACAATTTTGTAAAATATCTCCAACTGGCGTAAGCTAGAGCAGCCCAATAAACAAATCTATAAATCAAAAGAAATTGAGGAGTAAAAGTGTTGCCGACACTAAAGTTTTCGACAAAAAATTTGATTGTATGGTTTTCCTCCACAATTTGCTCTGAAAAAAAAAGTAGTTTTCTGAAGAAACAACATTGCAAACGCTAATGGAGTTCAAGATGGCGGTGTAAGAGCGAGAAAGTGTATTTAAAAATCACCTTATATTATTACATCATGTATTATGAGTGCGAATGAAACAGCATAAGAAAATATCCCAAAAATTGACAATCTGCAGCTTTCATAAATTAATTATTATTTGTAAAATTTTTTCATGAAAAAAAGGTAAGCGTAAAATATTTTTTTTATTTGCATTTTTAATAGAAATTCTCCCTTCTTTTATGCATGCCCGTATACAAGTGATGGCGGGAGATACAGCGTAGGAAATGCAAAAGGAAAGTTCGATGATTCCGAGAAATTCAGATGGTAGTGGCTGCGCCTTTTGAAGTCGGGTCGAAAAATTAAGGAAACATCGCCACAAACACATAAAGCATTTCAAACTGCAATTCCACCTTTGCATGAAACGGCCTTTTAAAAAATTCCGGATTTTGTCGTGGCGCTTGCGGATGCGACTTCTTAATTGCAGTGGAGAACTGCGCTACGCCTAAATTCGGTAATTCTTAATAATCCATTTTATGCAAAGGTGGACTTGCAGCCTCAAATGCTTTGGTAGGTATTTGTTTCCTTTAAGGTCAACTGCTAATAAATTAGCTAAGAGATTAAGGATCGCGAATCCGGAAGTGCTTTTTTTAATTTTTTGTTTTAGTGAAAAGTTATGGTCAGAAAACCGAAAAATTACCCGGGTCCGATACCAAAATTGGGGCGGTGGTATTTATGTGCGAAACACCTTTCGGTTTTTGTTTCCTTTAGGGTTCAACTGCTAATAAATTAGCTAAAATTATGTGATATAGCTCAAAAGCCGGAATTCGGCCTCAGGATCAGGAATCCGGAAGAGCTTTTTTAATATTTTGCTTCCATGAAGAGATATTTGCAATCAAATTTTCAAGTTATCATGTGGTTGTTCTAATTTTATTAGGCTGTCCCTAAAAACGTGGAAAAAATTTCGGTAGCCCCGGTTATGTCACACGTCCGGACTTGGAATGGGGTAGCCCAGGGTTATTTATTATAAGCGCGGCCGAAGGCCGCCAACTCAGAAAAGTGTTTCGCACATAAATACCATGAATTCCGCCCCAATTTTGGTATTGGACCCGGGTAATTTTTCGGTTTTTTGACCATAACTTTTCACTAAAACAAAAAATTAAAAAAGCGCTTCCGGATTCGTGATCCTGAGGACAAAGCCCGTCTTTTGAGCTATGTTCCATAATTTATTAGCAGTTGACCCCTAAACGAAACAAATACCTTTCTGAGTTGGCGGGCTTCGACCGCGCTTATAACAAGTAACCCTGGGATACGCCATCCCAAGTCAGGGTGGTTGACTGAACGCATTTTTTTGCACGTTTTTAGGTACAGCCTAATAAAATTACAACAACCGCAAGAAAACTTGGTTGCTAATATCTCTTCAGAGAAGCAAAATATTAAAAAAGAGCGTAGGGATTCGTGATCCTGAGGCCAAACAGCGTCTTTTGAGCTATATCGGTTGACCCCTTAAGGCAACAAATACCAATGCTTTATTTGTATGATGATGTGTCCTCGTCGTAGTGCTTGTGAAGACATTTCCTTAATTGTTGTGGAGACGGTTCACATTATGTTAATATATATTTAGTTATTGGTATGTATAAATGTATAATATCAATAAATAAATGTTTAATATAAATTAATAAATGATAAACTATGTATATATATTAATTTTTGTGCAATTTATTTGGAAAAATTCGGTAAGTATTGTCCTTTTACTGCTAACCATTTTGGTAACTGGTTTGGTAACCTATTCAATTATAAATGTTAACCAAAAGTTAGCTGGTTCGGTAACCGATTCAACTACATATCGTCGCTCCCAACGAAGACTAATACAGTTCAGTTAGCGTGGAAGACTAACACAGTTCGCTCTCTGCGTCGAAGACTTTTGTGTTAGTTTTCGACGCAGAAAACTGAAGTGTGTTAGTTTTCAACGCAGAAAACTGAATTGTATTAGTCTTCGACGCAGAGAACGAAGTGTGTTAGTTTTCGACGCAGAAAGCTGAAGTGTGTTAGTCTTCCACGCAGAAAACTGAAATGTATTAGTCTTCGATGCAGAGAACGAAGTGTGTTTGTTTTCGACGAAGAAAACTGAAGTGTGTTAGTCTTCGACGCAGAAAACTGAAGTGTGTTAGTCTTCCACGCAGAGAACGAAGTGTGTTAGTCTTCGACGCAGAAAGCTGAAGTGTGTTAGTCTTCCACGCAGAGAACGAAGTGTGTTAGTCTTCGACGCAGAAAACTCAACCGTGTTAGTCTTCGTTGGGAGCGACGATATGTTAACGATATGCTAGCTTGTTTGTTGACTTATTCAAAGAATAATTTTAACAGCTTGTTAACCAAAACATTTACGGTTTCATAATTAATGGTAGCCACATGTTAGCAGTTTCCATAACCATACTATTAACAACATCTTAGCCAAAACTTTGACGACTTTAACAAATGGCTGTTAACTACATTTTAACCAAAACATTAGCCAGAGTTTGAAAGGTTGCTAGCCGGTATCTGGTTTGCAGGGTGGTTTTTAAAATGTATGTGGTTTGCGGAAATGAATTACCCTATTGTAAGTGATGAATGTTATATCATTATTTTTCATATTTTTAATTTTTATCCTTCTAATTTGCCACTGTCGGATAATTGACAAATCTTTCGATTGATAATTTTTTTTTCTTGTAAAGCGACTTAATAAAAAATAAATATTATCAAGTTCGGCAACCCTGATTGTAGTTGACATTTTTCCACAATTTATATTTTGTTTACTTTTTGTTTGTTACACAATTTTTTTTATATTACAAAAAAAAATTTGGTCGTTTAGCTGTTTGGAAGCAAAGGACGATTGTGTGGCGTGTCCAATACCCGGGCCTTTGCCGGGGTTGGCCATGATAAGGTATGTATGTATATTAGGGTCTTACCCCCTGAAACTTAAGGTATTGAAGAGAAAATAAGCATTGCAAAAAATTAGCGCTCTAACTTAACCCAAAACAAAAAATTAGCTATTTCTTTCGCCCTTTCCCATACATTTTGTATGGGGAAAAATGGTATTTTTTTCAAAGTGAATTTTCTTTTAATTTTTGAAACTTTTTTGAAAATATTTTTACATACTCTTAAAATTGTAGCTGTGAAGCTTCTAAATTGTTAAGCCATGTGTGAATATCTTAACTATTCAAATAATTACAGCCATTTAAAATTTACTAAATTTTATACGTGTTACTGTGTATGTGTGTGTAATAGTACAAAACTCAGCCATTTTCAAATGCACATGGCACATGGCTTACCATTTTGGAAGCTTCAAAGCTTCAACTTTAAGAGCATGCAAATATATTTTGAAAAAAGTTTCAAAAACTAAAAGAAAATTCACTTTGAAAAAAAAAAACCATTTTCCCCATACAAAATGTATGGGAAAGGGCGAAAAAAAATAGCTAATTTTTTGCAAGGCTTAAGCCACGTTTACACTGCACTACATCACTTTTGGCCAAGTTTTTTCGAGACCGTTCATCCGCAGGTTGAATTTGATCACCAAATTAGGTCAAATTAAATTAAATTAATCTAATTTGGCAAACAAATTCATTCTGCGGACAAACATTCTCGAAATAACTTCGCCAAATGCGACGCATTGCATGAAATTTTGTAACGTTTCCAAAAAGTAATAAATTGTACAAAACTTAAATGACATGCTACTCGATGAGCAAATGAAATGTATTTTGTATAGTTTATTTTCGTACCCTGTTTGAAACACATTTATTTTATGGGTCTAGCTTTAGCCGTTGCTGAGAAATTTGATTGTTGGAAAAATTTTCCTTAAATATCTCATAGTGCGCCGTGGCGAGACTTAGAGAAATAAAATACAAAAAAAAAAAATCCACAAACGAGATTTTTAACCTTATCACAATTGGTTTGCGTTATCACATATGCTATTCACTAACTGGGTTTTAACAACGCTGTAATTTCTCTAATTATCTTTTTTATACCCACCATACTAGTACTAGTACAAGGGTATTATAATTTTGTCCACATAACGGTACTACGTTGCGACATTTGCATGAAATTTTGCATACAGGTTACTTTCTGGCCAAGGTAGGTTGCTATTAAAAATGGGCGAAATCGCCCCCTTTTTCGATATCGAAAATTTCGAAAATCACATAAATTGACATATCTCGGTAGCTGAAATGGCTAAAATGATATAATTTTATAGGTGAATTCTCCTGGTCATTCTCTTATGATCTATGGGCGTGGTACCACCCACTTTTAAGGAATTCATTTTTGAAAATTTGACTGGCCGCAACTTTTTAACTGATTACGATAGAACGATGGAAGTTGGCACAAAGCATACTAGTATCATTGGGAGTATACCTGATAAAATTAGATACAATCGCCCTCCAACCATGCCCACTTTCGATATCGAAAATTCTCAAAATCACCTAAATTGACATAATTCGGTAACGGAAATGTCTAAAATGATATATTTTTTGATAAATTTTTTAAAGTTTGCGTGGCACTAACCACTTTTAAGGGAGGCATTTTTAAAAATTCTGCTGGTTGTAACTTTTAAACTGATTAGGGTAGAACGATGAAATTTGGCATAAAGCATACTAGTATCGTTGGGAGTTTACCTGATGAAATTGGATAAAATTGCTCTCCAACCACGCCCACTTTCGATATCGAAAGCTTCGAAAATCACCCAAATTGATATAATTCGATAACGGAAATGGCTAAAATGATATAGTTTGGTAGGATGAACCCCCTAGTCATTCTACTATGATTTTTTGATAACATTTTTAAAAGGCCCACTTTTCAGGGGGGGGGGGGGGCATATTTGTAATTTTCACGGATCAGTACTTTTAAACTGATTACGGTAGAACGATGAAATTGGTACAAGGTATACTAGCATAATAGGGAGTATACCTGATGTAATTGCACGAAATCGCTTCCCAACCACGCCCACTTCCGAAATTTAATATTGCGAAAATCATATGAAAACTACAGCTGGGTATTTAATGTTCGGTTTACCCGAACTTAGACTTCCTTATTTGTTTATTTTAAAACTTTTAATAAAAACGTAAAACGCTTTGTTTAAAAAATTAACCACACCAACAGAAACCGCGATAAATTATCATTTGTAAAGACGACAACCAAAACTGTTGATTGAGCTTTATCGTATTTGATGGCAAAACAGGTGATAAAAGTTAGTGAATAGCAAATGTGTTAAAATTATGTGTTAACGAAGTCACCCGTCAGCAAATGTGGTTAAAAAAGTTAGTGAATAAGCCTAAATTGTTGAATTCAACTCTGCCGGCGTTCCCTTTTGTGTTTTCTATTCGTGTCTACATTTGTCAATTTGTCTTGAAAGCAATAATGAAACAAAATGCTGGCGAACTAAGAGTGAAACAAATAGCAAGAAAAACTTGAAACGAGTTGACGGTACGAAAGCAAAGAAGGAAATTTGTAGGAAATGATAGGAAACCAAACGATAGGAAATAATAATAAAATAATAATAAACAAAGTAAAATAAAATAAACAAAGGTTGAAACGGCATTAATAAGTGGTCAAGAAGTAAAAGGAAATTAATGAAAAATGGAAAGGTGCGGAAACGCAATGTAACTAAAATAAGGAAATTAAAACCAATGCAAAGAAAAGAAAATCGGAAGAAAGGAAGAAGGAAGGAGAGGAAATGAAAGGAGGGTAAAGGAATGATATGAAATTAAAGAAACGGAAAGAAAAGAAAATGAAAGTGAAAGGCAGGAAATGAGAGGAAAAGAAAAAAGGAAAGGAAACGAGTAGAAAGGAAAATAGGAAGAGAAAGGAAAGCAGAGGAAAGGAAATAAAAAGAAATGAAAAGAAAGGGACGGAATTGAAGGGAACGGAATAGAAGCAAAGGAAAGGAGGGGAAATTGAAGGTAAGGGAACTTAACGAAAAAAAAATAAAGTAAAGAAAGGGAAGGGAATGGAAACGAAAGAAAAGAAAATGAGAGGAAAGTAAAATAACGGAAAGGATATAAAAGAAACGGAATGGAATGGAAAGGAAAGAGAAGGAAAGGAATTGAATGGAAAGGAAAGAAAAGGGGAAGAAAGGAAATATAAAGAATGGCAAGGAAAGGAAATGAAAGGAAAGGAAGAGAAAGCAAATGAATGGAAAGGCGGAACTGGAAGGAAAGGAGGGATTGGGAAAGGACATAAAAGAAAAGGAAATTAAAAAAAGGAGGGGAAGGCAAGGAAAGGAAGGAAAAGGATGGAAAATGAATAGGAAAGAGTTAGGTTAGGTTAGGTTGCGAGGGCAGGAAAGAGTGCAGGACCCTGCCCACCACTTAGGCCAGTCAAGTTGGCCCATTGTGATACCCTATGCGGTCTTAAGACCCACTCCATATCCGAGAGACAAACATCAACACTCTCACATTCTCACACTTGGATTAGAGGATCAAACCAGCTCGTGGAATCAATGAATTTCGATAGAGCCCTAATATCCATTTTTGAAACCTCCGTGAGGTCGTCGATGAACGGTTGGCCGAGAATAGCCAATCGTCTTCTGCTGAGTGCAGGACAATGACACAGCAGATGTTGAACACTCTCCTCTTCTTCAATACATCTGCAACTGCGACAGTAATCGTGAGTTATTACGCCCATCCTATCACCATGTGTGCCTATTAAGCAGTGCCCTGTTAACACCCTTATCAGTGATGAGACACCGGATTTATTAAGGGACAGCAGACAGTTAGTGCGTCCTTTGTTGTACGAAGGCCAAGTTAGCCTTGATATCTCGCACGTCGAGAGACCTGACCAGAGCTCATTTGCCCTTTGTAAGGTATTTGTGCTAGCTCGGAGTTTGAAAGATGCCATGGGAATGCCTACCAGATCATTTCCTGGAAGGAGATGAGTGGTGGTACCTCTTCTGGCCAGCTCATCCGCTATACAGTTGCCTTCAATATCCCTGTGACCAGGTACCCAAATAAGGCTGATACTGAAGTGCTGAGCCATCTCGTTAAGAGATCTGCGGCATTCAGTTAGCGACTTTGTGTTGTCGACATATGAGTTCAGTGCCTTTAGCGCGGCCTGACTATCTTAGAAGGCAAGGAAAAGAAAAGGAAAAGGAAAGAAAACTAAAAAAAGGAAGGAAAGGAGGAAAGAAAAAAGAAAAAAAGAAAAGGAAAGGAAGGGTATCAAAGAAAGGAAAGTTAAGTATAAAAAAGCGAGGAAAGGAAAGGAACATCAAGGAATGCATTAATGCAAACCGTAAAACAAAGAAAAGGATGAAAACTAAAAAAGGAAGGGGAAGGAAAGGAAGGGAAAGGAAAGTAAAAGAAAGGAAAGGAAAGTTAAGTATAGAAAAGCGAGGAAACGAACATCAAGGAATGCATTAATTCAAACCGTAAAATAAAGAAAAATTCAATGAAAGGATTTCAAAAGTTTGTTGCGTTCACCCTGTGCTTCGAAACCATTCGAGCGATCTGGCAGCGCGGTATTCCGAACGCTTCCTGCCACGTCATCGAATGACAGGTGTCAATTTGACAGCAACCTGGCGGGCAATTTCCGTTTCCGCGGCCTTTCTATCACCAGCAGCCGGACCGATAACCAGCAACTTTGCCAGCCGAGCCAAACACTAAACATCGTGGGGAGTGCACCAGTCGAGGCAATTTAGTGGGCGTTTTAAGTGTTCCAAAAGTAAGGACAAAGGTGGAAACAAATTGCGCTCCTCATAAATAGCCTCACATTAGAGGTTAGGGGAAAAGGTTGCTCCCACGATTGGCCAGACAAATCTCCACCAAGGGTAAGTCACCGGAAAGAAACAATAAAAAAAAATATAGAAGTTGCTGATTGGGGTTTTATAGTTTCCAGGTAATAATTCCGGGAATTTGGGAATTGCCAAGGTACACGCCACGGCAATAAGCGCTGGCGGCATAAGCGTCGACGGCAGCCACGGAAACGGGGCAGTGTTGGTGAAATCTATCCAGCAATACGCTCCGATCCATCGCGCAATTGCGCCACCACAACAACTACGCTGGCCGCAGCAGCACGAGAAGAAGTCAGAGCGACCGCCTCCACCATCTGGAACGCGACCATAGTTTCTCCATCACCACAGTTCACATCAAAGCGGCTACCACCACCATCTTGAGCGGGCCCAGGGTTTTATCACCGTCAGAACTGCAGCGTCCACGGTAATGAAAACCGTGCGTCAGTGCTACCACCATCACATACCCCAGCAGCAGCGTGACAAGCAGTAGCGCAGCCAAAGCCACGGCCACTGGCCACTATCTTGAGTTTACACCCACCACGGCGGTACAGGCAGCACCAGCAAGCAGCAACGACGACCACATCGTCAACAACGCAGCAGCACTGCCGGAGCAACAGGTTTTTAGGTTTAAGCACATATTGTATAGTCGGGGCCAGGGGGAAGTGGCGGGCCATAAGCGCGATCACTTCATCAAAAGTTGTAAGGGGATTTTCCAGCCGGTGTGGCTGGAAAAATTGTGTCGTTCACGACCACTATTGTATGTTTCGGAACGGGCGTAAAGGTGCGTGGGTCGACGGCATCGTCTCACAACCCCCCAGTTTGGGGATAGTTGTTTCCTTCCTCTCTTTCCTTTTCTTTGAGTGACCAATTGGTAACGTACTCCCTTGACCCTGTTACAAGACGTCTTGTAGGCCCGGGCGGGGGTATAGCTTGGTAAATTAGACCGTATGGTACCGCTTAGTGCCAACCAAGGGGGATTTTGGACGAAGCCTGCGACCTCTGTGGAGCCATAGGTCTCAAGCCCCATCAGGTTCCATAGTTTTATCGTATGCCATTTTCATTTCCATACATTTTTGCTTGCCATTTAAAATTTGCTTTAGTTCATAGTATAGACATAATTGCTCGGAGTGTAAGTGTGTAAGTGCGTGTGTGCCAACAACCAGCATCCCGAATTTGGGGGATCATAGTGGCCTGACAGGGTCGAGTAAAGACACACACGCTCGTGCTCACACTCCGGGAAAAGTCGTAACGCCTCAAAGGCGGACAGAACATATATACACACACTCACACACACACATTGTAATACCACCTATTGTTTGAATTTTGGTTTAGTTACGATTTTTATAAATTTTTAGTTCACGAATCCGCGCACCGAGTGTGAAGGTCTAGGTGGGTGTGAACATTGGGCACGGGCGTCCATGACCTCGGGTCATGGGTCGTCAACAGCCTCGAACCCATAAGGTCAAGTAAACCACACCCACATACACTTGCACACTCCGGGTGCGGAACGATGTACCACTAAAGCAGATAATCGCGGGTACTTCAAACGCGTATATATATGCGTACACACCTATATGTGCACATGCTGTATAAATCGGTTCTTATTCTAGCAATATTTTCGTAGTTTTAGTTTTTTTAATTTTCTTAGTCTGACACTTTGTCAACTATTTTGATTTTTGAATTTTCGTTTAGTTTTCGATTTTAAAAACTTTTCTGTTCGCCAAGTTGAAAGTACGGAGGGTGGCTGTATGAGTGTGTGAGCACATCCTATACCGGCATCCCGATCTTTGAGGGATCATAATCCAGCGGCGTACGACCTAGCAGGGTCGAGTAAGCACACACCCATACACCCACGCACTCCGGCTTCAAGGTAGCATACCCCTAGCGAGTAGGTATATAAGCGTAGCGTAGTTAGGATTACACACATTTTGTTCATGCTAGCATAGCCTAGACGTAAGCCGAAACCCATGAAGGGTATAAAATACAAATACACACACATTTTACACATTTTATGAATATGATCCAATAAAAATAACATGTATCACTAGTTTGTTAATCGAAATTAAGTGTTCTTCCTTTCAGGTGTGGTGGGGACGGACGGACTGGACAAAGACGGGGATGGGGATGTGCTAGGGGGCGCAAATAGTTTGCCACTGCCGACCACGGAAGGGAGGGTCTAGAGTGGCCCGGCCAAAATACCATCTAAGGCCGGAAGGGGGGGTTCAAGCGCGGACAGACCAGAAGTGCAAGTGATGCATGGTCAGGTATGAGATTTTTTGTATGGTGCGGCTGTCATGCCTCGGGAGGCCAACAATCCACCCCACAGTCCGGCGAGCTAGCTCGTGCATATACAAGCATACCTGCACGGCTTTCCCGGGGTATGCGACGTGAGGGTAGGAGGACGCCAGGGGACATAGCGGCCTCCGCCCAAAGGCCAGCACGTAACAAGTTTAATGATTTAAAATAAGTATAAATGTAGGTTAGCCGCTTTAGATAATTGAAAACACTCGTGTTTCGTTACACATTTATTTATTTATATATACTTGTAGATAGTAATTCAGTGTATCATAGTTCTTATTTATTAAACTTATGCTTTAGCATATTTGTAATTAATTAAAGTTAGGACACATTTAGTTGTAAGCATCTCATTATTAGGTTTAGTATTTAGAATGTATTATAATTTTTATAGACATTAGGTTTGTATTTTATTTCCCATTTATTAGACTTAAGCATATTTGCAATTAATTAAATTAAGACACATTTAGTTGTAGGCGTGTTATTAATAAGTTTAATATTTAGAATAGTGCACTTCACAACTTGACGGTTTCGCTTTCGGTTTGCAACTGATTCAAATTATCGTCCGTTTTAAAATGTATGTATCTGAGTTTCGTTTAGTTCGTTCGTCCAATCCTGCAGAGTTGTATAAATTAGGTCAAACTGTCACTGTTGCATTATATAGGTATGCGTTAGTACTGTCGTCCGTTTCTGGTTGCCCTTCCCACATAAATAGAAATTAAAACTGGCAGAAAGAAGGAAAAATAAAAAAGGAAAGAAAAAGTTAATAGCAGAGAAAAGAAAAAAAGAAATGCTTAGAAAATATATGTTATGGAAGGCATAATAACAATAGCAAAATTTATTTAAATAAAATAAATATTTGTTTGAATTTTTTCTCGTAAAGACCTGCAGCCAAATTCTACAAATCGCCATCTCGTAAATGCTGATCCAGAAGCCGCCTAGCTATGATATTAGTGCGTTATCTGCACTCACTGCAAGATGTCAATTTAGTTGTGCTCTTTTACAACTCAGAAAAAGCCAAAAGTAGACCGAAACGCCCGAAGTTACTAATCCCTAACTTTTCAGTGTTACTCTACTTTTTTAATTACATACAAAATAAATGGCATTTTCGTCAAAAAGATTTGTGTTTTTTCAATGAAGTCGGTTAAGAACACACCGAAAGAAAAAATATCAAAAACCGGGGCAGTGAAATAATGCCTTTTCAAAAAAGAAATAAAACCCGCGGGCGCTATTTCTTTTTGATAATGGACGTTATTTGCTTTTGAAAGAGAAATAACGCCCGCGGGCACTATTTCTTTTTAATTGGAAATAAAACATAAATACCATGGATCCCCCCCATAGCGTGCGTACCGTGGCACGGTCGCTCTTCAAAAAAAAAAAACCATGGGCTACGCAATCCCATGTTCTGGGTGAGTGGCATAAATTTATATTATTTTTTTACTCGAGAACTTAAAATTTCCCCACGACGTTATCTTCTTTTGTCAACACGGGCGTTATTTATTAATTGAGATATTAATTTTTGAAAAAAGTCATAAATTTTTACTAAATACTGAAAAAAAAAATAAATTTTTAAACTATATAATATTTTTTATAAATTTATATAAAAGTAATAGTAATAACGAACATTAAAAAAAAAATTAGGAGAAGCGGTTAATTTTTGACAAAGTTATTGCGAGTTGAAAAAATGGGCGAAAAAAATGTTCATTGCATTTTACCGATTTCAACGGCCGATAAATCCGAAAAAAAAAATTTTTTTTCAGAAAAAAAAGACACGTGTTTCTTTATTTTGACCAAAGAACAACATATTAAAATTTCATCGAAATCAAAAATCATGTCCCGCGCGGACCGGTTGTCTTGAAACGGAATGAGCCTTTAGTGAGTTTTTCACTATAAAAATGTTATACGAAAAAAAAAAATGTTTTTAAGTTATAACTTTTAAATGATAAAAAATATTACCTTTGTGACTCCGGATTATGATTTCCTGGACTGAAACTCGACTTTTGATTCCTCTCCCGACGTTTTTCGACGTGCTTTTTGCAGTTTTAGTAAGATAGAAAAAAATACAATTTCCAAAATCATGGGCGAATACATATGAGTCAGAATTTTTGAAACCAATCACTAAAAATGGGTCTGTTTTGTTTTTTAATTTAAATGTGGTTAATGGGTAGCATGTGAGTATTGAAAGTGATTCCCAAATTATAATTAAAAAAAAAAATAATTATTGTGCGAATTATCGGCATAACTATTTTTGTTGACATTTTTTTTCGTTTTGCTATATCTTTTGATCTATTTGCTCAAATGAGATGAAATTTTCACAGTTTTTTTACTATTTTGTCGTAGTTTCTAGTTTTTTATTTATAAATCTTTTTAATGCAAAGTTTTTGCAAAATGTCGTTCTGGAGCACCAAAAATTCTGAAAAAAATGCAAACTATTCTTTAAGCTTTATGTAATAACATATACAAATTTCAAAGTATGCGGATTTTTTGTTTAGAAGATATGATTAAAAAAAAAATAATAATAAAATATATAAATAAAATATCAACGATTCTTGCTGCAACACAATACTTCTAGGGCGCGCATAAGACTCAAAGCTTTTTTTTGATATCATAATAAAAGACCGCGAAGAAAGTCGCAAACATCAATTTATTGCAATATTACATTTTGAATAAAAAAATCACATCAAGTGCATTGATAGAACTACTTAGGACTTATCAGGAGATCGGATTCTCAATGAATGCTTCTGATGCTGAATAACCTCGGCAAACAATTTTTCGTCAGTTAATTGGTATAAAAGAGTGAGAATAACGCGTGCTCTTTATTGCCACAGCTTTGAGAAAAAGTTTCTCAAAAAAAGATTTTCAGCGGCATATTCATGCTTGAGGTAGTCAGAAATTACAACAAAACTATGGAGATTGATGCCAGTCCCATCGTTGTAATAAATGACTTGTGGATGCAAAGTGGATTTACTACGAAAGAATAATTTTCAGAAAAATCCACTAGATTTTCTCTAAATAAATTGCTTGACTTTTCGCTATAAAATCGTGTTTTGCATAAATTTTTAAGTTAGCTTCCAAAAAGTATTACTTTTGTCTTTTACAAAGTGGCCGAATATGACGCTCAAAATCTTTTTTTGGTGAAACGTTTTCTCAAAGCTGTGGCAAAAAAGAACACGCGAAATTATCACTCTTTTATACCAATTAACTGACGAAAAATTGCTTGCCGAGGTTATTCAGCATCAGAAGCATTCATTGAGAACAGGGCTGTTAATTGAATGAATCAAAACAGTTATAATTCAGGAGTTATTAATTTTTTCAAGTGTTTTTTGTTGAATTTAATTTGAAATTCCATGTAGATACGATTTGACATGTTGAATTCATATTTTCCATTCAAAGAATTAAAGAATGCGAGAAAGTAATTCAGTTTGAACTGAATTACATCGAAATAACTCTCATTCAATAACTCTCTCAATTGAATGCAAACTTTGGCGAATCAATTCAATTTTTCAATTCAGTACTCTCGAAATTTAACTTTCAGAGGTGATATTTGCGTACTTTCAGTCTTAAACATGCCTGGGATTGATTTGAAGCTGTCAAAATAGTAATAAAACACGATACTGCCATGTATCATTGTAAAATTTGGTCATAACTCTAAAATTTTAAATGTGATGGATTATGTTTCAAGTCTGTTGATTTTAATGTAAATAGGCCAAATTTTTATTGGAACCATTCAGAAACTGAAAGTTATATTTATATATTTGTTCAAAACTTATTGCGGCTATGATATTGTCTTCCGAAAATTGTTTTGAAACTATAAGCCCGAAAATTTGGTTCCGTTTTCTTTAGCTACGGCAATTCTTACTCAATGTTTTCATATATTTACATACATACATAAAATCTTGCTGTTTTTAGCTGATTTCTCGAAGATTACGGCAAATTTTTCAAGAAGGTAAGTAGAAAATAATCGTCACATAAAAAAGGAACAACATGAAGTGCAGTTCCATCGTTTTATTACAGGGAAAGTGGAGAAAAACGCGTTTGAAAATTCGAAGCGGTAGATGTCAAAATGCAGCGCACAGTGTTAAAATTTAGATAAAAATGCAAACAAAATTCCGTGTTTTATCTACAGACCCGGAGTTGATGGACTCGTAAAGAATATAGCTTAAGGCTGCGAGGTTCTTGTTTAATGTATTTATTTTATCTTGTCATAATATAAACGTAGGAATATTATTTCCCTCTGGAATATTTTAAGACATAGAAATTAAAATTACTGTCTACCGCCGCGGTATGATGACTGTGCGCTGACTTGCCATATTGAAAGTACCTGGTGCAAGTACCGAAACAGGTCACACCAAAAATTCTTTGAATAAGTTTTTCAAAACGAGGCCACCTTCGGCAGTGTTCGGCAACGCTCCGGGGGTTTTTCAGCCAAAATGAAAATGCCTTGCCAGATACTGTGTAAAGTTGGGCCAAAGAAATTGTAGGTCTCGCCAATGTGTACTAAAACTTAAACCACAAATTGGAAGACAGGCTGGACCTTATCCTCTTAGAAGGTATTTGTATTATTATTATTATGAGTATTCCACGATGTTTGGAATTTGATGGTGCTACGAATGATCTACAGAAAGCAGCTATTAAGATTTACATAGGCTAACTATAGAGTCATACAATTCAACTCGAAGGTGAAATATGTACATTATTTTTTGATGTGATTAAATTACATGTTTGGGGAGGTTTTATCAGTCCGCAAATATTATAATATAACGAAACCACAGATATGTCAGTAATCCCATCTGACTGAAGTAAATGCGCAAAATTCAACACATAGATGTTTCAAGTCAAACTATGGACGTGAGGTAACTTCTTTTTTTTCAGGACAATTAAAACTCGAAATGTCGGTAAGGCAAATTCGAAAGCGAGGACCATATATGTATGTCATACATTTTACTTAGCTGCTAAATCTTTCAAAAAATTCCACCGATTCTGAGATAAATGAGAAAATAAAAAATTTGGATTTGTCGAAATTGCTACACTGTGAAGAGCGGCCATGTTTTTTTTCGGTTGTTCGGTAAACAAAACAAAAATTTGAAATATGAAAAGTAAAAATTTTTTATAATTGAGAAGACCTCAATGCAGAACCATGCCCAGCGGGAAATATATTATAATTAACATGTCGTTGCATCTTTGCCTCTGATCTTAAAAAAAAAAAAATAAAAATGTATTATTCTTTACCTAAAAGCTCATCTTAAGTCATGAATATTTCATGTATATACATAGTAATTATCTTACAAAAATATAAACAAAGCGAAAAACACGTTTGTAAAAGCAAAAATGGCATATCAAGGAAAAGTCCATCGTTTGGAAAAATTGTAACATATTCCGATGTTCCTAAACATTTAGGTGACAGAGCAGGATAGGAAGAGGGTTTTGAAGCATCGAAGCGAATAACGTTCTAAGTTACAAAATCAGAATTTGTCAGGAGAGCAAAAAACGCTAAAGTCATATATTTTAAATCTATTTTTCTCATCTGTCTCCCTTAACTTTTTCTTTTATATCTTTATATTATGAGTTTTACACCTTTTTCTTGATCTTCCAGTGCCGTTACGAATCACTTTCGACGCTTCAATGCAAAATAATGTATGTCACTTTAAATTACCCTACTATTTTTAAATGCATTTTTACAGTTTTGGTGTCAAATTTTAGAAAATTGGTTATCTGGAGAGCAATACAAAATGTTTTATGCAATGAAACTGGTTTTGAAAAAAATTACACTTAAAACGTTATTCGCGATGATGCTTCAGCTGACAAGTATTGTATGATTGTTTAGTTCTTTTCCAGCATTTGGTTTACAACACTAATCACATGTCAAAAGCCATTAAAACTTCTCTGTGTATGTACTAATTAAAATTAGAAAAAATCAAAATTAGGCAATTCAAAATTTAAGACTGTCATATTTTCTTTGTTGTGTTTTCTTATATAAAATTTGAATAGCACAATAAAATTAAGCAACCCAATCCGCAGGTGTGCTATTTTGCTTTTCCTTGTTTTTTCGTTTTCTCTAGTTTCAAAAGTAAAAGAGCAACGAACACAAAAATTCAATATTTTCTGACAAATTTGTATGAAAATTTAATTTAATGTATTCAGACACAACATTCAACTCATATAGTGCTCTCAAGTGTTGTGTTGTTGAAATTGTACATAAAACTATAAAAGACCTTGTGACCTTAATAATAAACACTTAAGCTGTAGATGCAACACCGCAACGTAGATATATTGTGATAAGTCCTAATACTTATGTAAGATATCAGAAACGTACCTCACTGTTACAATTTCCTACTGGTGCGCTAATTGTATCATGAAATGTTGTCATTATATATTTTTTCTTTGACATTTGAAGTCAATCCCGGGATTGTTTTTTATAAGTCCCGAAATCTCGAAAAGCAGTTAAAAAATCCCGAATGTTTAAAATAGCTAGTTTTTTACGAATAATATGACATTAAGTTGGATTAAGGCAGTTTTTTGAGCTTTTGGTTTTATATATAATCATAAATGCAGGGTTTTAAAAATTAACACCTAATATTACAGCCCACTTATGAATGGAGAGAAATTTTATAAAATCCCTAACTTTTTTCGCTTGTTGATTTGCATTAACTTCCAAAGCAGCTAGGAGAAACCGTAAGAAGATGTTTGGCTATTCCCGGCATGATAAAAATACTACAGGTAAAACCGTTAATGACACTAATGACGTTTTTAAGCTTTTCTCATACTCATTTTTTCTCATTACTTTTCTGATTGGAGTTTTCAATCAAATAAATTACAAATCAAAATAATTTTTTTTTTTAATTTTTCTTGAATTTACGCTTAAATTTCTTGCTATAATTGTTAAAAATAAGAACTGTGAAAGCGGAGCGGATGTGCCCCCTCTAGCAAACTCATCTGCCATCTCATTTCCTGGCATACCACAGTGTCCAGGCATCCACTAACACGTGCATTGTAAATTGAAAAATATTTTTGGATTTTTTATAATTTTTCCAATTTTTTTATTTTCAAATTTTTAAATATTTTTTTGTTTGACTGACATATTTTATATTGCTTAAAAATGTCAAAATAAAATCAGAAGAGAGAAAGGTTTTACCTTGCAGTATTTTTATCATGATTCTCGGTCTTGTACTAATATAAAAATATGTAAAGAAAAAGTTATAGGATATATTTAAACTCTACTTACATATTTTTTATATCTATTTAAGCATCTTGTTGGTAATGAAAATAATATTGATTTACTGTCTTCAGTTTGTTTGTTAAAATGTATAAAATATCTAAATAATACATATTCGGGATCTCGAAACTTTTGGGGTCACAAAACTAAAATAGCTGCTATCCCTACTGTGCCTTTAAGGTGCTGTAATTTTTATTAACCCGTTTCTTATCCGTGATAAAAAATGTCCTGAATTCGACACTATCACCGACCAGAACTCCGGTCACCCATTGAAGACTTGTAAAAAGGCGGGATACTACCAAACAGCCACGTCGATTGTAAAATCGCGGATTTATTGCTTTTATGAGCTTTTTTCAGGCACTTCAGTAATATGTACAGTTAGACACAAAATTAAAGATGTCTTTAAGAATTTGGACAAAGTTCAGGGGAGCTTAGCAAAATGGCCATCCAAATTTTCAACGTTTTTGGCAGATTTTTCTTAGTTTTGTAGGACAATCATTTTCAGTGGTATGATGTGAAAGTTAGAACAAATTTAAATATTTTCCTGATTTTTAAGAATTTTTTTCGATGAGGGTGTTAAGTAATATCTTTCATGCAACGCATGAACAAAATTTAATTTCGCATAAAAAAATTACTCAACACCATCGACGAAAATCGTTCTTGAAAATCAGGAAAATATTTCAGCTAGTTCTAACTTGCATATAATTATACTGTTTGGTCTACCAAACTGAGTCCTCAAAAATTTCATACAAAATCTGCCGAAGAAGTTGAAAGTTTAGATGACCGTTTTACTCTCCTGAGCTTTGTGAAAATTTTAAACGACATTTCAAATGGTTTCTGTTATACAATTAAATGGAAATTAATTCCACTACTAGTTATTGTTGACTAAAAAATCGAAATAAAATACTCATATTTGGAAAGAATTTCCATATTTCAAAGTATAAATCCAAAAAAAAAATTTGATTTTTTTTCATTTTTCAAAACTGACGTATGTATATGACTAATAAAACCATGAAAGAGCTCCGAATTTTTTTATATTCATAAAAGGCATGAGTTTCAGCTGACCGTAATATTGTGTATTGGCTGTACAACTTGTATGAGAGCAACGCAAATTCATATATGGTAATAGCAGGGCGAATTCGGCAATATTCGCTGTGCGTTGAAGATCTTTAAAAATACTGAAGCACTTTCGAAGTTGTTAAATTTAAACTTGACACTGCCAAATTTTCCAAAACTAAATATGCCAGCAAAAAATTCATTTGCTTTGCAAGTGCCGTTCGGAGTCGGCAAAAAACTGTAGGTCCCGCCAACTTGTAGGAAAACTCAAAAGCAACACACCACAAGTTGGAAAGAGAAGCACGGCTAAAAATCTCGTTAGAGGTTATGATAATAAAATAATTACACATACATATTTATTTTTTATTTATGTAACAAAAGCTTATTTTATTATTGAATTAATAATGTGTTTAGAGGGTTAATAAAATATGCCCGAAAAGCTTCATAACTAACACATCAGCAACACTAATAAGGCAGTTTATGTGAAGACCAGGCATGTTATACCTTTCAAAATCATACTTTTTTATATTTTAACTTGAATTTTCCCAAATTCTCATATTTCTTACACGCGGATAAGCTTTTTCCACTCATTTTATGTATTAGATTACAATAATATTTAATGTAAATTTTTTTTCAAATTCTTCTAGCGTTAAAGGAACTTGAAAACTTTTAGTACTGTTTTAGGGAGTAAATTAGCATTTTTTCAGTAACTGATTCGTACTGAATGCGCTGAATTAACTCTCTAAAAGAATCAAATCAACTGAATGGCCATTCTGAATTAAAGAGCTTTTCTTCGTAATTCTATTTTGAATTCTTGTTGAATTGACACTTGGTGGATTTATAAATCATGATTTCTGTAAAGAATTGCTGAATCCGTAAATTGAAGGTAAATTTTTCAACGATGAAAACAATTTCAAATACTGAATGAAGAAAAACTATGATTTGGAACAGCAAAAGATTTAATTCTTTAACAGCTCTGATTGAGAATCCGATCTTCTGATAAGTCCTAAGTAGATAGAACTGTGATTTTTTTTATTCAAAATGTAATATTGCAATAAATTGATGTTTGGGACTTTCTTCGCGGTCTTATATTATGATATCAAACAAAAACTTTGAGATTTATGCGCGCCCTAGAAGTATTGTGTTGCAGCAAGACTAGATGATATCTAATTTATATATTTTATTATTTTTTTTAAATGTTTTTATTAGGTCGCTTTCGTCGTTCTTGTGCCCGGATTTTTGCATTCGATTTTGAACCAACTTCCTGTTGTACTAGGGTCTTGAAATTTTCACCACAGTTCAGGTCGCGATGACAATGCAATATTATGAAAAAAAAAAAAAAATCCGATAGGTGGCGCGTGGGTCGCTATATTTTCAAAAATCGCATTTATGGTCCGATTTGGCTGAAATTCGGAACAAGTATTACTACTATGAAAAGAAATATTTTCTTAAAAAAAATTTCGCTGGGTGGAGCTGAGATCGGGGTAATAAAAACTGAAAATCCTAATTATTGACCGATTTAGCTGATATTTAGCATGTGTATTACTTAATCAATTTCCAAATGTTCAAAAAAAAATTGGACCCGCTAGGTGGCGCGTGAGTCGCTCTATTTAAGAAATGCGAAGGTCTGTTTTAGGTGTCGATTAATTTGTTTTTCAACGAACTTCCCGTTGAGGTAGAATCTTGAAATTTTCATCGTCGTTTAGTTTTCTGGCCCCACGCAATATAACAAAAAAATAATTCCGATAGGTGGCGCACGGGTAGAGATATTTGAAAAGTTTCATTTCCAGAGATTTTGCTTTAGGTTTTGAACTAACTTCCCATTGAGCTGGGGTTTTGAAATTTGCACCATCGTTCAGGTTTCGCTGACAATGCATTATACAAAAAAAAAAATCCAAAATATTGCTTTAATTGCAAAAGTCCCATTTATCGGCCTATCTTCCTTATTGCTATCTTAATATCTCGTACACATGCTATAATGCGCATGCTATAATGCGTTTTCAGCGCCATAAACAGCATCGAAATTTCGAATATTTGAATTTCACTTATTCGAACATGCAATCTTCAACGCCATCTGCATACATATAGGCGCAGTCACTGTTGCACAAAGGAAAGATAATTTGTTTTATAATGCTTAAAAAAGAATAATTTTATTCATGTAACCATAGACACACCGCGTAAAGCGTGTAAACGTAGAAAATTGCCGCGAGGAAAAATTACCCAATTCGATTACGCTGTTCGACATGCAGTTTTTCAAAGCAGTTAATGCACCCTAGACAAAAATAGAAGAATATGCTAAAAAATGGGCCAAAAATTAAATTAATGGGAATTTCAAAATAAAAAGTATTCACATAAATTTATCTATATCGTTCATCTAACTGAGCTGTTAAATGTATATATTTACGCTTTCGTTAAGTTATATGGTTACATGAGTACCAATAATATGACACAGAATATCCAATTACAATCTTAGAAATTTTCAAAGACTCACAACTAAAAAGTATAAAATAAAAAATAGAATAAAAAAATATTTTTAATTTAAAAGGCTCGATCCATTTCAAATTGACCAGCCATTTCTGACGAAATTTTATTTTTTGATGAAACTTTCAGGAATAATTATTGAATCTATTTTAAATTACACGTATTTTTTGTTTTTCCCTAGAAGTCTCCGTTTCCGAGAAATACATTTTTTCCCCCGAGGCCCCAAATGGGGATTTTTCATATTCTCATAAACAACTTTTCTTCGAATGTTCATAACTTCTTTAAAAATGTATGGATTTTGATAATTTTTTTATTTTAATTTGTATGTAATCGATTTAACTATCGAACCCATGACAGCAAACTACTATTGGTCTTGTAGCGTTTAAGAAAAATTTAATTGTGTAAAAATGCAATTTTTTTTCAACACAATTTTTTTCATATTGCAACATTTTTTTTTTTGAAATTTTTTTTATATAATGTGTGATGTATGAACAACAATATATAATCATGGCAATATGCTAAAATTCGTATTTCTCGAGATATTATTTTTTGAATTTTTTTCATGAAGTTTTTTAATAATACATTTTCTTGTTTTTTATTTAAAGCTAGAATGATACAAATTTGATGGCAGACAATGGAAAACAGTTACAGTTTTATTTAATGGCAATCAGTTGACAATGGTACACTCATGGTCGCTTGTTTTCGCGAAGTAAATTTCTCCGCCGTACTCTTTTTTCCAAACGTGACTTTGCCGGATTCCTTTTATTGCTTTACAACTACTCCATTCTTTGTTTTTTTCTTTGCGAAATTTTTTCAATTTCGTATCATCCAGTATGCAGATGCTGACATTAGGCGTATATTCTTGTACTTTGTCGGCAAACGTTTTGGCGTCTTGAATAGCCTCAAGCGGCCCTTTTCGTAGATTGTGGTTGGTCGCGAAATGTTTGAGGAGTCCGCCGACTCCATCGCAAGCTCCTTTGCCATGTCCAGAAGCAGAAAATATCCACTTTCTCGAACCTGGAGATTTTCCGAATTCGGAAAATTGATATCGATTCTTGAAATGACTTGGTGCTCCATCGGATATGATCGTTATGTTTTCTATACTTTCTGGGTATTTGTGATGAATATTCTCAATTATAGTGTTTATAGCTGTGATGGCGTTGCTGTATCATGAGAACGATCATTACTAACAACTGCAAAGCTCAATATGTCGTTCTGGTGATAACAAACCGCTGTGAAAATAGATACTTGATCATTTTTCCAATGATGGCTCTGAATTTCATCTCTCAAAATGACTGACCAGTTTTCAGCAAAGTCCACATGGAGTATCAAACTATTGGATAGCGATTTGCATAATTCTTTCTCGTTCCTAATGGCTCTTTGTTGAATTTCTTTGATGCGCAAGTGGGGCCCTGTTTTTTTAGCGCACTCGACCAGATGTTTCAAACGGAAATTTGATCAGTAAATCGCTTCTTGACAAAGCGTTCAACGGAAAAGTAGTCAACAATCGTATCTTTTCTTGTGTTGACGAGCAGTTTTCCAAGGATCTGCTGAAACTGTCTATCCATCTGAGACAAAAATCGCAGTCATTTTCTTGCTGAAACGCAGGGAGCCCTTGGTGCTGTGAAATATTAAATACCTTTCTGATCTTCTGAGATACTTTTGAGTCGAAGGCGCTGGTGAGTTGGTTTCGCTTCTTAGATGCATATAAAATAGTTCTTTCAGAATTGCTGATTTTTGATTTCTTCAAGGGCGATACGTCGAGCTGAAATATGTTAATATGCGAATTGAATGTAGCCAATTCGGCTTCAGAATCATAAAAATTTTCGGATAAATCTGGAGAAGGTGGATTGCAAGCTGGCGTCAAATTAAGGTCGTCACTGGTAGTTTTTTTCAGTGAATCTGAGAACTTTGACTGTAATTTTTTAAAGCACGCTCCACAAACTGTGTCTGTAGTGCTCAAAACTGTGTCAGGGAACAGAGGCTGTAACTGCGTTGCTAACACTTCCAATTGTAGAAGAGGATTCTTGGAGGATCCGTAAACTTGTTTTTTATGTACAGCTTGCAAGTTTATACATTTCTCACGTACAGGAAATCGTTTGGAACTCATTTTTTACAAGTGAACTTTCGATACAACACGATCAAAATGAAAACGTTCGACAGTTCGATAATAATAGAACATGAAACAGAAAGCGACCAGGTTGTTAATTGAGTGCCGATTATTTCAAGGAGACCTCTATTTTGACTCAAAAAGTTGGTTTTTGCTCAGTATCATATTCAACTGTGTTTTCAAATTCAAAAAATTATATCTCGAGAAATACGAATTTTAGCATATTGCCATGATTATATATTGTTGTTCATACATACGGTGACCATAAATTTTTTGAAAAAAAAAAACAGAACTCTTTTTACTTAAACTATTTGGGGTTACACTCTCCATATTTGGAATAAAAAAGTGTTTTTCATGGCGTAATCATCTCTTTGCAGTAAAAAATGTTGCCAATGTCTGTGAAAGATTGAAATTGCAATCTCAAATAATTTCAACCAAAGTGCATCAATTGAAAGTCATTTTTTTAAGTATATTTTTCCGTTTTGTGAATACTATTTCTTGATGGTGAGAGACATTTCCTTGTTAATTTAAAACCTACCATAACCACGGTTGCCGTTATGGCCGAAATGTACCATTTTTGGTACAAACTTTTTTTTGGGTACGGAACTTCCAAATTTGGTACGTTTTTGCCATTTTAACGTACTCAGTTTTTGATTTCGCTGAAGCACTTGACCGCGTTAAACATAAACTAACTTATTTTTAAAATATTTTGAAAGATTTTAAATTTTTCATAAAGTTTTGAAATTATTAAGCAAACTAACTTTACAGAGCTACTCATTACATTTGTTAAAAAAGTTTCCCGGCACAAAAAAGCAGAACAAAAACAGAACATTTGCTTAAAAACAGAACATTTCTGTTATTTTCCTTAGAAAAAAAAAAATACGCAGAACAAGCTCTTTAAAAACAGAACTGTTCTGCCAAAAACAGAACGGATGGTCACCGTATTCATACATCACACATTATATAAAAAAATTAAAAAAAAAAAAAAAAATTTTGCAATATGAAAAAAATTGTGTTGAAAAAAAATTGCGTTTTTACACAAATAAATTTTTCTTAAACGCTACATGACCAATAGTAGTTTGCTGTCATGGGTTCGATAGTTAAATCATATTATTATATCAAATTATCAAAATCCATACATTTTTAAAGAAGTTGTGAGCATTCGAAGAAAAGTTGTTCATGAGAATATGAAAAATCCCCATTTGCGGCCTCGGGGGAAAAAATTTATTTCTCGGAAACGGAGACTTCTAGAGAAAAAACAAAAAATACGTGTAATTTAAAATAGATTCAAGAATTATTCCTGAAAGTTTCATCAAAAAATTAAATTTCGTTAGAAATGGCTGGTCGATTTGAAATGGATCGAGCCAAAATGTTTTTAAAATGAACTAAACACTGGAAAATAATTTCCCCTCTGCCTACATAGATTCTTCACCACGTAAAGCTTACCTGGAACATTTGTGAGTGGGAATTATTATAGGTATTAAATAGTACTTGGAGTTTGAAATGTATAAAAACATTTGGCGCTTGCTATATCGTGAAAAGATGTTTTTTTTTAGAAAAGCTCATATCGGTAATAAGATTGCTAGAAATTAATGCGAACCATCTTTAGCGTGCGCCAAAGTTTTTTTACATTTCAAACTCCAAGTACTATTTAATACCTATAAGAATTCCTACTCACAAATGTTCCAGATAAGCTTTACGTGGTGAAGAATCTATGTAGGCAGATGGGAAATTTTTTTCCCGTTTTTAGTTCATTTTAAAAACATTTTAAATTAAAAATATTTTTTTATTTTTATATGTTATTACATAAAGCTTAAAGAATATTTTGAATTTTTTCCAGAACGACATCTTGCAAAAAATTTGCATTAAACAAAATTTATAAACAAAAAACTAGAAAAGAATTTGCAATAAAAAATTGCATTATGAACTACTACAAAATAGTAAAAAACTGTGAAAATGTCATCTCATTTGAGCAAATAGATCAAAAGATATAGCAAAACGAAAAAAATGTCAACAAAAATAGTTATGCCAATAATTCGCACAATATTTTTTTTTTTTTTTTAATTATAATTTGGGAATCACTTTCAATACTCACATGCTACACATTAACCACATTTAAATTAAAAAAGAAAACTGATCCATTTTTAGTGATCGGTTTCAAAAATTCTGACTCATATGTAATTAAATATATATTTTTCTTATAAATTACACGTATTAATTGTTTTTGAGTATTTTTAGGTCCTAAAACAATATATGTACATAGTTCTACCCTTTTTCCTATTTTTTTGCGTTTTAGCAACAACTTTTTTTCGTCGCCAAAATTTGCCAAAAAATTAACCCAATTTGGAGGTGTATAGAGATTTTCTCTCACTGAAATCGCAAAAGTCGCTAAAATTTAGCAAAATGAATTTAGAGATTTTAGGAGATGTAGATTAAGCATTAGCGAAAACTGGAATTCATGTCCTCAAAATTCTTTACAAAAATGATTTTGGTATTTTTTCTCTAGGAGTCACTAATTCAGATTGTATAACAAAATATGGTTCGGGCAACTTACGCTTAAACCCCTGTCGCCTGGACTACAAATCGTGCTTTCTTTTGTGACGATTTCAATAAATATTTTCCTTTTCTAACACAGCGTCGATGAATTATATCGCTTCATAAATACCTGGGTGCAACATCTATATGGTGAATTAAACGAAGAGCAAATTAAGGCGCGTGGCTTTGAGCTTATTCAAGATGATACTGAATGGACAAAGAACGGCATAGATAAGAGTGGTCGCACTGGCAGTCAAGAAAATATGGAGATTAGTGACTTAACGCGAGAATCATGGGAGGTGAGTTCACAAGCTTTAAATTAAACAAACATACCCTTTTTAACTATTGCCAATCATAAATATTTTAGACGTTATTAGGGCTGCCAACCTCCGGGTTTCATCTGTTGACTCGGTTTGACAATTGATTCCACGGGTATACCCTCTAGAGTCGTGTTTGTTCAAAACTGAATTTTTTTTAAAGAAGTTAAACGCCCCTCACAATCACATTACATGTATACCCGCCTGATAATAAGTTACATATTAAAGAGTCGCTCAAATAACCCGGAAAATAAAATAAATGTTATTCAAATTAAACATTTATTCTTCACTTGTGCTGTATCCGTAGTGTAAAATTCCATGTGTTATATCTAAGACGTAGACGTCAAAATAAGAATCAGCCTTAGGCTAAGTTATTTCAGGTGGAAGATGCAGGGCATCTCAATTGGACACGTATATTACCCGTTGTGATACTACATATTAAACGGTGCCACTTTGGATAGGGCAGACATTGACCTTAGGACATCCGAGCCGATATATTTGCGCCGGTGAAGTGAAATAGGGCCCGAGGAAATAGCGCCCACCGGCTTATTTCCTTATAGAAAAAGAAATACCGCCCAACGAAACAAGGCAATAACGCCCGTGGGCGCTATTTAGTTTTAAAAGGAAATGAAGACCACGAGCGTTTCTTCCATTTAAGAGGAAGTAGTAAGGCCCATTTTTAGAAGCTTTTAATTTTGTGTGTAGGTATTATTTAATTCGGATGATACTTACTTGTAATTCTGTTCACATATCATTTAAAGTTCGTTCATATGCAATTAACAAATTTTTTAAAAAATGCCGCAGGCGAAATTTGAAATAAAAAACCGCGCGACTTTTAATTCCAAATTTTCCATTTATTGAATGCAGTAAATTAAATCATACTATATGAAATTTCTGTAATAAAGCACCGCAGGCGAAAATTTGTTATTCCAAATTTTTTATTTAGGGCTGTGTGCCAAATGGTCGAAAATCGTAAATTTTGACAGAGGGATGGTAGATACTGAAAGTTATCGTAGTGAATGTAAACGTCAGAAATTGCCCTAGCCCAGGAGGCTAGGTCAAATTTTGACAACCAATAATGTGAGCACAGGGATGCATGAGCTGTTGACATTCATATTATTTCACATAAATTTATGTTCACACGCGTTATTAAACACTAAAATATAATCATAGCGATTCTAAACAGAATTTTTTTGGGAGATTTCTCCCATTTCCTATTCTTGCAATCATGAACGCACATTTTTTGGGAATTTGTGCCCTTTTCCCATCTCTCAGTATCACAAAAGAACTTCGAAAGTTCGAATCATTGTTTATCCCTCTATAGTTTGGCAACTTCTTTTCTTCTTCTTACGAATTTGAGTGGAAGGCACTGGCTGAGTGACTCCAAATGAAATGGAATGAAGGAATAGTATGAAGCCCAATAAGCCATTTTGTTTGATATCAATCTGAGACGCTTTTGAGATGAAACGTTCAACGTCAATTCGCACTTTTTGAAAACTTAATATCAATTAATAAATCAATTAATTTTCGATTTAGTGATAAACTACCAGTAGCAGGTAAACTTTTTTGCTAAATGAGTATTAACTTGAGTTATAATTAAATATAAAAATTATAATATAAATGTCCGGCAGTTTCTACCTTCACAGTTTTTATACATACGACCCCCTATACCATTCCCTAAAATAAATTTTTTCTAAATCGTGGTACATTATTGACCCTCATTATTAACCAAACGTTTGAGAAAATATTTTTCTGTGCTTATGGGGAATATGCTGTGCGTGTGTATAATTGTGTTTTTTGCGAGTTGCGCTACCAGTTATTTTGGGAGATGTTTCCCCAAATGTTTACAGGGGAATTTATGGAAAAATATTAATGATTTCCAATAAATAATTTCAATTGTTGAAAAAAATATATATTTTGTGTTCTTGAGTGAGAATTCACGGTTTTATTGGGGAGTGATGTCGAAAGTGACAGTCCTTGTCCAGATATGGACCCGAGACACACCGGCACTCCCTCGCGGTACTACTTGAATGTGGTGGTAGCGATTAGATATGACCAGTGGAACCTTCTAGGTCATGTCCTCCATCCGTAAGGAAGAAGAAGATGGGTAATGAGAGGCATCATATCCGTGGATGAATCATCGAGTTGCACTGAATTAACTATATGCATATTAGTCGCGTTTTACGACCAGTATACCTAGCTGCGATGGCAACTACGGGTCGGAACTCTTCCCAACAGACATCTTCCCGTCGCTCTGCATACTGGGATAAAAGAAAGGCCGCAAGGGTCCTGAATAAATATGAGGGAGTATCACCGAATGCCAGGAATACGGTGGAAAATCTGACCACCTGTAGTGTGAAATAGCCATGCGCCTTTGACCTAATGTTCAAAAATTAACATAAAAATTATGCATGGCTTTAGAGACCAATATCTCTTTGAACAACGATTTTCGGAGAAATAATGTATTAATATTTTTTATACAAAATGAAACTGGGAACATATTCTCCATATGATATTTATACCTACCGTTATCCTTTCAGGACATATTGAGTCCTTTAAGTGAAATTTAAATTTTTTTGTTTGGTAAAAAGGCAAAAATAAATATTTAAGAAATATAGAATTGCATAAACTATACATAATTTAATAGGTTATTTAAAGTAGTTTTACACATCATAAATTTGTTTAATTTACATGCACTATTCTAGTCAATAAAATGATTTAAAATAAGCAAGCCGCATTTTTTCAAACTTTTTTTTTACCAAACTTAAAATATCGTAGTAGGCTTTGCAATGAAACCTGGGGTCATGCCCTTTCGTTTGATAGCCATATTGTGGGTAATTTTAGGGTTTTTGGGCATCACACTTTCGCCGATAACTCATCATCATCATCATTTATTGGCGCTTAACCGCCTAAGCGATTTTGGCCGTCGCCTATCAAAGCACGCCAGTCATTCCTTTTTAGCGATAACTGACGCCAATTGGAAACCCCAAGGGAGTTCAAGTCATCCTCCACCTGTTGTTTCCATCTCAGTCGAGGCCTCCCCCTTCCTCTGCTGCCGAATTCGGGTGACGATTGGAAAACCTTCTGGGCTGGAGCTTCTTTGTCCATTCGCATGACGTGACCCAGCCAGCGGAGCCTTTGGGCTTTAATTCGCTGGACTATGGTCAGATCTGCGTAAAGCTCGTACAGCTCATCGTTAAATCTCCTTCGATACTCGCCGTCGGCATCACGGGAAGGACCATAAATCTTCCGGAGAACTTTTCTCTCAAATACTCCAAGGGCCATCTCATCTTCTCTTGACATTGTCCATGAGTCTGAGCCATACATCAGGACAGGTATGATGAGAGACTTATAGAGCGCGATCTTTGTTCTTCGAGAGAGGACTTTACTTCTCAATTGCCTACTCAGTCCAAAGTAGCACTTGTTCGCAAGAGTGATTCTCCGTTGGATTTCTAGACTGATATTATTTTCGGTGTTAATGCTGGTTCCCAAATAGACGAAGTCCCTCACAGTTTCAAATTTGTAACTATCAACAGTGACGTGGCTGCCAAGGCGCAGGTGCGCCGATTCTTTCTTTGATGACAGCAAATACTTCGTCTTGTCCTCGTTGACCGCAAGACCCACTTTTTTCGCTTCTTTATCCAGTCCAGAGAAGGCAGCGCTTACGGCGCGGTTGTTAAGGCCAATGATATCAATATCATCGGCATACGCCAGCAATTGCACGCTCTTGTAAAAGATTGTACCATTGCGGTTTAGCTCTGCTGCTCGAATTATCTTCTCCAGCATCAGGTTGAAGAAATCGCACGAAAGGGAGTCGCCCTGTCTGAAGCCTCGTTTGGTTTCAAATGGCTCAGAGAGGTCCTTCCCGACTCTGACGGAGCTGTTAGTATTGCTCAACGTCATTTGGCAAAGCCGTATAAGCTTTGCAGGGAAGTCAAATTCAGACATGGCGGCATACAGGCAACTCCTTTTTGCGCTGTCAAAAGCGGCTTTGAAATCGACAAAGAGATGGTGTGTGTCGATTCTTTTATCATGGGTCTTCTCCAGGATTTGGCGTATCGTGAAAATCTGGTCGATGGTAGACTTACCAGGTCTAAAACCACACTGATAAGGTCCAATCAGCTTGTCTACGATGGGCTTCAGTCTTTCACACAATACGCTAGAAAGAACCTTATACGCGATATTAAGAAGGCTGATTCCGCGGTAGTTGGTGCGGTTAGCGGGATCGCCTTTCTTGTGGATTGGGCAGAGCACACTTAAATTCCAATCTGGAGGCATGCACTCGTCTGACCATATTCTGCATAAGAGCTGATGCATGCTTTTTACCAGCTCTTCGCCTCCGTGTTTGAACAGCTCGGCGGGCAGTCCGTCTTTTCCAGGCGCTTTGTTGTTTTTCAGCCGGGATATAGCTATCCCCACTTCATCATAGTCAGGTGGTGGGACGACTTTTCCATCGTCAGGGATTGGGGTATCGGGTTCGACGTCTCCCTCGCAATTTAGCAGTGAGGAGAAGTGCTCCCTCCATAATTTAAGTACACTCTGTACGTCGGTTACCAGGTCGCCATTATTGTCCTTACAGGAACTTGCCCCGGTCTTAAAACCTTCCGTCATCCGCCGGATCTTTTCATAGAATTTTCGGGCATCATTCCTGTCAGCCAGCATCTCAAGCTCCTCACACTCACGCCTTTCGGCCTCACGTTTCTTTTTTCTGAAAAGGCGTCTCTCTTCCTTCTTTGCCTCACGATAGCGTTGCCATACACTGCGGGTTGCGCCCGTTCGCAACGTCTCCCTGTAGGCAGCGTCCTTTTTGTCCGAGGCAGTGCTGCATTCCTCATCGTACCAGTTGTTTTTGCGGGCTCGCTGGAACCCTATAGTGGCCTCAGCGGCGGTACGTAATGAGTGAGAGATATGCTTCCATTGCTCGGTTGCATCGTTAGGTCGAGGATTGCTCTCCGATAGCAGGTGTGAGAGTCGAGTGGAGAAATTGTCAGCTGTCTGTGTCGTGCGCAGCTTCTCGACGTCAAACTTTCCTTCCGTTACTGTGCGCACTTTCTTTGCTACACAGAGGCGTGTGCGTATCTTGGCTGCAACAAGATAATGGTCCGAGTCGATATTGGGACCACGATATGGGATAACTCAGTTATCGATAAATTTATCGAAATATATCGAAGTCCAAATGAAACCTGGGGCCATGCCCTTACGTTTGATACCCACATTGTAGGGCAATTCTGATGTTTTTGGGCAATCACATTTTTACCGATAACTTAGTTATCGATAAATTTATCGAAAAATATCGACGTCCAAATAAAACCTGGGGCCATTCCCTTTCGTTTGATACCCATATTGTAGGGTAAATTTTAGGTTTCAGGGCAATCGCATTTCGACAGATAACTCAGTTATCGATAAATTTATCGAATTATATCGAAGGCCAAATTAAACCTGGGGTCATCCCCTTACGTTTGACACCCATATTGTAGGGCAAATTTTAGGTTTCTGGGCAATCGCATTTCGACTGATAACTCAGTTATCGATAAATTTATCGAAATATATCGAAGTCCAAATGAATCCTGGGGCCATGCCGTTTCGTTTGATACCCATATTTTAGGGCAATTTTAGGTGTTGTGGGCAATCGCATTTCGACTGTTACCTCAGTTATCGATAAATTTATCGAAATATATCGAAGTGCAAATGAAACCTGGGCTCATCCCTCTTCGTTTGACACCCATATTGTAGGGCAAATTTTAGGTTTCTGGGCAATCGCATTTCGACTGATAACTCAGTTATCGATAAATTTATCGAAATATATCGAAGTCCAAATGAGATCTGGGAACTTCCAGTTTTGTTTGATACCCATATTGTACGAAGTTTCTACACCTGTATGCGAAATACCATAAGTTTAGCTCAAGTGTACTGAGAGTTATATGGAAAAACAAAAAAATCGAAAAGTTACGGTCCATAGCATGGCCGGACCCACCAAAATTAAAAAAATAAATAGCCTATACCTCCTTCCAGACTATTAGCTGTCTCCCTACCGAATTTCAACAAAATCCGTCTTGCCATTTTCACGTTATTGAGGAACAGATGTAAACGTCTGGGCATCCAAACATCCAAACATCGCTACATTCACATTTATAATATTAGTAAGATAAGATTAAATAACAACGCAACAATTTTTTTATCACAAACTATTTAGGTATTGTTTCTTTTGGTGACATTCTTGTTTTGTTTTATTGTTGCTGTGTAAGCGCTGTTTATACCATTTACATCTTCTTTGAAGTTCATCGCATTGTTCAGCTGTTGTTGAATGCGGAGACTTTCCAATGTCAATCTTCTTTGTCTCTATATCTAAAATCCGAATATTTGCGAAATCAGCGATATGCGAGGTGGTGGTCAGGTGTTGAGCTAATGCTGTTGTTTTTTTGTTTTTGGCATCCATTTCATGCTCATGCCGCCTTATGCACTTAATGCGCGTTTCGTTGTACCCACGTAACATTTTGAACAGCTTTCATTTTCTTTACAAATACATTTTATTTCATAAACCACACTGTGTTGTTTGTTCTTTCGGTATTTTATCTTTAGTTTTCGTAAATATTTGATTTAACGTAGTGTGTGGTTTGTGCGCGTATATTATGTTTTTATTTTTTATGATTTTGCGTAATATTTGATTGTTTGTTAGACCTGGTATAATTATTACTAGTTGCAACTTGCTTTAAACAACGTTGCCCGGTTTATTTTTTCTAAAAGGAAATTCGATCATATATCTTCTTATGCAAAGCAAATTCTTGGATGTGATATTTAAAATTTTCTAAAAATGAGAAATCTATGTTTCTTGCATAAATTAATTCATTATCAAGATGAAGAACCTATTTAGGAATCTAATTTTCTGCCAGTCTACCCGTTCATTTAATCTACTGGTTCCGAGTTTTAGGTATACAATCTCCTCCAGAATGTTCTTTGTCAGTACAATCCGTTTGTGGAACTCACTTCCCTACAGGATTAAAGCTATTCGTAAAGCAGGGTGTTTCAAGCTAGCAGTATTTCTTTTCTCAACTCACAACTATCATTTCAAATTAGGGTCCTATCTCTGTTTTATTGAGCTACATATTCAAGTTTCTGTCAGATGTTTTAATTGTATAGCTTTAAGTAATTTTCTTTGTTAATCTTTTTTACTGTTTTATGGTTTTATGGTAATTCATTGTAATTATTTAATGTGTTAATCAGATTGATGTACTATCAAAAGACTCTGTCTTACTTGTACAAATTACATAAATAAATTATTATTATTGCTGTTTCCACTATGTATGTATATATTCTTTATTTTCTCTTCATTTTTTTACAACTCTGATGATATTACAATATAAAATATAATTCTAGTAAGAAAATAGTAATGGACATTAGATGCTCTTTTAGAGAGCAGAGGAAATGTCATTTCGTGTGATTCGAATTGCAAATGCTTGTGGGGTGCATAATAATCCTTACAATGTAAAATATAAGTATGTTTGAAAGAAAAGGTGAACATTTATAAATAAATTAGGAATGGAATTACAGAATGCAAAAACGTTGGCGTTGATAGACAAGGAATAATTAAATGAAAGGTCTTAACAGAATCTCGATACCCTCATGATTGAACCCAAGTAGCCATTTCTCCACTTCCCTCAGATACGTTGAGAGTCTTTAATGACTTGTATTTCTGCAGGTAGTTTGTTGTACAGTTTACACGAAACGGTGGTGTAAAAGTTACGAAAAATTGTGGTGCGGAAGCTAGGAACTCTAATTTGATTTAATGCTCTATTTCTTGGATAGTGAAGGTTGTATATTGGACTTTGTGTATACCCGCTTCTCAAAAAAAATATTTTCAAAACTTTGAAATAGTATAAGTGTCGTAAGGGAAGAATGTTTAACTTTTTGAATAGATCCATTGAGTGTGTTAGACGATCAGCGTTACATATTCTTCGGATAAGACACTTTTGTAAAATTAAAAGTGGATGGACGAAACTTGACGTTTTTCCTGTACGTTTTTACGTTTCATGTCAATTATACATGAGAATGCCTTCAATAATACATGATGGTCATGTCAACTTAACGTTTTTCCTGTCCATTTTTGCGTTTCATGTCAATTGTACATGAGAATGCCTTCAATAATACATGATGATCATGTTCACTTTACGTTTTTCCTGTACGGTTTTACGTTTCATGCAGTTGTACATGAGAAGGCCTTCAATAATACATGATGTTCATATAAACTTGACGTTTATACGTTTCATGTCAATTGTACATGGGAATGCCTTCAATAATACATGATGGTCATGTCAACTTAACGGTTTTCCTGTCCATTTTTGCGTTTCATGTCAATTGTACATGAGAATGCCTTCAATAATACATGATGGTCATGTCAACTTTACTTTTTTTCTGTACGTTTTTGCGTTTCATGTCAATTATACATGACCATCATTAGAGTGACCACAAAACATATGGGATTTGCAAAAGTATTGAATTGTTTCGCTCCCCGCGCATATTTTGATAGCTTGACAATAGAAAATAAGATCTGCATAAAAATCTGACCACCTGTAGTATGAAATAGCCACGCGCATTTGACCTAAAGTTCAAAAATTAACCTAAAAATTATGCATGGCTTTAGAGACCAATATCTCTTTAAAGAATGATTTTCGGAGAAATAATGTATTAATAATTTGTATACAAAATGAAACTGGGAACATATTCTCCATATGATATTTATACATATAAAGTGGATGGATTTTACTAGCGTAAGCACCACCCCAACAACTGACTCCGTATTGCAATTTAGAGTGAATTAGCCCATGATACACTATTCATTATTCTATTAGAGCAAAGTCGCCTTAGGTTGTCAAAAGAACGAACGGCTGATAACATATAAGATTTCAGTGCAGAAATATGCGATGACCAACTTAGATTTTGATCGATTATAACTCCAAAATATTTAAAACTAGGAACAACTTCGATCTCAAAGCATTTGCTGTCGCAAGGTATGTTCTCATCAAAATTTACAGCATTGGAATAATGAGTACAATTATTTGAACACAGACGATGGCGCATACAGCTAGCACCATGGAAAACAATTTCGTTTCTCGGTATTTCTTTTCCGCAGAGATTGAAATACATCGTTTTGCTACTTACAACGAGCTTATGGCTCGCGAACCAGGATCTCAACATGTAAACATCGTGACATACATCAGCAAAAAGATTAAACTCGTTATTTGAGCCATATGCGATGGCAAGGTCATCAGCAAAGGCTGTTACTTTACCAATAAATGGCAAAGAGAAAATCGAACGCAGCCCTGGGGTACCCCTAAAGTTATAGATCTGGAATCACTTAGAATATTTTCAACCTTAACTTTCTGAACCTTATTTGTTAAGTACGACGTAAACCAACTAAGAAAATGTTACCACGAAACCTGCAGAGCTGAGCTTGTTCATGGTATTCTAACATACCATGATCAACCATATCGAACTATCTCCGTACTGTAACACAGCTGTGTATGCGCTGTTTATTTTGTCCAAATCCTCCTTAAAACTCATCACACTGTGTAGTTGTTGTATACGAAGACTTTCCAACGTCATTCTCTTGTTTGCTTTGTTTTCAATGTCTAATAATTTAGTGTTGGCGAAATCAGCTGTGTGATTTTTGTTGGTTAGATGTTGTGCTAGTGCTGTTGATGTTTTTTTGTTTTTAGCATCATTGATGTGTTCATTCACTCGTACCTGTAGACAACGTTTAGTTGTACCAATATAGCGCTGCTTGCAGGTTTCATTACCGTTTCCATTACATCTGATTTCGTAGACTACATTATGTTGTTTTTCTTTTTTAATAGGCTCCTTTGTTTTTGTAAATATTTTATTTATGCACCCAGAGAAAAAATACAGTAGAACGAACTGGATTACAGGTTAAAACAATAGCTTTCACATTCAAAAACCATCCAAACGATATATCTGTTGAAACAACAGATGCTGTTCGTTCGTGAATAGTTTTAGCTGTTGTTTTAACAGAAAATTTTGTTGTTTTAGGTATTGCGAGTTCGATTCTCTGTGAAGTCAATATAATTTTTTTTTTCAGGTTTCTTATATTGTGAATTCACCGAGAATCGGAACTCAGGGCTCTTGAATACTCAACCCAGGTGTCTACTGTCTAACCATGATGCCTTCGCTTACTTATGCTTGCCATTACAGCTTTGTTCTAAAAGACACTTTCTCACGTTGTTTTGTTGCCTCCAACGAGAATCGAGCTCACACTGCTTTGACTGCTGAACGGAGATGTTAACCATCAGGCCATCGCGTACTTATGTTTGATGGCGTCGAATTGCAGCTTTGTTCTATGACAGTAATGGGAGTATATTCGCTGTTGAATTACTGTTAAATCTGTTGGACTAAATGCAGAAGTCTGTTGTGACAGTGTTAAATCTGTTGGATTAACCTAAATCTGTTGGATTAACTGCAGAAGTCTGTTGGATTAGATGCAGAAGTCTGTTGTGAGAGTGTTAAATCTGCTGGATTAACATAAATCTGTTGGATTAACTGCAGAAATCTGCTGTGAGAGTGTCTTCGCTGTTAAATGATTGTTAAATCTGTTAGATTCACTGTAAATCTACATTACTTGACCAGATTTCCGTCAATTCAACAGTTTTTGGTATTAACAATAGAGGACTGATGATATAACTGTGGTTTTTTCGATTTTTATCTAGGAAGGCTATTTGGTTTTTTTCCTCTTTTTCGACTGTAAATTTTATTTTGGGGTGTTGTTTACCCATGGGCATATCGTAAACTTGTTTATAAACTTTACCGTTATATTGTAGATAATAATTATCTCTAAGGCAGTAGATTGAAAATTTCTTTAACTGATTGTAGTTTGTTGCTCCAACATTTGCCATTTTCCCATTATGGTTTGTATTGCTAAGTGCTTTTGACAGCGCAAAAAGGAGTTGCCTGTATGCCGCCATGTCTGAATTTGACTTCCCTGCAAAGCTTATACGGCTTTGCCAAATGACGTTGAGCAATACCAACAGCTCCGTCAGAATCGGGAAGGACCTCTCTGAGCCATTTGAAACCAAACGAGGCTTCAGACAGGGCGACTCCCTTTCGTGCGATTTCTTCAATCTAATGCTGGAGAAGATAATTCAAGCAGCAGAGCTAAACCGCAATGGTACAATCTTTTACAAGAGCGGGCAATTGCTGGCGTATGCCGATGATATTGATATCATTGGCCTTAAGAACCGCGCCGTAAGCGCTGCCTTCTCTGGACTGGATAAGGAAGAGAAAAAAGTGGGTCTTTCCGTGAACGAGGACAAGATGAAGTATTTGCTGTCATCAAAGAAAGAATCGGCGCACCTGCGCCTTGGCAGCCATGTCACTGTTGATAGTTACAAATTTGAAACTGTGAGGGACTTCGTCTATTTAGGAACCAGTATCAACACCGAAAATAATATCAGTCTAGAAATCTAGCGGAGAATCACTCTTGCCAACAAGTGCTACTTTGGACTGAGTAGGCAATTGAGAAGTAAAGTCCTCTCTCGAAGAACAAAGATCACGCTCTATAAGTCTATCATCATGCCTGTCCTGATGTATGGCTCTGATTCATGGACAATGTCAAGAGAAGATGAGATGGCCCTTGGAGTATTTGAGAGAAAAGTTCTCCGGAAGATTTATGGTCCTTCCCGTGATGCCAACGGCGAGTATCGAAGGAAATTTAACGATGAGCTGTACGAGCTCTACGCAGATCTGTCCATAGTCCAGCGAATTAAAGCCCAAAGACTCCGCTGGCTGGGCCATGTTATGCGAATGGACAAAGAAGCTCCAGCACAGAAGGTTTTCATATCGTCGCCTGAATTCGGCAGCAGAAGAAGGGGGAGGCCTCGACTGAGATAGAAACAACAGGTGAAGGATGACTTGAACTCCCTTGGGGTTTCCAATTGGCGTCAGTTATCGCTAAAAAGGAATGACCGGCGTGCTTTGATATGCAACGGCCAAAATCGCTTAGGCGGTTAAGCGCCAATAAATGATGATAATGATGAGTATATAATCACATATTATTAAGAAGATTTTCTTCTTAATATTTCAAAGTAAAAAAAAAAATTAACGCTCACAACCCAGATGTCTAGTCTAATCTACTCTTCCATGCCATCGTATACTTAACTTACCAACGTCTAATTACACCTTTGTTCTTTTGCCTCACCACATGTCCACTTGCCTTGTTGCCTTCACCGCGAATCGAACTAAGAATTATAAACTGCTGAACGAGATCTCTACCATGATGCTATCATGTACTTGTGCTTGGTAGCGTCGAATTACACATTTGAAGAAGGTATACTTTTATGTACATATGTTGAGACGTTAATAGCAAAATTTGAATCAATAAGGGATCATTTAAAAATAAATAGTTTTCCTTTTCAATAAATTCAATATGAATCTAGGGAAAATAAGAGGATGTTCTCATTAATTTACTTTATACAAGTTTTCTCATAAAAACAAGCAGATTTCTTCTAACAATTGAACGTTTTTAACAAAAGTACATAAAAAATTCATAATTAAGAAGCTAACTCCTTCTTTTTAGCCGATTTCCTTTTCAATAAATTTGAGAAGAAATTCAAGCTAAAATCTAGAAGATTTCCTAGCATAAATTTCTTCAAATTTGTCCCCACTCTCCCCGGCCAAAAAGGTTTTTTAGACGTCGATATCTTTGATTATAGGTGAACTTTTTGGTTCTGGGTATGCAAAAGAAGTTGCGTCCAGTAGAATAATCAACTACCACTCAAACCACCCTTGGTACCAAAAGAAAAATACTGCAGCTAGTCTTGCAAGAAAAGTGTTTACATTAGGTGATAATATTTTCATCGAAAATAATAAATACAAAATCAGAAATCTACTTATAAAAAATAACTATCCAACACAAATAATTGATGCAATAATAAAAGAAACTTTGGAAAAAATGAATCCTACGGTACCTAATAATTTAAACAGTAGAGAGAATCCAGATAAAAAAATATATTGGTTTAAAATATATACCAGGCCTAACTGATAACCAGGCACTCAGCAAAATTATAAAAACAGATCAAATTAAATTTGCACACAAAACACACAACACCATAAATAAAATATTTACAAAAACAAAGGACCCTATTAAAAAAGAAAAACAACATAATGTAGTCTACGAAATCAGATGTAATGGAAACGGTAATGAAACCTGCAAGCAGCGCTATATTGGTACAACTAAACGTTGTCTACGGGTACGAGTGAATGAACACATCACTGATGCTAAAAACAAAAAACAACAACAGCCTAGCACAACATCTAACCAACAAAAAAAGCAATAGGATGTAATAATATGCAGCGCACCAATAAATTCGAGCTTTTAAATTCAAATGTTATTTTACATATTTAGTATACATTGTAAGTGGAGTGTAATGGAGTGTGGTTGCTAAGTGACCTTGCTCAATCCCGACTCTTGCGTCCTCGTTCGTGCACTCTGGGCAACGGGAGCTACCTAGGCTCGCGGCAGAAAGAGAGGGAGCCCCGGTGGGGCCACTCTGACATACTTGGTTTAAGGGCTCACCGAGGTTTTTGCGTAGCGTCTGTTCACCATGAGGTGCGGCTGCAAGCGGGCGTCTGTCTTGAAGCAAGCGGCTCGCTATATAAATGTGTAAATATTTTCCAAAACCCCGAAACGTGTTGTTCGCTGGGTTTGGGACCCGCCACGTAAAAAACTTAATTCCAATGAAAAAATATACAAAGCCTCGGATGAGAACCCCCTTTAATGTTGACGACCCGGCAAAACGAATAAGGCATAAAGATTTGGATATTAGGGCGTGTACCGGGAATGTCCGGACCCTTTCAAGGGACGGTACCGCTGCCCGACTGGTTGATGTCCTCGTAGGCGCAAAGGCCGACATCACCGCCCTGCAGGAAATGCGATGGACGGGGCAAGGAAAGACGACCATCGGCCCTTGTGACGTATACTACAGTGGCCAGACACGCGGCAAAGCGCGTGGTGTAGGATTCGTGGTGGGAAAGAGACTTCGCCGCCAAGTATTAGCGTTCACTCCTGCGAACGAGCGTCTCGCTGCGATCCGCATCAAGGCGAGGTTTTTCAACATAACATTTATCTGCGCCTATGCGCCGACTGAGGAGACGGACGACGCAGAGAAGGACTCCTTCTACGATAAACTTGAACAGACTTATGATCGCTGCCCACAGCATGATATCAAAATCGTGCTCGGCGACTTTAATGCCAAGGTGGGCAAGGAAGGAGTCTTTGGTCCCACAGTTGGAAAATTCAGTCTCCACGATATAACATCCCCCAACGGCACTAGGTTGATTGACTTCGCCGCTGCTCGCAATATGGTCATCAGTAGTACCAGGTTCCAGCATAAGCGAATACACCAAGCCACATGGCTGTCCCCTGATCAATGAACTAGAAACCAGATTGATCATGTCTTGATTGACGGCAGACATAGCTCCACCGTTCTGGACGTGCGTACACTGCGTGGTCCCAATATTGACTCTGACCATTATCTTGTCGCAGCCAAGATACGCACACGCCTCTGTGCAACGAAGAAAGTGCGCACAGTAACGGAAGGAAAGTTTGACGTCGAGAAGCTGCGCATGACACAGACAGCTGATAATTTCACAACTCGACTCTCACACCTGCTAGCAGAGGGCAATCCTCGACCTAACGATGTAACCGAGCAATGGAAGCATATCTCTCACTCATTGCGTACCGCCGCTGAGGCCACTATAGGGTTCCAGCGAGCCCGCAAGAACAACTGGTACGATGAGGAATGCAAAACTGCCTCGAAAAAAAAGGACGCTGCCTACAAGGAGACGTTGCGAACGGGCGCAACCCGCAGTGTATGGCAACAATATCGTGAGGCAAAGAAGGAAGAGAGACGCCTTTTCAGAAAAAAGAAAAGTGAGGCCGAAAGGCGTGAGTGTGAGGAGCTTGAGATGCTAGCTGGCAGGAATGATGCCCGAAAATTCTATGAAAAGATCCGGCGGATGACGGAAGGTTTTAAGACCGGGGCAAGCTCCTGTAAGGACAATAATGGCGACCTGGTAACCGACGTACAAAGTGTACTTAAATTATGGAGGGAGCACTTCTCCTCACTGCTAAATTGCGAGGGAGACGTCGAACCCGATACCCCAATCCCTGACGATGGAAAAGTCGTCCCACCACCTGACTATGATGAAGTGAGGATAGCTATATCCCGGCTCAAAAACAACAAAGCGCCTGGAAAAGACGGACTACCCGCCGAGCTGTTCAAACGCGGAGGCAAAGAGCTGGTAAAAAGCATGCATCAGCTCTTAGGCAGAATATGGTCAGACGAATGCATGCCTCCGGATTGGAATTTAAGTGTGCTTTGCCCAATCCACAAGAAAGGCGATCCCACTAACCGCACCAACTACCGCGGAATTAGTCTTCATAATATCGCATATAAGGTTCTTTCTAGCGTGTTGTGTGAAAGGCTGAAGCCCATCGTAGACAAACTGATTGGACCTTATCAGTGTGGCCTTAGACCTGGTAAGTCTACCATCCACCAGATTTTCACGATACGCCAAATCCTGGAGAAGACCCATGATAAGAGAATCGACACTCACCATCTCTTTGTCGATTTTAAAGCCGCTTTTGACAGCGTAAAAAGGAGTTGCCTGTATGCCGCCATGTCTGAATTTGACTTCCCTGCAAAGCTTATACGGCTTTGTCAAATGACGTTGAGCAATACCAACAGCTCCGTCAGAATCGGGAAGGACCTCTCTGAGCCATTTGAAACCAAACGAGGCTTCAGACAGGGCGACTCCCTTTCGTGCGATTTCTTCAATCTGATGCTGGAGAAGATAATTCGAGCAGCAGAGCTAAACCGCAATGGTACAATCTTTTACAAGAGCGTGCAATTGCTGGCGTATGCCGATGATATTGATATCATTGGCCTTAACAACCACGCCGTAAGCGCTGCCTTCTCTGGACTGGATAAGGAAGCGAAAAAAGTGGGTCTTGCCGTGAACGAGGACAAGACGAAGTATTTGCTGTCATCAAAGAAAGAATCGGCGCACCTGCGCCTTGGCAGCCATGTCACTGTTGATAGTTACAAATTTGAAACTGTGAGGGACTTCGTCTATTTGGGAACCAGTATCAACACCGAAAATAATATCAGTCTAGAAATCCAGCGGAGAATCACTCTTGCCAACAAGTGCTACTTTGGACTGAGTAGGCAATTGAGAAGTAAAGTCCTCTCTCGAAGAACAAAGATCACGCTCTATAAGTCTCTCATCATACCTGTCCTGATGTATGGCTCAGATTCATGGACAATGTCAAGAGACGATGAGATGGCCCTCGGAGTATTTGAGAGAAAAGTTCTCCGGAAGATTTATGGTCCTTCCCGTGATGCCAACGGCGAGTATAGAAGGAAATTTAACGATGAGCTGTACGAGCTCTACGCAGATCTGACCATAGTCCAGCGAATTAAAGCCCAAAGACTCCGCTGGCTGGGCCATGTTATGCGAATGGACAAAGGAGCTCCAGCACAGAAGGTTTTCCTATCGTCGCCTGAATTCGGCAGCAGAGGAAGGGGGAGGCCTCGACTGAGATGGAAACAACAGGTGGAGGATGACTTGAACTTCCTTGGGGTTTCCAATTGGCGTCCGTTATCGCTAAAAAGGAATGACTGGCGTGCTTTGATACGAAACGGCCAAAATCGCTTAGGCGGTTAAGCGCCAATAAATGATGATGATGATACATTGTAAGTGTTGAATTGTTGTTATTGAGTGTGATATTTACGTTAATTATGGTTGTGTATACAAATAAGTGTTTCTTTTAATAAAATTCAGACTCCCTGATGAAGATGCTGTAGCGTCGAAATGCGTAAGAGGGTAAAGGAAAATATAGTTTTTGCCTTCTAATTTACCGGCCGCAAAGCTCCAAAGCTCTGGGCTAACGTGCCGTAACGAGCAGTGTTCGAACCTTACTAAAAAAAATGTATGGAATTTTGTTTTTTAATCGAGTTGGAATTTATCTATAATTTATATGGATACCACTTTAATAGTGATTTATCAAAAATGCATTGATGGAACATCCATATGCATTGATGGGACCGGATTATTATTTTTTTTTTTAGTGTGGTATCAACAATTATGGATGTTCGATCCATAGATTTGATGTAAGTTTTAATTTTTTGATTGTGCTAAAAAAGTTAAATGTGTGCTTAACCCTAAGCTACCACATATCTTTAATTAAAAAAAAAACTGTAATCAATTAAATAAACCCGTACTAAATTAGCACTAAATAGTGGTCAGTTAACTGCGTTTTCGTTTTTGGAGTGTGCTAAAATATGTGTGGTAGCTTAACTTTAAGCTAGCACACACATCGATAATTAAAAAAAAAAAAAAAAACAACTGTAATAAATTTAAGGAACCCGTACTAAATTAGCACTAAATAGTGGTCAGTTAACTACGTTTTCGTTTTTGGAGTGTGCTAAACTGTATGTACTACCTTAACCTTAAGCTAGCACACACATCGATAATTTTAAAAAAAACAACTGTAATAAATTATATGAACCCGTACTAAATAAGCACTAAATAGTGTGCAGCCAAGTCACCGTTGATAGCTAAAAGTTTGAAATGGCGAGAGACTTCGTCTATTTGGGAACCAGCATTAACACCGAAAATAATATCAGTCTAGAAATCCAACGGAGAATCACTCTTGCCAACAAGTGTTACTTTGGGCTAAGTAGGCAATTGGGAAGTAAAGTCCTCTCTCGACAAACAAAGATCACGCTCTATATGTCTCTCATCATACCAGTCCTGATGTACGGCTCGGAATCATGGACAGTGTCAAGAGAAGATGAGGTGGCCCTTGGAGTATTTGAGAGAAAAGTTCTCCGGAAGATTTATGATCTTTCCCGTGATGCCAACGGCGAGTATCGAAGGAAATTTAACGATGAGCTGTACGAGCTTTACGCAGACCTGACCATTGTTCAGCGGATTAAAGCCCAAAGGCTCCGCTGGCTGGGTCATGTTATGCGAATGGACAAAGAATTCGAATTCGGCAGCAGAGGAAGGGGGAGACCTCGACTGAGATGGAAACAACAGGTGGAGGATGACTTGAACTCCCTTGGGGTTTCCAATTGGCGTCAGTTATCGCTAAAAAGGAATGACTGGCGTGCTTTGATACGAAACGGCCTAGGCGGTTAAGCGTCATTATGATGCAAGCCAAGTGTTTGGGCCTACAGCCAAACCTAACGAACATCACAGGCCGCCCTCGTAAGTTTGTTAGTTTCTTATAATTACATTACCGGTCGAGCTGTTTATGTTAACGATGTTAAAACATCGCTGGAAGATATAAACAGTTCGACCGACAAAGAATGGCAAGATCAACATTCCATTCTTTCACTTGGATCCAACATTCAAAGCGACGAGACGTGTTCCAGCCAACTCCAGAGGTACGTCAGTTCACCTGTAAATATATATATAATTAATCTGTACTTGACCAAATATTGAATTAAAATAATCAATTTGAAATAAAATTCTAATATTTGGCTTTCTTTTTATTTCCTTTGGTGCATTCAATCACTTGACCGAGAGTTGGTCCATCATCGCCATCTTTTCAACCAGCGAAATATTTATTTCTGTGGTGCAAATTTATAAAAAATACAAAAGTTTCAGTGTCAAGTGAATAGACAAATTAAAGTGAAAGTGCGAGTGTTAGTGTTTTTTGGTGCTTTAAGGCAAAGTGAATTAGTGTTGTTACAAATAGCCCTTTTGTCTATCAGGTTTCACCCCCCACCAGAGGTAAGGGATTCCTGACACAGCTTAGGGGTTTTTCAGAGTTTTATACACTGACATATTTGTACAACTTTGTTTTTGGAAAATATATTTAAAGCTGCAAGTATTTTCATTTTCGGGAATAAATTTATTTTATTCCATCTTTCTACTCGCTACTTGCACTTTTTGTATTTTACATTCCAAAAACAACAACAATTCACTGAGAATATAACCCCACTTTGCCTTGTAATTGCTCTTAATAATTTTCAAAGTTTATTAGCAAAAAAAAACCACTCTAAACGTCACTATAATTTTTGTCAAACATTTCTTTAATTATTGAAATAATTTAACGAATGAATAAATTAGTTTGATTGAAAGTGCTAGTGATTTGTTGTGCATTGGAAAAAATAAATGGTTGTTGTTGTTACAAATAGTCTTGTTGGAAACTTTTAGACAAAGTTGCAAGTAATTTTTCTTCTCCGGGAATATTTATTCCATATTGCTTCTCGCTACTTGCACCTTTCTTGTAGTTAGCGCTCCAACAACAACACTGCACTGTGAACACTACCTCACTTTGCCCCTTTGAGTTTATTTACGATCAAAGTTTTTTTTTTTTTTTAGCACACAAATTACTTCACACTTAACAATTATTTGATATTAACAATTTATTTAATTATAATATTGGAGAGGAATTGTTTTTTCTCTCCAATTAAAGCACTTTTTGGTTCATTTTTTCTTTTTTTCACTTGACATTTTTATCAAAATATACACACACATACAAATTTTTTTCGTTTGGTTGGCGAGCAATATATATATATAAGCGCTTTTACAGCACTCTATTAGGGTGGCTCAATAAATTATTGAAAATATAAATTTTAAATTTTTTGATCTTTTTATATTTCTGCGATTTTTTTGGTTGGTTTGTTGGCAGGCTTTTGTTACACACTTCCATATTCGGCTTCTTTTTGTACAGATTCTGACTCTGTGCTATTTTATAGTGTAGTTTTTTATTCTTGTTTTTATTTCTTTTTTTAAATTTTATTTGCACACCTTAATATGGAAGCATACACTCGCTTGGCGGACTCAGTCCAAGAGTTCGAAATGGGTTTCATGGCCATAGCCTCAAGCGACCACTCCACATTTTCCCTGAAACTTCAGGAAGAGGAGTGCAGAACCATGTGGACGAAAGCGAAAGCAGCTTTTGACTAATTGCTAGTTGACGAGACGATCACTGCAGCAGAGCTTTTGTCAATTAGAAAGAGAAACAAAGCAGCCTATGCAGTATTTGTCCGATGCATGAGTAAAATAGATAAGCTTATGGAAAAGTTGGAAAAGGTAAAAAAGAAGAAGAATTATCTCTTACGCCGTACCACTTACATCTGCCACCTTGTGATACGGAAGTTTTTAAAGGGGATTATGTGTCATGGCCATCTTTTCGTGATATGTTCACGGCCATTTATATTCTCAATAAACGACTTTCTCCCATTCAAAAACTGTTATACTTGACACAAAAGACACAAGGTGAGGAGCAAGAAATTGTCAAAAAGTGCGAACTGACAAACGAAGGCTTTAACCTAGCCTGGAAAAACCTTTGTGATAGGTATGAAAATAAGAGAATTCTTGTCAATACCCAGCTGAAAGTTTTATTCAATCTCAAAGGGGTTGAGACTGAATGCGGCACGTCGATTAAAAGATTACAAAGGGATATAAACAATTGTATATCATCTTTGGAATGTCATCATATTGACATCTCCAACTGGGACCCAATCATAACATATCTCTGTTCAACAAAATTACCTGATGTCACCCTTTCGCTGTGGGAACAGTCAGTGGAAAACAAAACAGAAACTTCCAAGTGGCAGGATATGGATCGATTTCTGACAAATCGGTTCCAAACTTTAGAATCCTTTTCGGATTTAAGAGAAATCATGCCAAAGCCAACTACAAAGGTGGAAAGCAATACGCATTCCTCTAAACCACCGCAAAAGAAGCTTGGTACATTCCAAGTTAGCGTCGCGAAAAATACATGTAAAATGTGCCAAAGTACCGAACATAAACTACACTAATGCCCTAAGTTTAAAAACTTAGCACCTTCCGATAGAATAGCCTTTGTAAAAAAGAATGGTTGTTGCCTTAATTGCCTCATGGTGGGTCATACAGTGTCTAGATGCACTAGTCCCTATAATTGTTTCACATGCCATTCTAGACACCATACCCTTTTACATTTGCAGGCAGCCAAACCGAAATCAAAGGTGAAAGAAACCACCGATTCGGCTGATGAGTTACCATGCACATCTGCGCAGGCTCAATCGAAAAATGAGTCTGCAAAACAAGGAAAGACAAATAAACCAGTCAATTTAAAATCAAATTTCGCGAACACAAGTCAAGGTGTATTATTAGGGACGGCTCGTGTAACCATTCATTATAATGGTGTTGTTCATTTCTGTCCAAATATGCAGACACAGGCATATTTGTTTGCATGAAATTCAAGAACAAGCAAAAGTGCGGAGTAGCGATTGCGTCATATTTTGCTCGCGGCCGTCAGTAAGTGTGCCGTCTCTGGCGTCAGCATTGCAACCGCTAGTGTCAGCAGTTGCGACAGCTGGCGGCCTAGCACGGTGGTCAGCAATTCCACTTACTGACGACCTAGAACGGTAGACTGCTGACTAGTGACCTAGTATTGCGGAAGTCAAGAGCAATGCACTAGTCAGCATAATTTTAAGACCAAAATTGTATATAAGCGAAGAAATTAAAATAAATAATTGAGAAATGCATGACCAGCAACCCTAAAGCTTCTTTAATCATATAGCGCAACTGCTTGATCGCCATTTCTCCCATCGCCGTAAATAACCAGGTTCAAGTGCCTGAAGTTATTACTCTCAAGTCTTGGTGCCACTGCCTTGACTAAACCAACATACAACCCAAACTCCTGGTGCGATCACCTCGAGTCCTGTTATTTGTACGTGGTTTGGCACCTAAGCCATTCCACTCGATCCTCAATTCAGGACGGCAAATCAGCCGCTCCAAACATTTTGGTGACCCCGACGTGATTTGAACACGCAACCCTCTGACCCCCTGTGACCCCGCAAGTTACAGGACCTGAACAACTCGGCAACTCCGCCAGTCTGTAATCCCGAACACGCAACGACTTGAGCGACAACGTCAGCAACTTCTGACCCACCCTCAATCTTGCCAATTCAGTTAGCCAGCATCGGAATCAATTTCGATATGGCTCCAACCAATGAAGAAACAATGGAGACATTGACAGTCTCCCAAAGTACAACTGGAGAGCTGATAGAGACCATAATCCGTAACTTCAAAAAGGATTCAGCAGCGAGGAAAACGCCTGAATATTACAAAGAGCGCCTCGAACGCTTAGACATAGCGTGGGCCGAATTTGAGGTAACGGACAATAAAATCCGTTGCCTCGCAGATATGGATCCCAGCCACCAATATTTCACCACCGGATACTACAAAAAAATATCCGAGTTGACGTCAAAGTACATGGAAATAATGGAGTCCGGCATGACGGAACCTCTCAAAACCCAAACACCGGACGAGCAAACGAAAGGTCTTCCCGGAAGTACCTACGCTCCCTCTCGGAAACCAGAATTGTCTTCAGCCATAAGAAGACAAAACGTGATGATAGCATCACTAAAACGGCTCCTAGAAATGGACCCTACAGCGGCAAACATGAAGCAAAAAGAGAAACTTTGGGAGCAAATACAAGAGCTCCACTTATCGATCGGGGAAGACAGCATAGATCCTGTAAGAGATGGGTATGACATGGAGTCATACACGACTGTCGAAGCATCGGTTTATAGCAATTTCAAGCTCAAGGAAAACACGGCAAATAAAATTGAGGAAACGGTCAAAAATAAAACGATTCAGCTTCCAAAAATAACAATCCCCAAATTTAATGGGGAATACTTAAAATGGATAGCATTCTTTGACCTCTTCTCCCAATTGGTAGACAAACAAGAGATCCCCACAGTTCAAAAAATGTGGTATTTAAAGTCAAACCTAAGTGGGGAAGCCGAACAACTAATAAGCCACCTATCAGCCACTGCCGAAAATTACGAAACAGCCTGGAAGCTGCTACAAAATAGATATAACAATAAACGGGTTCTTGTTGCATCCATTATGAACCAACTACTGGAGCAACCAACAATTACAGCAACGTCCACATCAATAAAAAGGTTGCATGATGTAACAAAAGAATGCTTGCATGCATTAGTAAACATGGGCATCCCTACAAACACTTGGGACCCCATCTTAATACACTTGCTCACAAAAAAATTGGATCGGGGTACGCACATATTATACGAACGGTCAATAGTAAACCCGAAGGAAGTTCAAGGACTGAACAATTTCCTGGACTTTCTTGAAGCCCGCTTTCAATCAATGGAAGCAATGGGACAGAAGGAAAGGTTCGTGTCAAAAACATGTGCGGCCGCCTCCGAACCAAAGGAAACCTCCTGCTCGCTCTGCCACAATGGAAGCCATCTTTTGTTTCGGTGCCAAGAATTTCAAACAATGACACCAAATGAACGGCTCAATTACGTCCAAAGACAAAAACTATGCGTAAACTGCATGAGACCCGGGCACTCCTCTAAGACTTGCAAGTCAAGAGTATGCATGAAATGCAACAAGAAACATAATTCACTTTTGCACCTGGAAACGAGCAGAAACTCATCAAGGCCAAGCCTTAGTCACGAAGGTGAGCCCAAAATCGGGAGGACATCAGCAGCATCAGCGGAAGTAACCAGAAAAAGGACACCAGAAGCTGCCTCAGCGGCATCCACCTCATCACGAAGTTCTGAAGCAGATTCACTCACCTCGACGGATAAAGGTGGACCAAGGCCATACGTCCTATTGAGCACAGCAGTAGTTATAATCAAAACAGACGCCACAGAAGTTGAATGCCGCGCGTTATTAGACTCAGGGTCACAGGTAAACTTCATAACAGAACGTCTGGTAAAACGGCTCAGGTTACCACTGAAAACCTCACATGTCAATATCACCGGGATCGGGGCAACTAACACAAAAACACAACATAGAGTGAACGTTGCCTTACATTCTCGAAACACGAGCTTCACAGCACGCATTGAAGCGCTCGTCCTTCCTCGCATCATCTCGCCTCAACCATCGCAATTCATTAATACTGAAAAATGGTCACTACCAAGGAATCTCCAGTTAGCGGATCCAAACTTCAATCGCCCTGACAAAATAGATCTACTTTTGGGAGCTGAGCACTATCACCAGCTTCTCACCATTGGGCAAATCAAGCTAGCCCCGCATCTACCAATAATGCAAAATACTGCACTCGGATGGATTGTGTCTGGCAGACTCAACGAAGGAAGCCCAAAAGATGCATTCTGTGGAATGTGCTTGGCGGACGAATCCCTAGAAACCTCTATCTCGAAACTCTGGGAACTGGAAGAGGTAAAAGGCAACAAGAAGTCATTATCTCTGGACGAGGAAAAGTGTGAGGAGCACTTTGCCAGACACACCTCAAAAAATAAGGAAAATCGGTTCACAGTGAAAATACCATTCCATCAGGACCCCATGGTTCTGGGGGACTCGCACTCAATAGCGCTCAACAGGTTCCTGTCATTGGAACGTCGACTTCAGAAAAATCCCCAAGTGAGGACAGAGTACGTCAAGTTCATGGACGAATATGAAGCCCTGGGGCACATGACGAAAATATCAACAGATACGATTACTACACCGAACTATTTCATACCTCATCACTGTATACTGAGACCAGAGAGCACAACCACAAAACTTCGCGTGGTATTTGACGCATCTGCGAAAACATCGACCGGTCACTCTCTAAATGATATTATGTACACAGGACCAAAGGTACAAAGCGATCTGTTTTCAATATTGCTGCGTTTTAGAATGCCAAGGTTCGTGTTCACCACTGATGTCGAAAAAATGTACCGTCAAATCTTAATAGCACCAGAAGACCGGCCGTTTCAACTAATAATTTGGCGAAAGGATGCCAGCATGCCAATAACGTATTATCAGCTAAACACGGTCACATATGGAACTAGGTCAGCACCATATCTAGCCACGAAATGTCTGCAACAAATTGCCACCGAAAATGTTTCTCGATATGCGCTAGCCTCTCAATTCCTAAACGACAGCTTTTATGTTGGCGACGGCTTAGGCGGAGCACACAACCTATCCACAGCAATGCTCATACAAGAACAACTAATAAAGATCATGAAGGAAAACGGCTTCAATCTACGAAAATGGAGCGCCAACCACCCTCAACTGCTCCAAAATATAGCAGAAGGAGATCAAGAGGTTAATCTGGACTTGGAAAACACAAGGGCTGCAGCAGTCAAAACATTGGGGCTCACATGGCTCCCAAAACCAGACCTGTTAGCTGTCAAGGTCAACATAGAAGAAGTAAAGAGGATAACAAAACGCTCGGTCACGTCAGACCTAGCAAGGCTCTTCGACCCATTAGGAATACTGTCTCCTATCGTAGTAACGGCCAAAATACTCATACAAGAGCTATGGGAGCTAAAATTAGATTGGGATCAGGCACTTCCAGCAGAGCTACATACAAGATGGCTCACGTTCAGGTCAGATCTTGAAGAGTTAAAAACACTTCAGATCTCAAGGCACATTTTTAAGGGAAGACTCCCGGAAACCATGCAACTACACATTTTCTCGGATGCATCAGAGAAGGCCTATGGAGCCGCGGCCTATATTCGCGCCACGCTAAAAGAAGGCACCGTCATGACAAGGTTATAATGTGCAAAGTCAAGGGTAGCTCCACTGAAAAAACAAACAATACCCCGCTTGGAGTTATGTGCTGCTGCATTAGGGGCCCAGTTGGCAGAAAGAATAGCAGCAGACATTCAATTTAAGGGTGCCATATATTTCTGGACCGATTCCGAGATAGTGTTGGCTTGGGTAAATTCAGACGCAGCACACACCACATTCATCGCCAATCGCATTGCAACAATCAAAGAAACAACTAGAGCGGAACAGTGGCGACGTGTTCGATCAAAGGACAATCCAGCCGACATCCTGTCTAGAGGAATGTCACCAAAGGCATTTAAAGAGTGTGCACTATGGTTCTGTGGACCATTATTTTTGCATGGCAAGGAATCAGTCTGGCCGAAACGTCTCAACCCAGCCTCCAACAACCAGAACGATATTGAAGTAAAGGCCAACCATTCGAAATCACTGGTCACATCGGTAGAAGAAACGGAGATGATTTACAAGGTGAATCACGGCAACTCATTTCACCGGCTACAACGTATAATCGGCTATGTACTACGGTTCATCACGCAAGCTAAAAGCAAAAAGGCAGCACAGCCGTCATCACGAAGCTTAACCACGGCAGAACTGGAACTGGCACTAATGCACATCGTCAAACAAATACAAGCGGCAGACTTTAGGGAAGTGCTCAAACCACATCCGATTTCAAGCAGAATAAACAGTTCAACGGTTGCCATCACGCCATGCAATGATCTCATTGCAATCAACGCGCATCGAGATCAATATATAACATTGACAGAAAATCAGTGGCGAGAGTGCATTACGATAAAAGAGAACCAGGTGTTATGCCTGAACGTGCAGACAAAATTCACCGCAGACTCAGGCGCTTGTCAATGCGAAATGTCACTGCTCAACAACAATCCAGGGAACATCTGCAAGGTAGCCCCGGTAGAAGACAACGCACCGATAAAACAGCTGACGCACAATAATCTCTGGATGTACGCGTTGGAGTCCCCCACTCGAATCAATGCCGCGTGCGGAGCAAATCATTCCCAGCTAACATTAAAGGGCCCGGGGGGACCTCAGCAACATTACGTATCCTGAAAAGACATCTTCCATAATCCTGCACATACAACCGTACATTGATCAGGTTAAAAATATATCGACCCTACAGCAAGATTTAATGCAGAAAATAGGGACAGAGTTACCCTCACAAATTTCCCACCTCAAATACCATCATGCGACAATTGCGTATGCCGCTCTAATACTATCAATTGGCATCATAGTTGCAATCGTGATAACCTGCATTCACAAGAAGTCCCGAGCTCCCGTCACATACGCAGTTCCTCAACCACGGCCAGCGGCACGACAAGCACCATTTGCCGTAACAGTGACGTAAAGGGACCACCGCACCATTAGAGTTAGTAAGAATGAATTGTAAATTAAAACTTAGCATTAAGAATGAAATGTAATTATAAACTTAAAATGTAAACAAAAAAAAAATGCCTTATTTAGAAATAAGAATGTAAATTAAAACACAAGTGAGGGAAATGACGCATATCGAAACTCGTTGAATAAAGTTCATTTCTGTCCAAATATGCAGACACAGGCATATTTGTTTGCATGAAATTCAAGAACAAGCAAAAGTGCGGAGTAGCGATTGCGTCATATTTTGCTCGCGGCCGTCAGTAAGTGTGCCGTCGCTGGCGTCAGCATTGCAACCGCTAGTGTCAGCAGTTGCGACAGCTGGCGACCTAGCACGGTGGTCAGCAATTCCACTTACTGACGACCTAGAACGGTAGACTGCTGACTAGTGACCTAGTATTGCGGAAGTCAAGAGCAATGCACTAGTCAGCATAATTTTAAGACCAAAATTGTATATAAGCGAAGAAATTAAAATAAAGAATTGAGAAATGCATGACCAGCAACCCTAAAGCTTCTTTAATCATATAGCGCAACTGCTTGATCGCCATTTCTCCCATCGCCGTAAATAACCAGGTTCAAGTGCCTGAAGTTATTACTCTCAAGTCTTGGTGCCACTGCCTTGACTAAACCAACATACAACCCAAACTCCTGGTGCGATCACCTCGAGTCCTGTTATTTGTACGTGGTTTGGCACCTAAGCCATTCCACTCGATGCTCAATTCAGGACGGCAAATCAGCCGCTCCAAACAGGTGTAGATTTTTCGGCCAGAGCTCTCATAGACTCTGGATCTGAATGTTCTTTTATTACTGATAGACTTAGACGCAGAATAAACTTGCCCACTAGGAAAATGCATGCTCAAGTTTCGGGCATTAATAATTCAATTTCTGCGCAAGTGAAAGAGGCTTGTGCCATACAATTGCGTTCACCAGTTGACCCACCTATTTCTATTGATGCTGTGGTGTTAGTTTTGCCACACTTAACAGGCAATTTGCCAACTTGCGATGTAAGTATGCTAACCCAGCAAGCATTTCCTGATCTGGTTTTGGCGGATAAAAGGTTCTTTGTCAACGAACAAGTCGATCTTGTTCTAGGAGGAGACCTATATCCGCAAATTATCTTGAGCGGTATTAAGAAGAATATTCTGAATACTCTTTTGGCCCAGGAAACTGTGTTTGGTTGGATATTGACTGGTCAACCCGACGCAGCTATTCCTAGCCTTTTTTAATGAAGTAGCTTTAGACAAGCAACTAAGCACTTTTTGGGAACTTGAAGATTTGCCTAAAGCTAAGGCCCTCACAACGGAAGAATCCCACTGTGAGGAACTTTACAAACGGACAACTCAACGGGGCTCTGACGAAAGATACATCGTATCACTTCCATTTAGGTCAGAATTCCCCGTTGAGCTGAACCTGGGTCCATCGTTAAGGATAGCGTGCTCTCAGTTCTACAAGAATGAGACAAGACTTATAAAAAATCCAGAGTTGCAAAGGGAATATAACAGGGTGATAATGGAGTATGAATCCATGGGTCACATGCCCAAAATAAAAGAAATTCAGTCGGCTGATTTGGTCGACAATTACTATTTACCTCATCATGCGGTTATTAAGGGGGAAAGTACCTCAACGAAAGTTAGGGTAGTTTTTAATGCGTCTTCATCCACCTCGAATGGTGCAAGTTTGAATGACATTCTTCTGCCGGGCCCAGTGCTGCAGGCAGATTTACCCACCTTAATTCTCCGCTGGAGACTTTTTAGATACGTCTTCAATAGCGTTATTGACAAGACGTATACGCAAATCCGAGTAGATGCCGATCAAACAAAGTACCAACGAATAGTCTTCCGCTCAAACCCAACGGATCCGATCAGTTTATATGAGCTTGAAATGGTTACTTTCGGTATAAATTGTGCTCCGTACTTGGCAATCAGGACACTACTTAAACTGGCTGATGACTCCGAGAGTTCTCATCCAATAGCCTCGAATATTTTGCGAAAAAATATGTACGTCGACAATGTTCTCGCGGGTGGGCACACTATTGACTCTGCGATCCGAGCAAGGGATGAAATTTCTGGGGTTTTAAAATCGGCTGGGTTTCCACTACGAAAATGGACGGCTAATAGCACCGAAATATTGCAGGGCATTCCAAAAGCTCACTTGCTGAGCGAAGATTTTCTAGAATTCGAAGATTCTAGCAGCGTTAAGGCTTTAGGTATCCGGTGGAATGCTCATTCCGATCAATTTTATTTTACGATAAAACCAATAGAGAGCGAAACTAAGACCACAAAAAGGGCTATACTGTCTGCTATCGCAAAACTATTCGATCCATTAGGGTGGCTAGCCCCAACTATTATTGTCGCAAAAATGATAATGCAAAATATTTGGTTAGAGGGTACTGGTTGGGATGAAACCGTATCCTCTTCAACATTAGATAGGTGGCAAAACTTTACCACAAATTACAAAGAATTAGATAAAATACGGATACCGCGGTGGGTATCATTTTCTCCAACAGGAAATGTAGAAATTCACGGATTTTGCGATGCCTCCGAAAAGGCATACGCCGCAGCCGTCTACCTACGTGTGAAAAGCAATGACAAAATACTTGTCAACTTACTTTTAGAGAAAACCAAAGTTGCTCCAGTCAAATCAATCTCTCTCCCTCGACTGGAGCTGTGTGGGGCAGTACTACTTGCGGAAATCGTCGAATCAATCATAAGTAACCTCGATTTAAGCCACCTAAAATTTCATCTTTGGACTGATTCCACCATTGTTTTGGCGTGGATTCGTAAACCACCATGCTCATGGTCAACCTTCGTTGCCCATCGGATAACAAAAATCATCGACAAGGTTGGAAATAACAACTGGTCTCATGTGGACTCAGGTACAAATCCCGCAGACTTAGCAAGCAGAGGGGTATCAGCTCAGGATTTAGTCAACAACACGCTGTGGTGGCAGGGACCTTCTTGGCTCCAAGAAAATGAGGAAAATTGGCCAACTCAGGATACGGATTTCACAACAAAAGTCGAGGAAAAACGAGCGCATGTTCATGCAGCAACAACTACGGACAACATTAGTGACATTCCGAAAACGAAAACTTCTAGCCAGCCGGACTCTTGCTTAATTTCGTCAGATGAAATTAAATCTACGACTACCCGTCTGATTAAAATCGCTCAGAAGCAACACTACGGAGCAGATATAGGTAAATTGAAAGCTAAAGAACCACTTGAGTCAAAAAGCGAAATACTTCCATTAAACCCATTCCTCGATAAAGACGAAGTTGTGAGAACGGGCGGGCGTCTTGGTGCATCTAGCGACCTGGCGTATTCCGAACGCCATCCAGTTATCTTGCCATACAATTGTAGGTTTTCACGTTTGTTTGTCCAGTTTGTCCATGAAGATTCATTTCACGGTGAAAATCAACTAATGTTGCGCATTATTCGAACGCAATATTGGATCCCTAAGGTCAAAAATGTGATTAGGTCCGTAATTCATAACTGTAAGATCTGCACGATCCACAAAAAACGTTCCCCGAGTCAGCTAATCCCGGAGACGGGTTGTGCGCTGGGTTTGGGACCCGCCACGTAAAAAATTTAGTCCACTGAAAATTTTAATAAAGCCTCGGATGAGAACCCCCTTTAATGTTGACGACCCGGCAAAACGAAATAAGGACTACGAGAAGGATATTAGGGCATGTACCTGGAATGTCCGGACCCTTTCAAGGGATGGTACCGCTGCCCGACTGGTTGATGTCCTCATGAACGCAAAGGCTGACATCACCGCCCTGCAGGAAATGCGATGGACGGGACAAGGAAAGACGACCATCGGACCTTGTGACGTATACTACAGTGGCCAGACACGCGGCAAAGCGCGTGGTGTAGGATTCGTGGTGGGAAAGAGACTTCGCCGCCAAGTATTAGCGTTCACTCCTGTGAGCGAGCGTCTCGCTGCGATCCGCATCAAGGCGAGGTTTTTCAACATAACATTTATCTGCGCCTATGCGCCGACAGAGGAGACGGACGACGCAGAGAAGGACTCCTTCTACGATAAACTTGAACAGACTTATGATCGCTGCCCCCAGCATGATATCAAAATCGTGCTCGGCGACTTTAATGCCAAGGTGGGCAAGGAAGGAGTCTTTGGTCCCACAGTTGGAAAATTCAGTCTCCACGATATAACATCCCCCAACGGCACTAGGTTGATTGACTTCGCCGCTGCTCGCAATATGGTCATCAGTAGTACCAGGTTCCAGCATAAGCGAATACACCAAGCCACATGGCTGTCCCCTGATCAAAGAACTAGAAACCAGATTGATCATGTCTTGATTGACGGCAGACATAGCTCCACCGTTCTGGACGTGCGTACACTGCGTGGTCCCAATATTGACTCTGACCATTATCTTGTCGCAGCCAAGATACGCACACGCCTCTGTGCAACGAAGAAAGTGCGCACAGTAACGGAAGGAAAGTTTGACGTCGAGAAGCTGCGCATGACACAGACAGCTGATAATTTCACAACTCGACTCTCACACCTGCTAGCAGAGGGCAATCCTCGACCTAACGATGTAACCGAGCAATGGAAGCATATCTCTCACTCATTGCGTACCGCCGCTGAGGCCACTATAGGGTTCCAGCGAGCCCGCAAGAACAACTGGTACGATGAGGAATGCAAAACTGCCTCGAAAAAAAAGGGCGCTGCCTACAAGGAGACGCTGCGAACGGGCGCAACCCGCAGTGTATGGCAACAATATCGTGAGGCAAAGAAGGAAGAGAGACGCCTTTTCAGAAAAAAGAAAAGTGAGGCCGAAAGGCGTGAGTGTGAGGAGCTTGAGATGCTGGCTGACAGGAATGATGCCCGAAAATTCTATGAAAAGATCCGGCGGATGACGGAAGGTTTTAAGACCGGGGCAAGCTCCTGTAAGGACAATAATGGCGACCTGGTAACCGACGTACAAAGTGTACTTAAATTATGGAGGGAGCACTTCTCCTCACTGCTAAATTGCGAGGGAGACGTCGAACCCGATACCCCAATCCCTGACGATGGAAAAGTCGTCCCACCACCTGACTATGATGAAGTGAGGATAGCTATATCCCGGCTCAAAAACAACAAAGCGCCTGGAAAAGACGGACTACCCGCCGAGCTGTTCAAACACGGAGGCGAAGAGCTGGTAAAAAGCATGCATCAGCTCTTATGCAGAATATGGTCAGACGAATGCATGCCTCCGGATTGGAATTTAAGTGTGCTTTGCCCAATCCACAAGAAAGGCGATCCCGCTAACCGCACCAACTACCGCGGAATTAGTCTTCTTAATATCGCATATAAGGTTCTTTCTAGCGTGTTGTGTGAAAGGCTGAAGCCCATCGTAGACAAACTGATTGGACCTTATCAGTGTGGCTTTAGACCTGGTAAGTCTACCATCGACCAGATTTTCACGATACGCCAAATCCTGGCGAAGACCCATGATAAGAGAATCGACACTCACCATCTCTTTGTCGATTTTAAAGCCGCTTTTGACAGCGTAAAAAGGAGTTGCCTGTATGCCGCCATGTCTGAATTTGACTTCCCTGCAAAGCTTATACGGCTTTGCCAAATGACGTTGAGCAATACCAACAGCTCCGTTAGAATCGGGAAGGACCTCTCTGAGCCATTTGAAACCAAACGAGGCTTCAGACAGGGCGACTCCCTTTCGTGCGATTTCTTCAATCTGATGCTGGAGAAGATAATTCGAGCAGCAGAGCTAAACCGCAATGGTACAATCTTTTACAAGAGCGTGCAATTGCTGGCGTATGCCGATGATATTGATATCATTGGCCTTAACAACCGCGCCGTAAGCGCTGCCTTCTCTGGACTGGATAAGGAAGCGAAAAAAGTGGGTCTTGCCGTGAACGAGGACAAGACGAAGTATTTGCTGTCATCAAAGAAAGAATCGGCGCACCTGCGCCTTGGCAGCCATGTCACTGTTGATAGTTACAAATTTGAAACTGTGAGAGACTTCGTCTATTTGGGAACCAGTATTAACACCGAAAATAATATCAGTCTAGAAATCCAGCGGAGAATCACTCTTGCCAACAAGTGCTACTTTGGACTGAGTAGGCAATTGAGAAGTAAAGTCCTCTCTCGAAGAACAAAGATCACGCTCTATAAGTCTCTCATCATACCTGTCCTGATGTATGGCTCAGATTCATGGACAATGTCAAGAGAAGATGAGATGGCCCTTGGAGTATTTGAGAGAAAAGTTCTCCGGAAGATTTATGGTCCTTCCCGTGATGCAAACGGCGAGTATCGAAGGAAATTTAACGATGAGCTGTACGAGCTCTACGCAGATCTGACCATAGTCCAGCGAATTAAAGCCCAAAGACTCCGCTGGCTGGGCCATGTTATGCGAATGGACAAAGAAGCTCCAGCACAGAAGGTTTTCCTATCGTCGCCTGAATTCGGCAGCAGAGGAAGGGGGAGGCCTCGACTGAGATGGAAACAACAGGTGGAGGATGACTTGAACTCCCTTGGGGTTTCCAATTGGCGTCGGTTATCGCTAAAAAGGAATGACTGGCGTGCTTTGATACGAAACGGCCAAAATCGCTTAGGCGGTTAAGCGCCAATAAATGATGATGGGGATTCTTCCGCAAGAACGAACAACTTTTTCACGCGCATTTACCAACACAGGGGTAGATTTTGCAGGGCCATTTGCCATAAAAAGTTATAGTGGGCGCGGGTGCCGCACCTCCAAGGGTTACGTCTGTCTGTTTGTATGTTTTTCTACGAAGGCGATACATTTAGAGGCCACTAATGACTTGAGCACTCCTTCCTTTCTGGCAGCCTTCTCAAGGTTCTTAGCTAGACGAGGTTGCCCAAAAAACATTTACTCAGACAACGGAACTAACTTTGTGGGCGCATCTCGCACGCTCAAAGCAGAGTTTAAAGCATTTCTGGCAGAATCTCGAGCTCAGACGCTCTCAAAATATGCTCATCAGGAGTTAACATGGCATTTCATACCAGCTGGAGCTCCACACATGGGCGGACTCTGGGAAGCTGGTGTAAAAAGCTTCAAAAATCATTTTAAAAAGGTAGCATGTAATGGGCGATTTACGATCGAGGAGTTCAACACACTTCTATGTCGCATTGAATCCTGCCTTAACTCACGTCCGCATAGCCCAGCTTCAAACGAACCATCGGATTTAGAACCCCTTACACCGGGACACTTTTTGGTTGGCGGGCATTTGTTAGCCCCACCAGAATTAGAAATCAACGAGAATCCAGCATCGGTAGTCAATCCTTGGGAAAAACTAAAGGCCTTGCATCAGAATTTCTGCAAAAGATGGAAAACCGAATATCTTTCGGAATTACAGAAAAGGACAAAATGGAAACATCCCAAATCAAATATAAAGGTTGGAGATTTGGTGGTCATCAGGGAGGATAACCTACCACCAAATGAATGGAGACTGGGGAGAGTAGTAAATTTACACACTGGTTCCGATAACCGGGTACGAGTCGTCGACGTTCGTACAGAAAGAGGACAAGTGACAAGACCACTTGTCAAACTAGTACTACTACCATCAGCTAGCAATGAAACGGAGGACCCTACGACATCGAAATCTGCATAAAAATCTGAAAAGCCAACTTGCTAATATGAAATTTAACCTTTTTTGTTTGGAAAAAATTCGGTGAGGGAAAAACTGCTTTTATGCCCAGCCTAATGTGTGTTACTTTATATGTACATATGTATGACTTTCAATACACACATCAGGGTGTTATTTTTTCTAACCCATTGGGTCAACCAACAAAACTAATCGACGCAAAGTTTCTCATCCCGACCAGGCCTGCATAATAACGTTGTTTGTTATCTAATATCTTTAAACGAGTTAATCTTGTATATTTGTATGTTCGGACTATCTCGAGAACCGCTTGACCGATTGGGATGAAATTTGGCACAAAGATAGTATGATGGATTCTAAGACTACCCACTTTAGGGTTGCCACTTGGGGCGGTTTATAGGGTTGCCACCTATCCCTTTTTTTAATTATGGAGCAAGATATGCCAGTATGGGTATCATATGAAAGGTATTTTCGGCGAGATACCAACTAAAATATTTTCAAGTAGGGTTGCCACCTAGGTTTGCCACCTTACCACAATATATTTGTATATCCGTTACTATCTCGAGAATCGCTTGACCGAATTGGCTGAAATTTGGAATGGTGATAGTATGATGGATTCTAAGACTACCCACTTTAGGGTTGCCACTTGGGGCGGTTTATAGGGTTGCCACCTATCCCTTTTTTTAATTATGGAGCAAGATATGCCAGTATGGGTATCATATGAAAGGTATTTTCGGCGAGATACCAACTAAAATATTTTCAAGTAGGGTTGCCACCTAGGTTTGCCACCTTACCACAATATATTTGTATATCCGGTACTATCTCTAGAATCGCTTGACCGAATTGGCTGAAATTTGCATGGTGATAGTATGATCGATTTTAAGACTACCCACTTTAGGGTTGCCACTTGGGGCGGTTTATAGGGTTGCCACCTATCCCTTTTTTTAATTATGGAGCAAGATATGCCAGTATGGGTATCATATGAAAGCTATTTTCGGCGAGATACCAACTAAAATATTTTCAAGTAGGGTTGCCACCTAGGTTTGCCACCTTGCCACAATATATTTGTATATCCGTTACTATCTCCAGAATCGCTTGACCGAATTGGCTGAAATTTGGAATGGTGATAGTATGATCGATTTTAAGACTATGCACTTTAGGGTTGCCACTTGAGGCGGTTTACAGGGTTGCCACCTATCCCATTTTTTTAAATTATGGAGCAAGATATGCCAATATGGGTATCATATGAAAGGTACTTTCGGCGAGATACCAACTTAAGTATTTTCAAGTAGGGTTGCGACCTAGGGTTGCCACCTTACCGCAGTACTATCTCGAGAACCGGTTGACCGATTTGGATGAAATTTGGTATGGTGACAGTATGAAGGATTCCAAGGCTATCTACTTTAGGGTTGACATTTCGAGTAGTTTACAGGGTTGCCACCTATCCCATTTTTTTAATTATGGAGCAAGATATGACAATATGGGTATCATATGATAGGTATTTTCGGCGACATATCAACTAAAATACTTCCAAGTAGGTTTGTCACCTAGGGTTGCCCGCACTATATTTCTATATCCGGTACTATCTCGAGAGCCGCTTGACCGATTTGGATGAAATTTGGCACAGTGAGAGCATGCCTGATTCTAAGACTATCCACTTAGGTGTTGCCACTTGGAGGACTTTTAAGGGTGGCAACCTATCTCATTTTTTTTCTTAATATTGAGTAAAATATGCGAATATCGGTATCAAATTAGAGGTATTTCCGGCGACATATCAACTAAAATATTTCTAAGTACAGTTGCCATCTAGGGTTGTCACCTTATCGCAGTATATTTGTATTACAGGGTTGCCACCTATTTAATTTTTTTATTTATGGAGCTAGATATGCCAATATGGGTATCAAACGAAAGGTATTTTTGCTGACATACCAACTAAAATATTTTCAAGTAGGGTTGTCCGCAAAAAGTCCATTACGGCTACGAAAATTTCAAAATTTTAATAATTTGCCCACATATAAAGGACAGTGTAACACGTCCTCACAAGTTTGGTAAGTAAAGTTAGCACTAAATTGATAGCACCGAGCAAGCTCGGTTACCCAGGTACTATAAAAAAAAGGGGGAAAAATATTTTGTTTTCAATTCGTTATTCAAACGTTTAAATGTTTTTAGATCAACGAAAAGTTTTTCATTTCATTGAAACCAAAATCAAAATTTCAAAAATTTTGTTTATTTTGATTGTTTGAGTCAGATTATATTTTTCCAGCAAAATCGAAATTTCTTTTTTAAATATTTTTTTTGATAACGTTACTTTCAAAAAAATTTTGTTTATTTTGTTGTGCAGCCTTGATCCCGGCAACACTTAATCTTAAGATATTAATGAATGAATAATTTTTTTTCTCAACAAAAAAATTTTTTTGTGTGATTTTTCTCTTTATCTTCGAATTTTCTCACTTTATGTCGGTGTAGTAAAAAAAGGATATCACAATGGTAAAGGTATCGGCACCTTTTTTAATTTCATCCTCTACCAATGCCATTGCATACACCCTTCTTAGTAAAAAGCACATAAAAGTTCCGGTTTCAGATTAAATTTTTTTTTTCTCCTCTCCACCCCAATACACAGTCACTTTTGTCACTTGAAGATATTTTGGTTTAAAATAAAACCTCTTCCAAGTTTTGCCAACTCAAAAAAAAAAAAATTTTTTTTTTTTGGGACGCCCTAATGCTACCCACGCTATTTGGCATCATACGAGTATGCCGCTATTTCATTGAATTGCACAAAACACAAAAACAACAATATGCTGTAATCAATTTACTATTAATTAATGGCCAAAAGGCATTTTCTAGCATAATTTTTTAAGGAAATAAGTAATTACCGCTTTGTACATATGTATGTATGTACGCTCATTTCACTTAACACTTTCACTTTTTGGCACTGAAGAATTTTTTTTCAACACCCGCACGCAGTTAAATAAACATCTTCTCTATTTTTACACCTTTTTTTTTGTTCGAAACCCGCACTATTATCGCCACGAACACGAACTTTTCACGCGACACGTTTTTTCTTACAACCGGCGCCATTCACAAATTAAAATAAACTTAGGAAAGAGACTAGATTATCGAGACCATATCGATTTCGATAAGTGCTCACTTCAATCATATGATGGTCAAGCATCGTAGGGTAGGTGCAGACCATCAATAAAAAAATATTTATTATTTACTGCTATCCGTAAGAAAGCCGAAGCAGATATATTCTCCTTGGTCTGTAGGTTATGCGACAATCGGCACCCACTACGAGTCTGTCCGAAATTTCGTGCGAGTAAGCCAGAAGAGCGATGGATTCAGGCTATAAAAAAGCATTATTGTACCAACTGCCTGTCGTCGTTGCATAGTGCAGCTAAGTGCACTCATGAAAGCAGATGTAGAAAATGCGGTGACGATCACCATACTATGTTGCATATGAAAGATGATTGTGACAGACCAGGGAAAAACGAAGCTAGTGAAGGCGATGCCATTTCTATATGTGCATCTGAGATCGAAGCGGAATCCTGGCATCTCCGTCACGACTCGGATGAAGAAGATGTATATGCCACTGGAGCGGAAAGATCTGCTTTCCGCCCAGTAGCTGTAACTGGAGTGGGATCACGTGCATTCCACCCAGCCTCTACGCGCGGACCGGAACCTCAGCGTTTCCGGCCGTTTTTACGCCATGAGAAAGTAAGCGGATTGGAAATGCAAACTTTCCAACCGCGCAATAAACAGCGTCGTGCAGTCCGAGCCCATAAACCAAGGACTGAAACCGAAACCGTAACCGATTAAAACCGATTCATTTTTCAAAACCGAAACCGAAACCGAAACCGTAACCGTTATTTTGATCTGGAAAAGACCGAAACCGAAACCGTTTCAAATGCCGGAACCGGTTCCAAACGGTTTTGAATTTTTTCAATACCTTACTTCTGTGAGTGGGCACATAGGTACTTCCTTTTACAAGCAGGTACCCTGAAAGTTTTCATGGAAGATTGTCGAGCCACGTTTTGACATCAGTATCAAAATTCTGAAAGAGGAAGTTTGACTATAGTTGAATGAAGCGATCGAAACAAATTTACGAGATCCGAAAAAGAAATGTTCAGGCTTGTCTGGGGAAGCGCCACTAATTTTAATGTTTTTAATGATTTATACATTTCATTTGGCTTCCATTTTAATAAAAAAGTAGAGTTAACTTTAGGAATTTGTTTTGCAGAAATTTCATCCATGCATAGCGTTAATAAATGTATTATTATATTGGAGAAATCCCATCATGGCCGCAGGAAAAAAGTTATGAAAATTCAGACCTATTTCGTAGCTACATAGGTACATGAGTATTTTAGTAGTAAAATTTTTGTTTTCCTGTTTTTATTTGGAACCGAAACCGGAACGAAACCGTAACCGAAACCGAAATAAATTTTGAAGAACGAAACCGGAACCGAAACCGAAACACGTTGCAAAAACCGAAACCGAAACCGGAACGTTATTTTAATCGGTTTCAGACCTTGCCATAAACGAAGGCAGACCAATTATAAATACCAGCAGGGGAGAGTGGAATCCCGTGCATTCCATCTCCCGAAACAGTTCCGATCGGGGCAGATAACACTGGATCACAAATTCCAACCTTTTTTCTGCACCAGAGACGCCATAGTGAAATTCCTATGTAAAATCACCTCCTAATTCCGAAAATCAAAGTTATTTTTACTTGAATGGTACCGTTTTTGAGATATTTACGATTTACCGTTATTTCAAAAAACAAAAAAGATGGCTCCACTTAATCGTGTATATCTCAAGAACAAATTGAGCTATTCGAAAACGGTTTGAAAGCTTATAAAATTTACTATAATCAGTACATACAACACTTTTTGCTAGGTCCTGCAGATTCAAACATAGTGAACAATCATTACGGATTTTTTTAATTTTTTTTGTAAAAATATAAAAAAATTTGTACTTTGCGAGGAAGCATCTCGAAAACTTTTTGTTTTTTAGCAGATATTTGCCCCCCCTCTAAGCTCTGTTTTATTACAAAAAAAAAAACAAGCTATCAGTGAACAAAATCGATGAACTAATACAAAAGTTATAAGCATTCAAGTAAATATATCCATTTAATACTTAAGTACCCTACAAATAATAGCATATGTACATATGGTTCTGTCTTAACTCTATGATCTTATTTTATAATTGAAAAAGTTATGTGTCTTGTTTTGACGCTTATTTAGATTAGGATCGGTTTCTCTTATGAGAAACCAACAGTAGTCGCCCATCATAGCGACATCCCAGAATCCTTGATACCGACTTTCAATCACTTTCATTTGCTGGTGAAACCTTTCGCCATGCTCGTCACTTTCGTCGCCAAGATTTTGCGGGAAAAAATTTAAGTGGGAGTGTAAGAAATGAATTTTTAAAGACATATTTACTCCTGAAAGAAAATAAAAAAGTAAATTAGATAAATACATAAGTGACACATTAGTATATAATTTTCTTAGGCTGGATTTATCTTTCAATTCAGAACAAATTTTTGGTTTATATTTTTCCCGTTCTTGTTTGTTCGGAACTGGACGATGCATTCAGATTTATGGCTATATATTCTCATGTAAATTTATGTAATATATAATTTATTATAATATGTTTTTTTATTTACCCATTTCCGCATAGTTTTTGATTAAGTCGTTCACTATCATCTCGTAGTTAGGACTTTTGTGTTTGCCTAAAAAATAAGTAACGACCTTTTCAAAAGAATCCCACGCTGCTGCCTCCACTGGTGACAATAGTTCTTTGAAATGGTTATTGGTCATCATTTTCCTTATTTGCGGTCCCACAAAAATCCCTTCCTTTATTTTTGCTTCTGAAATCTCTGGGAAGATTGTCTTCAAATGATGAAATGCTTCGCCTTCTTTGACCAAAGCCTTCACAAAGTTTTTGATAAGGCCGAGCTTGATGTGGAGCGGAGGTAGAATTATTTTTTCCTTCTTTATAAGTGGAGAGTATTTTATGTTATCTACCCCAACTTGAAACTCGATTCGTTCTGGCCAATCCTTCATGATGTAGTGGTCTTGACGAGCTCGGCTATCCCATTTGCATAGAAAGCAACAGTATTTTGTGTATCCACTTTGTAGACCACATAGCATTCCAACGACTTTAAGATCGGCACATATTTTCCAATCATGTTCTTCGTATTTGATTAACTTGAGCAATTTTTGCATTATCTCATATGTTTCCTTCGTATTTACTGCATGCGCGATCGGGATAGATGGCTTTTGGTTGCCAATATGCAATAATACGGCCTTTAAACTTAATTTATTGCCGTCTATGAACAATCGCCACTCTTTTGAATCATATGGTTCACCAAATTGTTTGAATAGACCAGCAATGTCTTTGCAGTAACAAACACTGTCCTCCTTCGTATAGTACTTGGAAAATTCTTCGTGACGAGTTCTATAATATGTTACCTTAACATCGGATGAAACAAATTTAAATTGTTGCATTCGAGAGGCGTGTAGTTCGGCCTTTTCCTTTGACAATTCCAAATCCCTTATCCAATCATTGAGTTGTGCTTGTGATCAGATACTACTGTTGACAATGAAACTGGAGCCGGAACTAAAGTTAAATTTGATTCTGGCAATGTCGCTTCTGTTGAAATTAGTTCTGGTAATGACACTGTAGATACGCTCGCATAGGTTACTTTTCTGGACTTTCCAACCCCAAGTACTTTTGTAGTACAAATATAGCAGTCCGTTGAATGGCAAGTTGGTTCCCTCCACTTCATTGGTGTAATAAATTTCACACGTCGCCTAAATAGATAGTTTCAGAAATTAGTCAGCTATGCATTAAAAGGGAACAAATTCCTAATTTTTACAACGTACCTTTTTGTTCCGGTTTCCGAAGAAATCAATTCGACTCGGCATGTGGTGCACACAGTGTTCGGTGTCCATGGTTTTTAGGCTCAATTCCAAAACACTTAATCTCAAAGGATTTGAAAATACACGTCTCATACTTTTAACAATAGATGAAACAGAACATATCTGGATCATTTGTACACTCAAACTCTCGCGCCCGTTTATTAATTTTTAAGTAAATGACGGGTTATAAACTGCAATTATAAACTGAACAGTATCCGGCGAGCCTTGCAGATATTATGAAGGAACAAGGCGCATGTACTCTTATTTATACTTAGATCCAGTAAAAATTCAAGCCTACCTAAACAAAAAGGTTCCCTAGTTCTACAAAGAAAACACTACCTGCCTCAAAAATATGCTCTTGTTTAAAATGTACCTAGGTTTGAGAAAACGACACTAACAGCTTTTTGTATCTAATAACTTTTCGAAAATCTACCTGCTAACTAACTGATATACGAATACTAACACATATGTACCAGTAGGGTACTTAAGCATTAAATGGATATATTTACTTGAATGCTTATAACTTTTGTATTAGTTCATCGATTTTGTTCACTGATAGCTTGTTTTTTTTTTTTTGTAATAAAACAGAGCTTAGAGGGGGGGGGGGGGATATATCTGCTAAAAAACAAAAAGTTTTCGAGATGCTTCCTCGCAAAGTACACATTTTTTTATATTTTTACAAAAAAAATTTAAAAAATCCGTAATGATTGTTCAATATGTTTGAATCTGCAGGACCTAGCAAAAAGTGTTGTATGTACTGATTATATTAAATTTTATTAGCTTTCAAATTTTTCAAACCGTTTTGGAAGAGCTCAGTTTGTTCTTGAGATATACACGATTAAGTGGAGCCATCTTTTTTGTTTTTTGAAATAACGGTAAATCGTAAATATCTCAAAAACGGTACCATTCAAGTAAAAATAACCTTGATTTTCGGAATTAGGAGGTGATTTTACATAGGAATTTCACTATGGCGTCTCTCGTGCATTTTGGCTGTAAACCAATGTAATAGATAAGAGGATGCCACCCCAGCCTATCCAGTGTCTTACGTCGATCACCCCGACAGCAATGGTGGGTATAGAAATTCGAGGCCGTTTACGGCCAGTACGCGCGCTAATTGACCCATGCGCCACCACTACGCTTATCTCCACTGCGCTAGCACGATGGCTGCGCCTAGATGTAGACTGGATAGGTAACCAGAGAGGGTGCTTTATTCGCATACGTGGGAAGCATGGCCAATCAGTGACCATCACCACGCATGCAGTCTGCGTAGACAACTTTAGAAGACGGACTCCTGTGAGGAACGTAGATGTGGCGATAGCAAGCCAATATGCCAACCTAAAGCTCGCCGATCCACAATTTCATATGGCCGCTCCAGTAGAGCTAGTTTTGGGTGCCGAAATTTATCCGAAGATTTTGCTGGGCGCAATTCCTGCTGGCACACTGGGCCCACTCTTGGCCCAAGACACAATATTCGGATGGGTCTTATCGGGCGCATGCTGATTATGAGTTGAATAAACTTTATATATTTTAAACTTACCATGAAATTTTATAAAATGAAGAAATGAATTTAAATAATAAAACAAAAAAAAATTTATTGCGCCACTGAAATACTGCCACGTTTGTTATTTAATTTTCTCTCTTTCCTCTAGACTTTAGGTACTGCACGAGAACCGGAGTTAGAGATAGATACTTAGTTTTTAAGCTAACCCTGGACCCGAGACAGGAATACGTCTCGTTTTATTTCTATCTTTCGTATCGCAAGGGGGCCGGCATGTTTGGGCCTACAGCCAAACCTAACGAACATCACAGGCCGCCCTCGTAAGTTTGTTAGTTTCTTATAATTACATTACCGGTCGAGCTGTTTATGTTAACGATGTTAAAACATCGCTGGAAGATATAAACAGTTCGACCGACAAAGAATGGCAAGATCAACATTCCATTCTTTCACTTGGATCCAACATTCAAACCGACGAGACGTGTTCCAGCCAACTCAAGAGGTACGTAAGTTCACCTGTAAATATATATATATAATTAATCTGTACTTGACCAAATATTGAATTAAAACAATCAATTTGAAATAAAATTCTAATATTTGGCTTTCTTTTTATTTCCTTTGGTGCATTCAATCACTTGACCGAGAGCTGCGTCCGGTCAAGACACCAAGATTAGATTGCAATCTAAGGAAATTGTTGTATCCTTAATTATATGAAAAAAACCTTTTTAACTTCTTGGGGAATGAAGCAATTTTTTTGAAAATAATTATAACATATCGCAACTTCAGAATACGATTTGTCGTATGATGAATTTCATATCAAAGGCTGAAAAAAAGTACATTTTGAACCCGACCACCTCAGAATTTGATGAAATTTTGCATAGAGGTACATCTTACCTATCCAAACACAACCATATTTTTAGAAATTGCGTTTTCGAAAAATTGTGGGCGGGGCAAGGTATCGAAATATTCGAAAAATGACGATGATAAAATGTGATTACTACGGAATGGCTTTACCGAAAGATCTGCATACCATTAGAAAGGTATTGAAATAAGCTTTCTAAAAAATACACTGTAAAAATTTTTTAGTACACTGAAAAAAAATGTTTTCCAAAATAAAATTTGAAACTGAAAAAACACTTCAAAGATCAAGCGATTTTGAAAAATAAAATTTTATTTTAGAATGGTCTATTCAATATATATAACATATCTGAAAACTAAAATGCGGTTTTTTTCTTGTTTTTAATTTTATTTAAGTAAATGCATCTCTTGGTTACTTTCTGATATTTTGATATCACGCTTAAACTAATCAACCGATTTCAAAAATTTGTATATCGCTAGAAAGGTATTAAAGTCACCTTTTGAAAACATACACATGTATACACTGAAAAAAAAATATTTTATTTTTTTCAATTTTTTTTCAAACTGGGAAAACACTTTAAAAACCAAGCGATTTAAAAAAAAAATTTAGAAAGGTCTATTTAATATATATAACATATCTGAAAACTAGAATGCGTTTGTTTTCTTTTTTTTAAATTTATTTAAGTTATTTAACAAGCAAAAACGAAAAATTAACCAAACGGCAGAAATCACCGATTTCTACCTACCGCTTAGCTAACAAGCGGTATGTCAATGTCAGGTAACAATTCGTACGTATCAGTACCGCACACACACATACGCATATTAACGTTACCTACCACGGACACATAGATTGACATTACCTGCCACAGCACACATGGACTATAAAAACCAACGCAACGGATAAACGCAGACCAGAACGAAACTAGGCATTGATACGGAATCAACTAATAAATAGAGATGTGTGAAGCTATCAAGAAAATGTTCCTCTCAACTTCGAAACATTACCTTAAACGAAGCAGCGCTGATACCTGAGCATTTTCCAGCTGTCTCCAACATTCATCGTTGCCGTATTTGCGCAAGTTGTCACTTTAAACCATAGGCCGACGCTTGATGTTGCGCTGTGTTGGTGCGAACCAATTGAGTTGCGCGTCATTCACTTCACTGATATATTTTATTTTTTTAATTTAATTCTTCTATACTCATCTGCAGTATCCCTTTATTATTACCTAAAAATACCTACATATACATTTTTTTTTAATTATTATTTATAATATACATACAATCACAGTATTTTTTTAAATTTATTGATAAAATATACATATCCCTTCCCCCCATCACTTGGAGGTGGTTCACTGTCAACTTTATCAGAAGACCAAAAGGGGATCAAAGCTTACTACGAACCAGACCTGTTAATAATTGATTAGTAATCGGTAATGATTGGCATTTCATTGATTATTTTTTGAGAAGCCACCTAATGATTGATTACCAATTACTCTCACTTTTTAATGATTATTTTATCAATTGATTAAAAAAAAAATCAAAAAAAATCAAAAAAATTAAAAAAAATCAAAAAAAATCAAAAATTCAAAAATAATCAAAAGTAATGATTACTTTTTATTTTTTTTATTTTTTTCCAGTACTTTTGTAGAAAAATATGTACATACATAAATATTCACTTGCACAAACATACAAATGTATAGGTGAAGCAAGAAGTTCTTTTATATAAATGCATGTATTCATGCACATAAATATCCCTGGAGGAAAAATCTCGAGATCTTTCGTACTACTTAGTTCTCATCAAGTGGTCGAACTACAACCTAAACAGAAGACTGGCGCTTTTGCACATTCAGTCTATTATTTTTAAAAAGGTATATGTAATATGGAATGATAATGATGATAAAATATTAATATGAAAAATATGGAATGTAGCTGTGTAATTTACAACTTGTTAATAGTACTGTACGATAGTAAATCAAATGTCAAATGCCCATAAATGACTACGTCGCCCAAGTCTCTTTTGGACATAGTTGGTATGCCTATGTACCTATTAATTTGTGTAGCATACTTAGGCTACGCTCACACTGCAACCGACTTTTTCATCCGGTCTCATCAGAGAAATTCGAACGCGGCCAAAGTTTGTTTACATTCGGGTAAAATCGGATGAAATCGAGGAGCTCATTTAAAACACATGTGTGTGGATGTGTGATTGTTGCCGGACGGCCGAAGTCGGTTGCAGTGTGAGCCTAGCCTTATAAGTGTTCAAATAGAACTATCCGACGTCCCCGTAGGGTATCAAACGAGAAATGTCCGACACTAGCCGTTTACATACAAAAGGACAAATTACACTAGTTTACAGACAGACCGACAAAAATTCTAAAAATGGTTGATTTGGACTTGAATATCTACAATACTCAGATATCGACCTTTTACAATTCTATTAAAAGTAGAGATGTAGAGATGATACAGTTTTTCCTAGATCTTGGTAATATTACGCTTAAAGTGTTTGCAATTATACACACTAATTTTCGAAAAAATAAACAGTTCTGATTTTCACAACTTCGCATGAAAAAAACATTTTTAAAATCAAATTTTTTTCAAAAATCGTAAAAATTCGACAAAATTTCGACTTTGGCCATCTATTGCTAGCCGATGGTTTGACCCACCCTTACATTTTATAAGTCGTTAGAAGCGTATTTTAATTTCCTTTCGAACGAGGTATCGCTTAGCTCCATCTCTTTTGCAACATTGGCAAAAAGAAATTTTGAATAAAGTGATACCTGAAAAAACACAAAATTACCGATATCTCGAAAACCTACCCATACAAAAAATTTAAAAAATATGTTTTGTGCTTGGCATATCAGTGCCAATTCACCCATATACATGAATATCTTGGTATTTTTTCAAATTACTTATTTGTAAACTAGTGTTATCATCTCTCCAACCAATATAACCATTAAACTTGGCATTTTTTCTCATATGTATGTAGGTACATATACTTAGCGATCAAGGTTCATTCTAGAAATCCATGAGCCCCAAAGTGTAAGTAGGTGTATATATTTGCATACAAAGATACACAGATGTTTACACTTTTAACAACAAAACTTTAAAATAATCAAAAAAAAAAATCAAGAAAAAATCAAAAAAATCAAAAATAATCAAAAAAAGGCGTTCTAATCAATCAATTACTAATTACTAATCAAAATTAACAGCTCTGCTACGAACAAATTTTGGAGAACATGAAATATTAAATCGAAAACTGCTCAAATAATTTGGATAAGCAAAAATATTATCTCTATTACCAAACACCATGACATCTAAGGAAATTAAAAACATTTTTGGGCATGATTTATCTTACGAATTGATAAAAATTAGCAAAGACTAGCTGACCCCGCAGACTTCGTTCTGCACAAACTACCCTTTTAGAGATTCTTAGCATGAAAAGGACGGAAGGTTTTAAACCTGGGGCAAACTCCTGTAAAAATGACAACGGCGACCTGGTGGCAGATGTTCAGAGAGTACTAAGGTTATGGAGGGATCACTTCTCTGCCCTTCTAAACGGAGGAACAGAGCAACAAGCCAGAGAAGAGGACGAACCCGACCCCACAATCGAAGACGATGGAATCGAAGTTTCACAATCCGACTATAACGAGGTGGAAATAGCTATATCACGGCTAAAAAACAATAAAGCGGCGGGTGCTGATGGCCTGCCCGCTGAGCTATTCAGCGAGGAGGTGGTAAGGTGCATGCACCAGTTTTGTGCAGAATATGGTCGGATGAATGCATGTCTGAAGATTGGAATCTAAGTGTTCTCTGCCCAATCCATAAGAAGAGTGATCCCGCAAACTGCGCCAACTATCGTGGAATCAGCCTTTTGAATATCGCATATAAGGTCCTATCAAGCGTATTGTGCGAAAGACTGAAGCCTGGCGTAAACCGACTGATTGGACCTTATCAGTGTGGCTTCAGACCTGGTAAATCTACCATCGACCAGGTTTTTACAATACGCCAAATCTTGGAAAAAACCCGCGAGAAAAGGATTGACACACACCATCTCTTTGTTGATTTTAAAACCGCCTTCGACAGCACGGAAAGGAGTTGCCTATATGCCGCTATGTCTGATTTTGGTTTCCCAGCAAAACTTATACGGCTGTGCAAAATGATGCTGAGCAAAACCACCAGCTCGGTCAGAATTAGGAAGGCCCTCTCCGAGCCGTTCGAAACTAAGCGAGGTTACAGGCAAGGCGACCCCCTATCGTGCGATTTCTTTAATTTGATGTTGGAGAAAATAATTCAAGCTGCAGAAATTAATCGCGCTGGAACAATATATTACAAGAGCGTACAACTGTTGGCGTATGCCGACGACATCGACATCATTGGCCTCAACAACCGCGCCGTAACTTCTGCGTACTCCGAATTAGAAAAAGAAGCGAAAAAAATGGCATCATGCAAAGAGTCAGCGCATTCGCGTCTTGGCAACCACGCCACTGTTGGCAGCAATAATTTCGAGATAGTAAGGGACTTTGTATACCTGGGAAGCAGCATTAATACCAACAACAATGTAAGCCTGGAAATCCATCGAAGGATAACTCTTGCAAACAAATGCTACTTTGGGCTGAGTAGGCAATTGAGGGTAAAGTCCTCTCTCGACGAACAAAAACAACATTCTATAAGTCACTCATCGTACCCGTCCTGCTATATGGTGCAGAAGCATGGACACTGACAGCTTCTGGGAGTATTTGAGAGAAAAATTCTTCGAAAGATTTATGGACCCCTAAAAGTTGGCGACGGCGAGTACCGAAGAAGATATAATGATGAGCTTTACGTAGACGTCGACATAGTTCAGCGAGTTAAAACCCAGCGGCTTCGCTGGCTAGGTCACGTGGTGCGAATGAACGAAGACGCTCCGGCCCAGAAGGTATTCTTATCGGCACCCACCGGTGGAAGTAGAGGAAGAGGGAGGCCACCTCTGCGATGGCAGGACCAAGTGGAGGCAGATCTGAGAACACGCGGTGTCTCCAATTGGTGCCAGTGTGCTCAACAAAGAGCCGACTGGCGAAACATGTTAAACGGCCAAAATCGCCTAGGTGGTTAAAGGCTATTTTAAGTAAGTAAGTAAGCATGAAAATTTATGTTTCATGGGAAGTGCCTTGGCCCCTTTTCCTAAAAAACTTTTTTTACACCACTTTTATACCCATATCGTACAAACACCTTCCAGGGTCGCATTTGATCTACATTTTGGTCGGTAGTTGGGAAAGGGGTTCGGACATGGGACTTAGAAGCACTCCCTGTTAAACCTCTCGCCAACACCTCTCATTTCATACCCATATCGTACAAACACTGTCTAGGGCCACGAATCTTCAAAACAGAAGGTCCAAGAAAGAACTTTTACAGAGTAGCCGTAGCTACCTCAGAATACAGTTGTCGTATGACGCTTTTGAATTTTTAAAATACAAAAAGCCTCAATATTATGCTGAAAATCTGAGAAGTTATAGGCGTTAGAAACAAACTGATAACGCCATTCGAAAGAGATCGCGAAGCCGGCTATGAGTATGCAATAATCCCGAAATGCCCAAAATTCACAAACGACATTCGTATTCTGAGGTAGCGATGTATACATTATGCAAAATTGTGAAATTTAGACGTCTCAGCTTTCTTAAATTTTTCGGCAACAAAACCGGTTTTTTTTATAAACCTTCTACAGGGAAGGTCAAAAAAAGCACCTTTTACAGAAAAGAAATAAGTTAACCCGTTGAGGCAGGTATCGCAAAGATACGAAGGACCTCTAATTTTTTTATATAAATTACCTATTTCTTATACAAAATTGTGAAATTAAGACGTCTCAGCTTTTTTCATTTTTCGGCAACAAAACAAAAGGTTTTTAGTCGTTTTTAAAATGTTTTTATTAGGTCGCTTTCGTCGTTCTTGTGCCCGGATTTATGCTTTCGATTTTGAACCAACTTCCTGTTGTGCTAGGGTCTTGAAATTTTCACCACAGTTCAGGTCGCGATGACAATGCAATATTATGGAAAAAAATTCCGATAGGTGGCGCGTGGGTCGCTATATTTTCAAAAATCGCATTTATGGTCCGATTTGGCTGAAATTCGGAACATGTATTACTACTATGAAAAGAAATATTTTCCTAAAAAAAAATTCCGTTAGGTGGAGCTGAGATCGGGGTAATAAAAACTGAAAATCCTAATTATGGACCGATTTAGCTGATATTTAGCGTGTGTATTACTTAATCAATTTCCAAATGTTCAAAAAAAATAGCACCCGCTAGGTGGCGCGTGAGTCGCTCTATTTACGAAATGCGAAGGTCTGTTTTCGGTGTCGATTAATTTGTTTTTCAACGAACTTCCCGTTGGAGTAGAATCTTGAAATTTTCAGCGTCGTTTAGTTTTCTGGCCCCACGCAGTATAACAAAAAAATAATTCCGATAGGTGGCGCACGGGTAGAGACATTTGAAAGGTTTCATTTCCAGAGATTTTGCTTTGGATTTTGAACTAACTTCCCATTGAGCTGGGGTTTTGAAATTTTCACCATCGTTCAGGTTTCGCTGACAATGCATTATACCAAAAAAAAATCCAAAATATTGCTTTAATTGCAAAAGTCCCATTTATCGGCCTATCTTCCTTATTGCTATCTTGATATTTCGTACACATGCTATAATGCGCATGCTATAATGCGTTTTCAGCGCCATAAACAGCATCGAAATTTCGAATATTTCATCTGCATACATTTATGCGCAGTCACTGTTGCACAAAGGAAAGATAATGTGCTTTATAATGCTTAAAAAAGAATAATTTTATTCATGTAACCATAGACACACCGCGTAAATCGTCTAAACGTAGAAAATTGCCGAATGCGTAAATGAACTGTCAAAATTTTATGGAACGAAGCAAGGCGAATTCATACAGGTGTGCTCGAGCGAATTCAGATCTACACGCACGCACACACTCCTTGTGGCTGTAAATGTCAGACAAAGCAACAACATAAGCAATTTGACAGCTACGATTTGATTTTCAGGGAAGAAGAAGAAACCATATGGTGGGAGGTTGCCACCTGTAATGAATTCGCCTTGGAACGAAGTTTACACAAATTCGGTAAACTTCCGCGAGGAGTTTAGTGTGTAAACACCTCGAAAAATTACCCAATTCGATTACGCTGTTCGAAATGCAGTTTTTCAAAGCAGTCAATGCACACTAGACAAAAAAAAATAGAAGAATATGCTAAAAAAATGGGTCAAAAATTAAATTAATAAGAATTTCAAAATAAAAAGTATTCACATAAATTTATCTATATCGTTCATCTAACTGAGCTGTTAAATGTATATATTATGGATACAAAGATACAAAAAGTTTTAAATGGATACATTTTTAACAGCTCCAACAATCGTTTTGTATTTTCAAAGAAACGAACAAAATCCAAGAAGCTATACATTAGGGTGATTCAAATAAAAAGAATTTGTTTTTTTTTCGGTCATACCCCCTGAAAAGTTAGGTATTGATAAGAAAATAAGCTTTGCCAAAAATTAGCCCTTTAACTTAAAACTTAAGGGTGGCTATTTTTTCCGCCCTTTTGTATAGGAAATGTATGGGAAAAGTGAGATTTTTTTCAAAGTGTTTTTTCTCATAATTTTTTAAATTTTTGTGTGTGTTACTGTGTATGTGTGTGCCACAGTACAAACATCTTTCATTTTTACCTCTCCTTTTTTGAAAAACATTTCAAATATTATGAGATAAGTCATTTTGAAAAAAATCTTATTTTTTCCCATACATTTTCCATAAAAAAGGGCGAAAAAATAGCCACCCCTATGGATTAAGTTACAGCGCTAACTTTTTGCTTGGCTTATTTTCTCATCGATACCTAACTTTTTAGGGCCTAAGAACAAGTCGACCTTTTTTGAATCACCTGAGAAAAATCACTTTAAAAAAAAACCTATTCTTTCCCATACATTTTAACTAAAAAAGGGTGAAAAAAAATAATAAGGGTTAAGTTACAGCGCTTTTTTTGCTTGGCTTATTTTCTCATCGATACCTAACTTTTTAGAGCCTAAGAACAAGTCGACATTTTTTGAATCACCCTAGTGTACATGTTTCTTTGCTAGTAAAAAATGTGGATACATTTTTGTCAGGATGGATACACTTTTGGGTACAAAAAAATTGAGCTTGTGGCAACGCTGCTCACAACTAAAAAGTATAAAATAAAAAATAGAATAAAAAATATTTTTAATTTAAAATGTTTTTAAAATGAACTAAAAACTGGAAAATAATTTCCCCTCTGCCTACATAGATTCTTCACCACGTAAAGCTTATCTGGAACATTTGTGAGTGGGAATTCTTATAGGTATTAAATAGTTTTTGGAGTTTGAAATGTATAAAAACATTTGGCGCTTGCTATATCGTTTTTTTAGAAAAGCTCATATCGGTAATAAGATTGTTAGAAATTAATGCGAACCATCTTTAGCGTGCGCCAATGTTTTTATACATTTCAAACTCCAAAAACTATTTAATACCTATAAGAATTCCAAATGCAACCTCCTATCGTTTGACACCCACATTGAAGGCACATTTCAAGGTTTTTGTGACAGTCATATGCCACTATCGGGTAGACTGAAGTAGAGTTACATACAAACAAGCAAACATACATATGAATGTATGTACAAGTAAAGCTAATGAAAGCGCAGTAAAGAAACTAGCATTATGTGGAAAAAGCGTCGAGCGCTCGATATACGAAAATTATGGGACAAAGCGGACCACGCTTTTTCCACAGTACTACTGTGTAGGGTTTTTAAAATTATTTTCAAATTTTTAGTTCAATACTCTCTAAAAGCGTGAGTTTTAGTTTTTTTAAACTATATTTATTTTTTACTTTTTAGTCAAATGTCCTAGGAAATTATCGATAAATATATCGAAAAATACAGCAGTCCAAACGAAACCTCTGGACTTCCACTTTCGTTTGATACCCATATTGTTAGGGAATTTTAAGGCATTTGGCCTCAGATTTTGACAATAACTCAGTTATCGATAAATTTATCGAAATATATCGAAGTCCAAATGAAACCTGGGGCCTTCACCTTTCGTTTGATACCCATATTGTAGGGAATTTTTTAGGTTTTTGGGCAATCATATTTTTACCGATAACTCAGTTATCGATAAATTTATCGAAATATATCGAAGTCCAAATGAGACCTGGGGCCTTCACCTTTCGTTTTATACCCATATTGTAGGGAATTTTTTAGGTTTTTGGGCAATTATATTTTGACCGATAACTCAGTAATCGATAAATTTATCGAAATATGTCGATGTCCAAGTGAAACCTGCGACCCTCACCGTTCGTTTTATACCCATATTGTGGGGAATTTTTAAGGTTTTTGGGCAATCATATTTTGACCGATAACTCAGTTATCGATAAATTTATCGAAGTCCAAATGAGACCTGGGGCCTTCACCTTTCGTTTGATACCCATATTGTAGGGATTTTTTCAGGTTTTTGGGCAATCATATTTTTACCGATAGCTCAGTAATCGATAAATTTATCGAAATATGTCGATGTCCAAGTGAAACCTGCGACCCTCACCTTTCGTTTGATACCCATATTGTGGGGAATTTTTTAGGTTTTTGGGCAATCATATTTTTACCGATAACTCAGTAATCGATAAATTTATCGAAATATGTCGATGTCCAAGTGAAACCTGCGACCCTCACCTTTCGTTTGATACCCATATTGTAGGGAACTTTTTAGGTTTTTGGGCATTTATATTTTGACCGAAAACTCAGTTATCGATCAATTTATCGAAATATATCGAATTCCAAATGAAACCTGGGGCCTTCCCCTTTCGTTTGATACCCATATTGTAGGGAAATTTTAAGGTTTTCGGGCAACCACATTTTGACCGATAACTCAGTTATCGATAAATTTATCGAAATATGTCGATGTCCAAATGAAACCTGGGGCCTTCACCTTTCGTTTGACACCCATATTGTAGGGAATTTTTTAGGTTTTTGGGCAATTATATTTTGACCGATAACTCAGTAATCGATAAATTTATCGAAATATGTCGATGTCCAAGTGAAACCTCAGTTATCGATCAATTTATCGAAATATATCGAATTCCAAATGAAACCTGGGGCCTTCCCCTTTCGTTTGATACCCATATTGTAGGGAATTTTAAGGTTTTCGGGCAACCACATTTTGACCGATAACTCAGTTATCGATAAATTTATCGAAATATGTCGATGTCCAAGTGAAATCTGGGGCCTTCACCTTTCGTTTGATACCCATATTGTAGGGATTTTTTTTAGGTTTTTGGGCCTTCATATTTTGACCGATAACTCAGTTATCGATAAATTTATCGAAATATGTCGATGTCCAAATGAAACCTGGGGCCTTCACCTTTCGTTTGATACCCATATTGTAGGGATTTTTTCAGGTTTTTGGGCAATCATATTTTGACCGATAACTCAGTTATCGATAAATTTATCGAAATATGTCGATGTCCAAATGAAACCTGGGGCCTTCACCTTTCGTTTGATACCCATATTGTAGGGATTTTTTTAGGTTTTTGGGCAATCATATTTTTACCGATAACTAAGTAATCGATAAATTTATCGAAATATATCGAAGGCCAAATGAAACCTGGGGCCCACATTTTGACCGATAACTCAGTTATCGATAAATTTATCGAAATATGTCGATGTCCAAGTGAAACATGGGGACTTCACCTTTCGTTTGATACCCATATTGTAGGGATTTTTTAGGTTTTTGGGCAATCATATTTTTACCGATAACTCAGTAATCGATAAATTTATCGAAATATATCGAAGTCCAAATGAAACCTGGGGCCCACATTTTGACCGATAACTCAGTTATCGATAAATTTATCGAAATATGTCGATGTCCAAGTGAAACATGGGGACTTCACCTTTCGTTTGATACCCATATTGTAGGGAATTTTTTAGGCCTTTGGGCCTTCATATTTTGATATGTCGATGTCCAAGATAAATTTATCGAAATAAGTATGTCGATGTCCAAATGAAACCTGGGGCCCTCCCCTTTCGTTTGATACCCATATTGTAGGGAGTTTTTCAGGTTTTTGGGCAATCATATTTTGACCGATAACTCAGTTATCGATAAATTTATCGAAATATGTCGATGTCCAAAAGAGACCTGGGGCCTTCACCTTTCGTTTGATACCCATATTGTAGGGATTTTTTTACGTTTTTGGGCAATCATATTTTGACCGATAACTCCGTTATCGATAAATCTATCGAAATATATCGAAGTCCAAATGAAACCTGGGGCCTTCCCCTTTCGTTTGATACCCATATTGTAGGGAAATTTTAAGGTTTTCGGGCAACCACATTTTGACCGATAACTCAGTTATCGATAAATTTATCGAAATATGTCGATGTCCAAGTGAAACCTGGGGACTTCACCTTTCGTTTGATACCCATATTGTAGGGATTTTATTAGGTTTTTGGGCAATCATATTTTGACCGATAACTCAGTTATCGATAAATTTATCGAAATATATCGAAGTCCAAATGAATCCTGTGGCGTTCCCCTTTCGTTTGATACTCATATTTTAGGGACATTTTACGGTTTTTAGGCCACTGGGGCTTAAACCGAACGAGAGTTACATACATACAAGCAAGCAAGCAAACAAACAAACATACAAGTGAACCTAATAAAAGCGTGGTAAAAACAAAATCAAGAATTTTGGTTTCCATTTGATATTTCGAAGTTTGAGTATTTTTTTGAGCATTTTTTGTATGGAAAAATATACTCTGACTCAAACAATCAAAATAAACAAAATTTTTGAGATTTTGATTTTGGTTTCAATGAAATGAAAAGCTTTTCGTTGATCTAAAAACGTTTAAACTTTTGAATAACGAATTGAAAACAAAATTTTTTTTATTTTTTTTGACAAAAATAACGTTATTATGCAGGCCTGGGGTGGACTGGAAAAACTTTTTTCGTCGATCCACCCTATTGTGCACCGTCCTGCCTGCTAGGATCAGTTTTCATGCAAACTGGTTTTCTTAAATCTGGGTAGCTTATCAGGGACAGGTTTAAGAGTGATCTTTTCGAGCTGTCAAATTGCTTATGTTGTTGCTTTGCTGACATTTTCAAGGCGAGAAAACAAAAATAAAATACCAGGAGTGTGTGCGTGCGTGTAGAACTGAATTCGCTCTAAAGTACCTTGAATGAATTCCCTTTTCCTGGATCTAAACAGCGATAAACTAAAAAGTCACAATGTTCAAAAATTCGAAAGACTGACAGCCTCTTCCCCATATCGCCTACGGCATATACAATTTTTAACAGCCCTTCTCACGGTGAGTAGTGAAGCTATTACTTAATCGCGTAAATTGATCGGTGGGTATTAAATTTGAGAGCGTGGTAGTATGCGTAGCCTAAAAATTTCCGATTTTCGAGTTAGCTCTTTTTTGAGGAAAAAAAACTAATGAAAAAATGCCGATCCTAAAAAATATTGGTGGTAGAGACACATTTTGGTAGGTTCTCCGCTGTGTTTTGGTAGGAAAAAGTACTTCAAAGTGGCAACCCTGATCCGAATTCGATATCAGAATTCAACAACGAGCCCGAGGTTCGGCGCTAACCTTGCAAAAAAGAACATTATTTTGTGATGGTTTTGTGATGTTAGAGAAGAACTGGGATCTGTTAAAAAAGAACTGGGATCTGTAAAAAAGCGCCGCATATTATATATCCGAAACTCCTTATTGTTGCAACTAAGTACTGAATCCGAAATAAAAGAATTTTTTATTATTATTCCTATATTTTTCTTCTTTTCATTTCATTTAATGTCAAATAACATGGCTATAACAATTATGGCAATTTTAATAGAACAAAAGATAATTATAAACAATAGTACTAACCAAAATAAAGTTATTTAATAATAATTCATTTCATAAACAAATTGAATATTTGGAATTAAAAAACGCGTGATTTTTCATTCCAAATTTTCGCCTCCGGCGCTTTTTTAAACAAATTTTAAATGCACATGATATAATTTTCTTTATAACATAAATTGAAAATTTGGAATTAACAATTTTAGGCTGCAGCACTTTTTTAAATACATTTTTTACGTATACTATTATAGTCAAACCAGAAAAAAATGCTAAATGATAAGGAAAGAAAAACGACACTCGTGGGCCCACTTACACGGCTAAAAAAATGAACCTAAATTTTAAACCCGTATAGAGCTTAATCAATTTTTCAAACTTTTTTTTACAATATTTCAAACCGTCCAAATTCCTACAAAGATTTTTTATTTCTTCTGGTTTCGATTTAAAATCTAAATTAAAAAGCAGTCTAAATTTTTTATTTTTGGTTTATTTGAATGTAATTGAATTTTGCCCACAAAAACTTAATGTGCGGCATAGCTCAGCGGTAGAGAAGTCGGCTGTGACTCCTGAGCACTTCCGTTCGAATCCTGCCAGCTGCCACATTTTTTTAGTTTTATTTTATTCTTAAAACTTTTCGGTTTAAAATCAAAACTTTTTCGTCTGAAAATTAAAATTTTTCGGTTTTAAATTGAAACTTTTTGGTTTGAAAATTAAAACCTTTCGGTTTAAAATTTAAACTTTTGGGTTTGAAAATTCAAATTTATTTTTGAAAGCTTATTCAAGATTGAATTTTGCCAACAACATTTATGTGTGCGATGTAGCTCAGTGGTAGAGCAGACGGGCATGGTGCAGGGAGTTTTGGTTCGAATTCCCGCCAAAGGACAAAAAATTTATTTTATCTTTAAAAAATTGTTAAAACATTTCTTGTTTATAATTGAAACCCGATTCATTTAGCCAATTTTCATGAAAACGTTTAGAATGAATTTGTATCCAAATTTAGTTTGGTCATATATGTAGCCCAAAAAAGTTTAAAATTTAGGTTACAATTTTTAACCGTGTAAAAAAGAAATAACGCCTGCGGGCTTTTTTGCTTTTCCAAAAAAAAAAGAAATAACGCCCACGGGCGCTATTTCCGCGGGCCTTATTGCACTGCACCGAATTTTTTCACTACAGATGGCTAGATTTTTTTACAGATCTTATTTCTTATTCACATTCTTTCGTAAAATGTGTGGGCAGCTAAATAATTTAATACTTTTGAAAATTCTAGAGTATGGAGTGGGTGTTCTAATATCTATACTAGCCTGAGCCAAAAAAAAAATAGTTTTTTTTCAGAATGAAATAAATATTTTTTATAAAGGAGGACAATTACTCTACAAATTACAGATCTTAATTTTAAATTCTAGAGATCTATCATCGCTAGTTTAGATTTTACAGACTTTGCCTCATATTTGGTATAAAAACGAAAAACCATTGTTGTAAAACACCATTTATTTGAACATATTTTTGTAGGAAATGGAATTCCCTACAAAAGCTGCCTAGACTGGAACTTTCTCAGACTAGCGGTTTATACCTTCGTTCAAGTAACCTCACATTCTTGTTGAAAGTTGAAAATTTTCAAAGGTCATGCCACAATGTATAGCTGTTAATAGTTGTGCACTAGCCCGGATCGGTCCTTATACAAAAAAAAAGTTTTTCCAGTCCAGCCCTAGGATTAAAGATATTTTGAAGGCGATCCCAAAAAAAATATTTTTTTTTGCCACGCCCCCCGATGGGCTATTTACTTTTTTTGACACTACTACATCACATAATATGATGTGAAACGAAATACCGACAGTCACTACTAGAATTTGAACTCGGACTAAAAAATGATTAAGGTAAGAATTGTGGCGGCTTCCAATCCATGAACAACGGTGTATGGCTCGTTAAAATCGGACGTAAAATGGCGACGTAGGCGCAAAAAAAGTAATTAGCCCATCGGAGGGGCGTGGCAAAAAAAAAATTTGTTTGGATAGCCTTCAAAATATCTTTAATCCTAGGGGTGGACTGGAAACACTTTTTTCGTCGAAACACCCTATTGTGCACCGTCCTGCCTGCTAGGATCAGTTTTCATGCAAACTGGGTTTCTTAAATCTGGGTAGCCTATCAGGGACAGGTTTAAGAGTGATCTTTTCAGACGCTGGAATGCATTCTTTGGACCTCCTCGAGCTGTCAAATGCTTATGTTGTTGCTTTGCTGACATTTTCAAGGCGAGAAAACAAAAATAAAATACCAGGAGTGTGTGCGTGCGTGTAGAACTGAATTCGCTCTAAAGTACCTTGAATGAATTCCCTTTTCCTGGATCTAAACAGCGATAAACTAAAAAGTCACAATGTTCAAAAATTCGAAAGACTGACAGCCTCTTCCCCATATCGCCTACGGCATTTAAAATTTTTAACAGCCCTTCTCTCGGTGAGTAGTGAAGCTATTACTTAATCGAGTAAATGGATCGGTGGGTATTAAATTTGAGAGCGTGGTAGTGTGCGTAGCCTAAAAATTTCCGATTTTCGAGTTAGCTCTTTTTTGATCTAGGTTTGATGAAACCCGGATATACGATCTAGGCACGAGGAAAAAAAACTAATGAAAAAATGCCGATCCTAAAAAATATTGGTGGTAGAGACCCATTTTGGTAGGTTCTCCGCTGTGTTTTGGTAGGAAAAAGTACTTCAAAGTGGCAACCCTGATCCGAATTCGATATCAGAATTCAACAACGGGCCCGAGGTTCGGCGCTAACCTTGCAACAAAGAACATTATTTTGTGATGTTAGAGAAGAACTGGGATCTGTTAGGCTAGTTCTGATCACGGATTTGGATATAGCTCGTCAAAATACATGTAAATATATGTATTAAGTATGTATGTTATGAGTTTGTGGTCATTAATTTGAGAATCTTTGAAACTTTGGTGGACTTTTGACCGTTTGGGAATAATTTTTCTTAAATTATTCTATGTTTTTATTATTAGTGAACAAGATGGAAAAGTAACAACAATTACAAGCTACCATGATTACGTAATTTCGGCCTTGCTCAAGGGCACTTATCAAATGGCTTTGTGTTTAGAAATTTTTCATCACCTTTTGTTGGTCATCGAACCAAGAACCAAGGGGATTAGGAATTCTAAGCCCGCAGTGTGTACCTCTTACACCAAGCTGCGTTGAGATTATTGCCAGCTTATATCCACCATGTATTAAGTTCACAGATCCGTCAACTTTTTATTTTTTTCGAACTTTGAAATTTTTTGTTGACTTTTGACCAGTCGAATGAAATTATCAAATTATTGTTTTGAGTTTTTTTTGCGAAAAAAAGTTAAGAATTGCTACTTTTCAAACCGCTATGTATTGTTGCTTAGAAATTTTCGATCACCTCTACTGGTCATCGAACCAGGGCCTGGATTCCAGGGTTCGGAATTATTCAAAGAAAGATTCAAGTACGTTCTTTTGCATTCGCATTCACGAACATGAAAATTAAAAAAATTTGCATTCTCGTTCGTGAATAAGAACGTATAAAAAAATCCACACCGTTCACGTTCATGAATGCATTCGTGCATCATTCATAAATGCCTTCTCGAATCTATATATGAACGTACTTCTTGCCGTTCATCTTCACATACGTATGCATAAGTGGCGTGAATAATTCACGAAGGCATTAAAAACGTGCATTGAATGCATAGTTTGTATGGCATATTCACAGAAGGTATGCCGACAGGAATGTGTATGTACCAAATTTGGTACTAATGTATCCATTATCTCCCAACAAATATTTTAATGAAATCTCAGTTTGAGATGCATTTAAGGATCAATCCTACTCTCAAATCTGAAGCGCACCTCAAATAACCGTTGATATCATTCGCAAAGTGAAGGGCAAAATTTTTAATATGGAATTTTCCTTTATTTCAAAATTGAGTAATATAGAATTTTCAAACTGAGCAGAGCGGGCTTTCATTCATGCAGTTAAATTTTATTTAATATTTTTTAAATTAAATAATCTGGTTATATAAACCAAATCTGAGAAAAAGTTGAGAATAGATGTTTCCTCAAACGTTTGAGTTTTTGGTGGTCGTTGTTTGCTGGGTAGTAGGTATACGCGTGTACATACCTACATATATGTATATGTATAGGTTAGGTTGAAGTGGCTGCCGCAAAGGCACACCTAGGCCAGTATTAAAAGGCCCGTTGTGATACCATCAACACTAGGAAAGTCAGTCCCGGGACCCAGCCATATGGAAAATCCCAGTGCTATTGGGACTCTCCACATAGCAGAATCCCGGGGCTGACACTCCTAAAACCGACACCGTTACACCTCCTCGAACCATTTAGATGACTTGATGAAAGCCATCAAGTCCTTTATGTCCAGCTCCGCTACCTGGCGTAGGCTATCCAGGAAGGGAACTCCGAAAAAGCGCCTTCTCGCGCCGCTTAAAGCCGGGCAGTTGCAGATGAGATGCTCCACCGTTTCCTCCTCCTCATCATCTTTGCAACTCCTACAGCATCGTCGATAGGGTACACCCAGCCTTGCTGCGTGCCTTCCAATAAGACAGTGCCCGGTTAAAACCCCTATTAATATAGATATATCCCTTCTTCTTAGGGTGTAAATATATTTAGATCTTTTAATATCCCATTTTGGCCAGGATTGTTTGGATACTCGGCACCCTGGCGATAAAAGCCATCTTTCATTGGCTTGCCGGATTGTATGCTCCTTCAGCATTAGCTTGCATGTGGCAAAGGGCATACCTAAGCGTTCTTTATCCTGGAGAACCTGCTTGGTCGTGCCCTGCCTAGCAAATTCGTCTGCCCTACAGTTTCCCTCAATGTCCCTGTGTCCCGGGACCCATGTGAGGCTCACGCGGTTCTGTTGGGCCATCTCCTGAAGAGATCGACGACAGCTGAGCGTCAGTTCAGAGTTGAACAAGTAAGAGCCAAGGGATTTGACTGCCGCTTGGCTATCGCTGAAAATAACGATATTCTGTCCGATAGCGTGTTGCCCTATCCAAGCCGCGGCGTCCATGATTGCTGAGACCTCAGCCTGGAAGACGCTGCAATGATCAGGCAGTCTGAAGGAAAGCTCAAGGTCCAGATCCTTGGAATAAATCCCTCCTCCAACTCTGCCGTCCAACTTCGAACCGTCGGTGTATATGGAAATGCCGCCATTAGTAGCAGGACACCGATCCCTCCTCTCCCAGTCTTCCCTGCTGGGAATGTTTATTCTGAACCAGCTATCTCCGACTGTTGTGGTTGCACAACGGTCCGTGCTCGGAGGGAGAAAGCTGTAAGAATCCAGAATACCGGAGTGTCCAGTAGTGCCTGCGCCCCAGCCGGGAGTTTCCCTTAGACGCTGAGCCGATGCTGCCGCTGCCCGGTACCCTTCCAGATCGAGTGGCAAAATGCCAAGAATGGCCTGGAGAGCTTCGTTGGGCGTTGTTCTTAACGCCCCGCTTATACAGATCATGCTAGATCTGTGGACTTTACCTAACAGGTTTAGGTTGGCTGCCTTGCTCAGCGCAGGCCACCATACCACGACTCCATACAGCATAATTGGCCGGATTATCGCAGTGTAAATCCATCTGCAGATTTTGGGACTGAGCCCCCATTTTTTGCCAATGGCTCTTTTACAGGTGTAAAGTGCAATGCACGCTTTCCTCTGGCGCTGGATGACATTCTCCTTCCAGTTAAGCTTTCTATCCAGAACTATTCCTAGGAATTTGGCTTTGTCAGCCAAGTTCAGGCGCACGCCATTTAGTTCTGGTAGGCTAGCGTTGGTATTTTGTACCGGTTAGTATAAAGGACAAGCTCCACTTTTCCCGGGTTGATATTAAGTCCGCAGCGAGATGACCACGAGGAAACTGCTCGCAGTGCTACTTGCATCAAGTCACACAGGGTTTGTGGGAATTTGCCCCTGTATGCAATAGCTAAATCGTCTGCATATGCAACTATCCTCCCGCCCCCCCAGCTTGTGTCTCGTAGCAACGAGTTTACAGTGAGGTTCCATAAAAGCGGAGAGAGAAAACCACCCTGAGGCGTTCCTCTTGTGACATAGCGTGAGAAATCAACTGTGCCCAGTGTAGAAACTATTTTCCTTCCCTTTAGTAGCTTATCAATTAGTCCAATAAGAGACCTGCTTATGCCCAGATTAGTTAGAGCGGTGTTAATAGCCCCCGGGCTTATATTGTTGAAGGCACCTTCAATGTCTAGGAAGGCCACGAGACAGTAATCTTTTTCATACAACGATTTTTCAATAACAGAGACAAGGCTGTGAAGCGCAGTTTCCGTTGATTTACCTTTGGTGTATGCATGTTGATAGCTAGAGATAAGGTTGCTATCAATAGTAGAGGAGAGATAATCGCTAATTATCCTCTCGAAGGTTTTGAGTGCAAAGGACGAGAGACTGATCGGTCTGTAGTCCTTAGGATCATAGTGTGAGGCTATCCCAGCCTTAGGAATAAAGACAACCTTGGCGCTTCTCCAGGAGTGCGGAATGTAGTTGAGAGCCAGGCAGGCTGAAAAGAGAAATACCAGCCATTTAGCCGATGTTTCCAATGTGTTTATGAGTTGTGCGGGGAAAATCCCGTCTGGCCCAGCAGCCTTGAACGGCTCAAAGCTTTTGATCGCCCACCTTACCCTTTCCTCCGTGATGGGTATATTCACTGCCATGTTTGTTGCAGATGCTAAAGGTGCTTCATGCAAGTTCCCCGGAAAGTGTGTATTCAGTAGCAGCTCCAGGGTTTCCCCTTCCGTGCTAGTCCACGATCCGTCAGGCTTCCGCAATTAGCTAATGGCTGTTTGAGTTTTTGAGAGCACTCGTCTAAGTCTCGCCGTATCATCGACCTTTTCGACCCCGGTGCAGAAATCTCTCCACGAAGTTCTCTTCGCCTGCCTTAGGGCCCTTTTATAGGCCCTCAGTTTAACTTTATATTCGAGCCATTCAGGCTCCGTACCGAGGCTCTTGGCCCTATTAAATTGGTTCCTGCAGGACTTGCGGAGCGAATCCAGGTCGTAGGACCACCAGTGTGGTCTATGTTTACCGCGTGGTTTCGGCACTGGACAAGCCTGCTCTAGGGCATTTGAGAGCGCCGTTGTAAAGGTCGCAACTAGATCATCCAGTTCTCCTACTGATGATGGAGCTTGTGGGGGTAACACTGGTAGGTCCCTAACTAATATTTGATTATGTAGCTGCCAATTAGTGTTGCGTGGATTGCGTTTCATAACTGGCTGCTCAACAGAAAAATCTAAGGCAATTTCTATGTACCGGTGGTCGGAAAATGAAATCTCCTCAAGAACACGCCATTTCCTAACCCACTCATAAGCGCCTTCGCTACAAATAGTGAGGTCTATGACCTCCCTACGGATAAAAGTAGGCTCGTTACCCACGTTACAAACCACCAGGTTAGTTGTTAGTAGGTAGTCAAACAGAGACTCGCCCCTAGCGTTAATATCGGAGCTTCCCCACTGGACGTGATGAGCATTAGCGTCAGCTCCAATAATAAGATGACCCGTGCAGAAATTTTCCACCAGATCTTTCACCTCCTTTTGTGGAGGAGGTTCTTCGGCGTCATAGGACATGTAGACCGACGCCATCGTCAGGCTGGTGCTGCCGACCGTTAAGCTTGCAGCTGTAATGTCACCATTTGAATAGTTGGGTAAGAGAAAGGTGTTCAGCTCAGACTTGACCAAGATACAGGTTCTGACCTTGCCCTCCTCATTAGCTCGGATGAGCTTGTACCCCTTAGCGCCCAATCCACAGATCCTTGAGCTATTAACCCAGGGTTCTTGGATAAGGACCACGTCTACGTCGCCTTTATAAAGACGACTGCTTAGGGCAGCTGAGGCTGCTTTAGATTTGTGCAGGTTAATCTGAAGCACCACCAACATGAGAGCGCTCAGACTTCCCTACCACCGTCGTACCGTCGTGGAGGTCTACCCCGTCCCGGGGCCTATCTCTCAACGACAATTTATCTACACGATTTGGCATGGCGGAATCTCTACTGTCTGAAGCGGCATCAACGTTAGTGTGCACCGGATTGCCCTCCACCACCGTGCGGTCGAGGTCTTCCGCGTCCGTTAGGCTATCTTCCATCGCCGAGTAGTTCACGGCTTCCTCGCAATTTGACGTGGCGGATACCATACTTTCCGCGTCTGACACCCCTGCCTCCTCTTCTGGTCCTTCGATTTCCGAGTCCTTCGAAGCGGCCGGAATGGCAGCGCGTTGTGCATGGCCACGGTGTACGTGGATCACGATCTGACCCATTCCATAATGCACTCGTCCGTTGCACCGTTTAAGGGGCTCGAGTGCCTCCTTATTCAAAGTTAAAACCACCTGTCTATGAGGCCCAACCTCACCCTCGACCAGATTGACACTCCAGTCCTGCGTCGGGAGAGACGGATTCCAGGCCTGCAGCATCTCAAGAATATTCTCCGGTTCAGCAGGGATGGCAGGAATCCATGCCCTTGCCCTTGGCCGGGCCGGAATGTCCTTCCAGTCGACGACCTCGATTTTTGCCCCTGGGTAGACTTCACCCAGTCTTGCAACTGCTGCCTTGTACAGTGCAACAGTTCTTGCATCCTCACACGCGAAAACTTTAATCTGACCCTGGTGCCAACCCGCGTCTGTACCTCGCGGCGGACTACCCAGAGACTCACGCTATATGTCGAGAAGGGCCCTGCCAATTTCGTTCCGGACATACAGCCACCGGTCTCTAGGGATGGACCAACGGTCGTTGCCTCGATCAATGACACCTATAAGGATCCTGTCCTTGGTCACTTCAGCAAAGCTGGGTTTGCCCACTACTGGGATATTCTGATGCCGCTTCGGATGGGGATCCACCTCTCCGTCCGATCTCTGGCGTTTGAAGGGTTTCCCGTTCAGCCTTTTAGGCGCATAGGGCCTTTGGAAATTTGGTATCAGAGCTTTCGCTTTCTCCACCATCTTCCTTTCATTCAGCGATAGTGTATCCTGCGATGCTCCCTCATATTTCTTCAGGATCCTTGCAGCCTTCCTTTTATCCCAGTACGCAAAGCGTCGGGGAGATGTCTTTTGGGAGGAGTTCAGACCCGTAGTTGCCATCGCGGTCTCTCCCTTTGATAGAAGCTTAGTTGCGTCTTCCTTCTCTTTCGGATCACTGAGGCCAGGTCCCGAGACCATTGCCACAGACATTGAGAGGTTGATGTTCGTGCCGGCGCTTGATGGAAGTTTAGCATCCGCCGTTTTCTGCTTACCTGCGTATGCAGCCGCACTGGTGCTGGCTTTCATCAAGTCACTCTCACTTGCTAGCAGTTTTGAGGATGACCGACCCGTAGTTACCATCGTTGTCGGTCCCCCAGTTGACTTTGAAATAGAGTTTGTCCTCCGGCGTTGTGATTTCTCTTGCTCCAGCATAGTTCTCCTCTGCTGCGGAGTAAACGAAGTTATTGATTGTTTTGAATTTTGAGTTGTATTCATCTTGTTCGTACGACCCCTCGCCGGACACGGCCAGCTTGGGGTCAAGGGTGGATTAAGGGGAATGTGTCGTCCGCCACGGCAGAGCCCCATACCGCGGTAAGGCCATAGTTACTTTCCGAGGCGGTCCGGTATCAGAGAGGCTCCGTTCGATTACAGCCCCGATTTGCCTTCCGGCTGCAAACGTCCAATGGGCACGTGGTCGCATAACACCCTGGGGTGCAGTGAAATGACGCCCTCGCAAAATCTAGCCTTATGGCGACCGCCGTGGTGTAGCGGTTAAGTGTTCGGCCTTCTACACCAAGTCGTGGCGGTTCGATGCCCGGCAAAAGTAACATAAAAAATTATTTAGAAAAATAATTTTTCTAAACGGGGTCGCCCCTCGGCAGTAGTTTGGCAGACTCTCCGGGTGTATTTCTGCATGAGAAACTTCTCAGCAAAAACTCATTTGCTTCACAAGTACCGCTCGGAGTCGGCAAAAAACTGAAGGTCCCGTCAACTTGTAGGAAAAAAATCTAAGGCAGCACATTACAAGTTGGAAGAAAAGCTCGGCAAAAATCTCGTTAGAGGTTATGACAACCTGTTGGTATATCGCCGTCATTAGTTAGAGCGCTTTCCAGTTAGTACTTAGTAACTACCAAAAACATTTTTTGTATACTTTATTTTTTTTTTAGCATTAAGTGTAAAATGTTCCTATTTTCATAGCGTTACCGACTAGCACTATAAAATAATTTTATCAAATTGTTGTGCCAGGATAAATTTACCAAATAAATACAAATACAAATACAAACTTATTATTTTCCGACCCATCCTAGTGTACATATCTAAGCAAAATGAATTGACGTTAACGAAAAAAAAAATTTTGTTATTTTTTGATATTTCTTGATTTGATCATTGGCGGCCGCCGTGGTGTAGCGGTTAAGTGTTCGGCCTTCTACACCAAGTCGTGGCGGTTCGATGCCCGGCAAAAGTAACATCAAAAACTATTTAGAAAAACAATTTTTCTAAACGGGGCCGCCCCTCGGCAGTAGTTTGGCAAACTCTCCGGGTGTATTTCTGCCATGAGAAGCTTCTCAGCAAAAAATTCATTTGCTTTGCAAGTGCCGTTCGGATTCGGCAAAAAACTGTAGGTCCCGCCAACTTGTGGGAAACACTCAAAAAGCAACACACCACAAGTTGGAAAGAGAAGCTCGGCTAAAAATCTCGTTAGAGGTTATGATAACCTGTTGGTATATCGCCGCCATTAGTTTTTTTTTTTTTTTGATTTGATCATCAACGAAACATTTTTTTTTGATAATTATTGAAACGAAATATTTTTTTGATAATTTTTTTTGATAATTAACAAAACGAAATTATTTCGTTTATATCGTTGTGCAGCCCTGAATTCAATATACATATATTTTTGATGTAGTGAAGTATACAATTTTTTAGTATATTTTCTGAAATGCAATTGTCCATTTCTCAAATACATTTTCCTTTTCTCAAATCCATTTAGCCCTTTCTCAAAAAGATTCGCCCGTTTTCAAATACAAATTTTCTAAAATACGTTTTCTTTTTCTCAAATGCATTTACCCATTTCTCAAATAGTTTTGCCCGTTTCTCAAATAGAGTTGGAAAAGGTGTAGTATGGAATGGATATTGTCTGACTGGTATGATTTCAACCAGAAAATTATAGTTTTATACTACACGCAAAAAATTTTAACGTCAAAACAGCGCTTTAAGGTGCTGCTGTATAAATAAACTAGAAAAAGTGTTATTTTAACACCAAAAAGAGTCAAAGCAACAAAAAAAGGACGTTGTTATAAAATTAGACTTAGTTTCACTCCAAAAAGTGTATACTTTGCACTGTTTTTTTGCGTGTAGTATGGAACGGATAATTTTTGACTGGTCCCAACAAACATCGAGCACCAAAATCTCAAACGTTTGAGAAAACATCTATTCTCAACTTTTCTCAAATGTTGTTTATATAACAGGATTATTTGTTGAACTATATTAATTAAAAAAGTATTAAGTAAAACTTAACTGCATAAATGGAAACTCGCTTTTTACTAAAATGGGTATTTGTTTTGCATGATTGGCATCTCTGAATAAATATTTCAATGATAGCATGTGGATTCCATTTCGATCCACTCCGCTCAGTTTGAGAAACGTTTGAAAATTCTGCCGTTCTCAATTTGAAAATAAGGGAAAATCCCATATTGAAAATGAGCCCTTTAGGTTGAGAACGCTATCAACGGTTATTTCGCCTCAAATTGAAAACGAACGTTTGAGATTTGAGAAGATGATTGGTTCTCAAATGCATCTCAAATTGAGATTAGCTAAAAATGTTTGTTGGGGTATGATTTCAACTAGAAAATTATAGTTGTATACCTACTAGTATGGAATGGATTTTGTTGACAACGAAATGGATATTTCTGACTAGTATGACTTCAGCCAGAAATTTATAGTTGTATACTAGTATGGAATGGATATTTTCTGACTGGTAGGATTTCAACCAGAAAATTATAGTTGTATAATTTAAGCCACTAAACTATGATGGTCACCCACGTAACATATTTTGTCTCTGGCCATTATTCCATCATTGTATGTAAGTAAAATAGTTAACGGCTTCGCAAACACTTGCAATGCAAGAGTACGTTGAATGCTGGGAGACAGGGATGGGCAATATTTTATTTTTGAGTGACGAGTGACGAAAAAATTAAAAATAAATAAAATTTTACCTTATTTTTGAGGGATGAGTGACGAAAAATAAGAAATAAATTTTTATTCATTATTCAAAAAAAATTGAGTGATGAGTGACCGGATATTTTTATTCAAAAAAATCGAAAGTGATGAATAATAATTTATTTTTATTTCAAGCGATTCTTGAATAAAATAAATTGTTATTCATCACTCAAACTTTTTTATATAAAAATAGCCGATCACTCATCACTCAAAATTTTAAAAATAATGAATAATTTTTTATTTTTTATTTGAATAATTTTTTATTCAAAATGGCCCAACCCTGCTGGGAGAGCGGTGTCTATTGGCAGCGGAGACTGAATACCCGTTGGCCTTGTTGGTAGTCGTTCTAATTGGAAATGAAGTATAAGAGCAGAGATATTATGAAATGCAGCGGAGAGTGAGCAGCGGAATGTGAGCAGCGGTAGATTCAGGGTATTCTAATTAGAATTAAGTATTCCCTTCTGTTTGCGGCAACTGGACCAATTAGATGTACTAATGTTACAAAAGTATTCTTTATTAAATAAATTAACGTTATATTAAAAACAATAGTTTAATTGGCGCCCAACGTGGGGCCGGGTAAATTATAAAATCAAGTACAAGTTATATAATGATTTAAATGAAGCAGCACCTAAACGAAGCAACTGAAGCAGTTGCAGAATAAAGTCATAAAGTGATTAAACGTTGCCTACATTTGTAATCAAATTTAATAAAAATATAAAGAAGGGACTATTTTTTCGATTAAATCAACCTTTTCCTTGCGACTTTAAACTTGTTAGAGCATAAATAAAATTTAATAAAAATAAAACGTAGGGGCTATTTTTTCGATTAAATCAGCCTGTTTCTTTTAACCACGTGTGGTACTTTTTCTTAATAAGCGCCTCTGAACTTGTTAAAGCATAAATAAAATTTAATAAAAACAAAAAGTAGGGGCTATCATCTGAGTATTTCTTTCAACCACGCTTGGTATTTTCATTTATGAGCGACACTGACCTTGTCAGCCTTTTCATTTCATTACCTTTAAAAGATAAGAAAGAAATATACATGAATTTCGACGAACTCCAAACGGGTCTTGCAGCAGCGATATCTTCTACATCTGATACGCAGAGACAAGATTTTGACAAAAAGTTAGAGGAAATTACAAAGAAGTTTACAACTACATTGACTGCTAATGTAGAATCTTTTGCAGAAAAGCAGATTGTAGGTCATGTGAAATGCGATGAAACCCTTGACCTCGTAAAATCCTTGCCTGAGTTTGACGGCAAACAAGATAACTATGCCTCATGGAGGCAAGGGGTTCACACGGCCCACAAACTGTACGAAAGCTACGATGGAAGCGCAAAGCAAATATTATAATGACTTACGAAGGTCATATAACAAACCTCTTTGAACGAGAAGTACAGAATGGATGCGCTGCGCGTCTTTATTTCCGGCCTAAAAAACCTCTTTGCGATATTTTATTTTCTACACGTCCAGCCGACTTACCGTCTTATATGTATACTATGTGAACGTTATATTTGTGCAACAAATTTTTCACAGCGTTTCGATGAAAATAGCAAAAGTCAAACTCTGGAAAAAGTAGTAGCTGAAAACAGCAATAATAAATTAGCCAATTCAGGCGGCCAAAAAACCCTCATTTCCAAGGGTGGGCATCACCTTAGCACCTGCTAAGCGACCATATACATATACGAAAAGCGAGCGCACAGCGACTTCTTCTTTAAAATCAACGACAACCACATTTAGTTTGATTTCAACACTCGTACGGCGAGGGTGTGACACACGGCGAAGAACTCGGTTTTAGTACATAGGATGATCGAACAGTACGTACATATGAATGCTAAGTTTTTTAGGTTGGGTTAGAAGTTGAGTTGAAGACTTATTTCGTGATTAGCTCTGCGTTGGCTAATACAGCTGATACATTAGCGCAAATTCCGAATTAAACTCCCAAAAATTAAGAAGTTTTGAGCAGATATCATAACTATTTGACCGCTACTGTCATCGATAAATAAACAAACATCGCAACGACCACTACCAAAATTACGAGTTCGCCGCTACTGGACACTAGATGTCACCAAAAAAGAGCGACATCTAATTTTAAACCGCAAGTACTACAACCAAAGCCATCTAGTGCGCTGATTGTTAATCTTCAATTTTGTGTGTATCAGCGTAAAATTTGGATCTGATTAAAGAAGATTTATTGGAGGTAATCTCCGTGTGTGTATCATAGCATAAGAAAGGTAAGTCACTCGATGATAGTACTTTTGTAAGGACTTGGCTGTAACCGTTCTGAAGTGTTTTGGAGGAAAGGGGGCTTTATGCCGTTATCGCGTCACACAATACCGCGATGTATAACATATTTCAAGATTTAAGTATTTAAACGTGAAACAAAAATTCTAAACGCTAAGTCGTACTCCAAAAGTTGAAAAGTATCGGTAATGTCAGAGCTTTCATCCAAAGTAATGGAATAGGACTTAGCATTTATAATTTTTTGCTTCAATTTCAAATACATAAATTTTGAAATATATGTTATACGTCGCATTCTCCCTCTGAGCACGGAGACAGCTGCTTCAAAACAAACATTCCCAGCAGGGAGGAATGGGAGAGGACGTATCGTTACCCCGCTACTAATGGCGGCATTTCTGTTTACACTGACGGCTCGAAGCTAGACGGCAGAGTTTGAGGAGGGGTTTATTTAAGGGATCTGGAACTTGAGCTCTCCTTCAGATCTGATCATTGCAGCGTCTTCCAGGCTGAAGTCTCAGCAATCTTGGATAACGCGGATTGGTTAAGTAAACCCGCTATCGGCGAGGATATCATTCAACTCAGAACTGACGCTCAGCTGTCGTCGATCTCTTCAAGAGATGGCCCAACAGAACCGCGTGAACCTCACATGGGTTCCGGGACACAGGGGCATTGAGGAAAACTGTAAGGCAGACGAACTTGCCAGGCAGGGTACGCCAAGCAGGTTCTTCGGGATAAAGAGAGCTTAGGTATGCCGTTTGCCACATGCAAGCTAATGCTTAAGGAGTACACACTCCGTCAAGCCGACGATGCTGTAGGAGCTGCAAAGATGATGAGGAGGGGGAAACGGTGAAGCACCTCATCTGCAACTGCCCGACTTTAAGCGGCGCGAGAACGCACTTTTAGGGAGTTCCCTTCCTGGATAGCCTACGCCAGATAGCGGAGCTGGACAAAAGGGACGTGATGGCCTTCATAAAGTCATTTAAGTGGTTCGAGGAGGAGTAACGGTGTCGGTTTAGGAGTGTCAGTCCCGGGATTCTGCTATGTGGAGAATCCCAAAAGGTCAGGGATTTTCCATATGGCCGGGTCCGGGACTGACTTTCCTAGTGTTGGTGGTATCACCACGGGCCTTTCAAAACTGGCCTAAGTGTGACCCTACGGCAGCCACTTGAACCTAACCTATTGTGCGACGTGATAAGGGCATGTTTGGCTAGCTCAGCCCCTTTTTCTCCAAAAACCTTCTAAAACGTCTACAAACATGTTTTTTATAAAAGCACCATCTTCGAGTGGCTTTTCTTTTTTAGCTAAAGCCAAGCTAAGTTTTAAAGAAGCTATCAATTTAGCATTTTTTAAATTATCTTCCACTTCATTAATATAAGAGCTTTGCATAAACTCTTATATTCGAAAAACTTGATAGCTTTCATCAGCACTCAGAGCATTTAGGTACTTCTGTGTGTAGTAAAGCGAAATGCCGACCTAAGCTACCATTACCCATATTTAGTATAGACCTGACTTGACTTGAGAACTGTCACTTAGAGCACACTAGCCATTTTCAAATAAGAGTAAAATTTTCTCCTCTCGAATTGCTTTTTAAAAGTACATATAGCTCTGTTAAAAGTACCAACACGCATTTTCGTGGCATTAGGATTCGATGTTTTGAGCTTATCTATAATCAGTATATGGGTGAAAGCACAAAAGTAGTACAACTTGAAGTCATGAGTCAATCAATGGGAAAGTTTTAAAGTGACTTGGTATACTACAACAGTTTATGAAAATTTAGAACCCTATTTATATATCCGCTCGATTTCAATTACATATTCTATAAGCTAGTTTGTAAAATTATGGAATAAACCCTCATACCATCAGTCCCCTGGCGCACACTGGGGTCACTTATATATATGGGGACGCTAAAAATTCTGAAATCAACTTTTTTACATCAGCATCGCTTTATCTGCCCTAAAGTAGCTAATCTATAGCATCTTAACCCATTCACGGTCATGGTTTAACCTGTTGGTGACCTATGTTTTTTATTTTAGTTTCGAATTTAATTTTTATTGAATCAGAATCGGTATATCGATACCAAAATAGTAAATCCCAAGAATTTACAGACAACGCATTACCCCATTTTTTACCCAAATTTCTTTCACTTAATTCTTAGATCAAAATATTTACATCTTATTAGTTGTATCTGCACTAAAACGAGTAATTTTTGGAATCTTAACCCATTAACGGCCATGAATTAACCCATTGGTGACCAATTTTTTTTAAGAACTATAACCATATTATTTAAATCACAATTTGTATGTCTGTACAAAAATAGCCAATATGTATTATATTAAACCATAAGCGGCTATGTATTAACCCATTGATAGCACATGTTTTTTCTTTAAATTCTAAAATCAACTTATTTGAATAAGAATGCCTATACCTGATTTGTAGATGTGTAGCACTTTACCCCATTCACGGCCATACTTCATCACATTGATAACTTTTTTAAACCTGAAATCTATTTATTTGCACCAGAATCGCCATACATATCTACAAGGATTCTTTGTCACAAAGGATCATATTTTACTACTGCATGTTTACATTTGCAACGTTTTTGCGCAAATTAAAAAAAATCCATTTTGAAAAAAATATTTAAAAAAAGAGGACGTTTAGTTTTATACTAAAAATTAATATTTTAAAACATCTAGTTCAGAAAAAAAACACTAATTTATTATATAAGCTTCTCTTAGGGCCGCTTGCATAAAAGCTGATAACGACTAACCGGAGTTTAATTGACGTATTTTGTATGGTTAGCTGTCAAGTTAATCACCGATTAGGCTTAATCGGCTTTTATGCAAGTGGCCCTTAGTGTTATGGAAAAAGCAGAAGAATAAAATTTTATATCCTTTTACACAAACTATTTTAAATACACATTAAAATTTCTCACTTTGAAATTATTTTTTGGAAAATTTGCCATGTTTGTGTATGGATAACTCCCAATTAAAAAACAATAGAAAGCTGAAAATTGGGCCAGAAGTGTAGAGTTTTATAGGGAACAATACTGCGTTTTTAATTTTTTTGAAAAACTCATTATTTAAAAACTGAATTTTGAGCACGGTCGGCCCCAGTGTGTGGCGTGTCACAATTCATTGAACGCTTAATAAAGTTGTCGTAAAACCAATATCCTATATTTATTCCAATATTTCTTGTTTCTATTCATTATTTAATATCTTTTTAAGACATATTTAAAAAAAGTGAATTAACTTTGTCATCATTTTTGGCCGTCAGTCTCCTGGCCCGGTTAAAATGTGAAATGAATAATTCATTGTGCATTGGCAGTGCTTCAGTGAGATGTAGAAGAAAAAATATTAACGGTAGCCATTATGATATCAGTTCTAGCGTAACTTTTACCCAGTCTATTTATTCGGTTCCACTCAAATCGTCATTCTCCTGGCTACCTCCTATTTTCTTTAGTGGCTTTATTTCGTTTTAATTTATACATGGTTAAATGTGAGTCGTATGGACATATTATCTTAAATATTTAAGTTTTAGCTAGGACGTTAACTTTAGATGTAATCTCTTATTTATGTGGAATTCGTCATTCTCCTGGCTTTCGTATTCATGATCGATATACATACATATAAGATTTTGTTTTGAGTATGTAGTATTGTTGCTCTTTGAATTTTAGTATATGAGGAACAAGTTTAAAGCCGATTAGAAAGTTCCCTGATTTTTGCGAATTATTTTGCAAAAAATGCAGAATACCACAAACTCCCAAACTAAAAAACAAAATATAGGGATAGATACATATAGTTACGTAGAGTATAACCGTATTTCTTTTAGCGGGGGAAACAACTAAATTTCTAAAGAAAGAACATGGTACAGGGGAGGAGGACAGAAAATCCAATTAATACGGGAGTGATTCGGGCCATGTTTTTTTTTTTTTTTGGTTTATCTAATGCTTACTATTGGACATAAAAGGGTAATTAAAAAATTTAAAAATATGCAGAGCATTCTTTTCTGCAGCCATTTAAAGTGCATTTTTTGGTTTTTTTAAATTATTTCGGTAATGGTAATATCTGTCAAAAAATTATCTTCTACAGTTTGCTGGTGAGGTGATGCTCCATCAAAAGTATGTTAACAGTTTTTCTTGAAAATACTATAATTTTCTCGCTATAATCACTTTTTCTCAGTGCATATTACAAAAAACACGATGAAAATGCATTTGTACAAAATGGTATGAGGTAAATTTTTTTTTTTTGCAAATTAAAATTTTTTTTTGCCGATTTCGGAAGAATGGTTAATGGATTTTTTGTGAAACAAGATTAACCCTTAAAAAATCGGTGTGCAAAAGTTCGAATTAAAAAGACTGTTACGTTACAAACAATTTTTGGCTCTAAACAAAGACATAACTACAAACTCTACTAATATTGCAGTTTATTTGAAAAATAGACTGGGAATGCTCGAAGAAAATTGATTCTTTCTGGTTTGTTAACGAGCTAGATTTTGCACAAAAAAGCTATTTAGAATTTCAGACTATTACGTTACATGAAAAAATGCGGTCGAATTCATTGTGATTCAAAATACTTACAACATTTGTCTCCTCGAAATATTTTATCAAACTAAGAGCGTTAGAAATAATATTACTGAAATGCAACGTACTTTTTGGTTAGATAATGTAAATTTTAAAAATTTTGTTCATTTAGAAACACCGCAGAAACTATCGATTATTTTCGAAGAAAGTAAAAGGTTGCGTGTTGTCTTCGAGCATGGGATTCTTTGGCATGTGTGTAACCCCAAAACAATCAAAAGCACCCAAAATTCAAACAAACAAAATTTTTTTTGGTGGTTTCGTTTCTGGCGAACTTGGCCATATACTGAATGCCCAAACAAAACTAGATATAAAGAATTTTGGGAGGAAACAATTTTTTTTTGATTTGCCTAATTTAAATTTAATTTATTTGACAGTTAGTTTTGCGGCTGCCATGTGAATAATAGGTTTGTTTACTGACCAAAAAAAAGTTCAGAGCAGGTTAGAGCAGAGCAGAGCAGGGCAGCTGTCAAAATAGAAATAGAGCAACTTAGAGCAACTCAGAACAGAAATGCCATGAAACACTTGAATCTCGATAGTTTCTTTTTATTTGGTTTTTTTTGTTTAAATCTTCAAAATTAATGCAAATTGACGTTTACAAAAACATTGATTTTCTTGCAAGCTAATTTTTTTGAAGTTTTCAAAAATTTATTTTTTCCTGACTGACAATTGCTTCTCTGCTCAAACTTACTCCATAAAAAAAGCTAGAGCAGAAATTTGTGATCTGGATTACTCTAGTTTTGTTTTGAGCGTACTCATGAAACAAAAGATAGAGCAACCTAGAGCAAGAAAAGTGTTCGTTAAACACAATTTTGTGAAATATCTCAATCTGGCGTAAGCTAGAGCAGCCCAATAAACAATCTTAATATACATCCAAAAATTCTTATCTCTATGGAATATTTTATTCGAAATGTGTAGAAATAAGGTACGGCATCACGCAGTTCCTCACGGCGCTCACTGAACTTAGAATTTACGTAGAAAATCAAAACTCATTAGATTTCTAAGTCAAGTAGGGTAAACGATTACATACAAAACTTCATATAACTGAACGCTAAGTGGCAGTTTCCAAGTCAAGTCAAGTCTATTCTAAGTATCGCTAATGGCTGCTTTAAGCTTTGCTTGCAGACGTAATTTAATATTTTTCCGCAAATCAAGCATTGCGGCTTACTTGTGGCGTTTAAAACAAAAAACTCCATTTCCAACTCGACCTTAAACATTTTCACAAATATGTGCGTATTGTACGATCGTCCACTGTCTGACGTTGTTGTTGTTAGTCTGATAGCAACTGCGTGTGGTACGTGTTCACTTTACTTACTTACTTAAAATAGCATTTAACCGCCTAGGCGATTTTGGCCGTCCAACATGTTTGTCCAATTGGAGACACCGCGTGTTCTCAAATCTGCCTCCACTTGGTCCTCCAACGGAGTGGTGGCCTCCCTCTTCCTCTACTTCCACCGGCAGGTGCCGATAAGAATACCTTCTGGGCCGGAGCGTCTTCGTTCATTCGCACCGCGTGTCCTAGCCAGCGAAGCCGCTGGGTTTAATTCGCTGAACTATGTCGACGTCTGCGTAAAGCGCATACAGCTCATACCGTACTCGCCGTCGCCAACTTTGAGGGGTCCATAAATCTTTCGAAGAATTTTTCTCTCGAATACTCCCAAAGTCGCCTCGTCAGATGCTCTCAGTGTCCATGCTACTGCACCATATAGCAGGACGGATACGATAAGTGACTTATAGAGTGTTGTTTTTGTTCGTAGAGAGAGGACTTTACCTACTCAGCCCAAAGTAGCATTTGTTTGCAAGCGTTATCCTTCGATATATTTCCAGGCTACATTGTGGTTGGTATTAATGCTGCTTCCCAGGTACACAAAGTCCCTTACTATTATTGAAATTATTGATGCCAACAGTGTCGTGGTTGCCAAGACGCGAATGCGCAGAATCTTTGCTTGATGCCAGCAGGTACTTCGTTTTACCTTCGTTCACCACCAAACCCATTTTTCCGCTTCTTTTTTAATTTGGAGTACGCAAAAGTTACGGCGCGGTTGTTGAGGCCAATGATGTCGATGTCGTCGGAATACGCCAACAGTTGTACGCTCTTGCAATATATTGTTCCCGCGCAATTAAGTTCTGCAGCTTGTATTATTTTCTCCAACATCAACTTAAAGGAATCGCACGATAGGGGGTCGTCCTGCCGGAAACCTCGATTAGCTTCGAACGGCTCGGAGAGGTCCTTCGCGATTCTGACCGAGCTGGTGGTGTTGCTCAGGGTCATTTTACACAGCCGTGTAAGTTTTGCTGGGAAACCAAAATCAGACATAGCGGCATATAGGTAACTCCTTTTCGTGCTGTCGAAGGCGGCATTAAAATCAACAAAGAGATGGTGTGTGTCGATCCTTTTCTTACGGATTTTTTCCAAGATTTGGTGTATTGTAAAAATCTGGCCGATGGTAGATTTACCAGGTCTGAAGCCACACTGATAAGGTCCAATGAGTTGGTTTACGTTAGGCTTCAGTCTTTCGCACAATACGCTTGATAGGACCTTATATACTATACTCCAAAGGCGTGTTCACTTTGCAAGCGCTCAAATCAAACTAAATTAATAATTTAGTTTGCTTTAGTGGTCGATGCATGATCGTGCTTACTAACACGCTCGCAATTCTGCAACCGTGTCTATGTGGTCGTGCGCACCCCCCTACTCATTTACAAAACAATAACAATCGGCAACAAAAACGCAGTTTTATTTATAATGGCAGACAGGAAAAACCTGAACCGATGGATATAGATCCATCGATTTCCCGTATACGTCGCTTAACTATTTGCGAGTCCCAAAATCCACCAAATGATTTTTACGACAAAATAAAACCAACAACTTTCAAAGCTGCAGGCAGAGGCCACTTCCTCTAAATAGTGCTTATCACGGTCAACAGTTTAAAAGACGTCCCGAGTCCGACAGAATTACTGGACCAAAAGTTCAGAGGATAAATCACCTTTCACGGGATAAAGCCGACCAAAATTCCTACGATAACATAGTGGAAAATGAAGTCGAAGATATTGAAGAACAGATAAATTTTTTAGGGAAAGTACCCTACTCCCTTGGACTAGAAGATCAATAGGAACTACACAGAGCCAAAAATGCCTAATAAAATAATAAGATTCTCTTTATGAGCGGTTTTTGGGCTCAGGGGTAGTCGAAACGATGGAAACGAAATAAAAACTATACGCAAATCTATTTGGTTTAATGAGGAAATTCTTATTGATATTATTAAGTGCAATTTTTTCTTATTTCTTTGCGATTTCTTTTTATATGTGTTATTAATAAGAAAATCTTTTCAAGATTTCCTTAAAAATATGAAAAAAAAGATGAAAGAGAAAAACTTCTTATTTTAGTAAGATGATCTTAGGGTTCCAAACAAGAAGATATGACTTATTAACTGATTTCTGTATAATTGTAGGTATTATTAAGATGATCTTAGGGTTCCTAACAAAAATATTTGACTTATTAATGTTTTCAAAGGGAAATCTTACAGAAAATGACCTGATTTCTTAGGGTTCCTAACAAGAAGATTTGACTTATTAATGTTTTCAAAGGGAAATCTTGCAGATAACTGTTTATTAGTATTAATAAGATGATCTTAGGGTTCCAAATAGGAAGATATGACTTATTAACTGATTTCCGCATAATTGTATGTATTACTTAGATGATCTTAGGGTTCCTAACAAGAAGATTTGACTTATTAATGTTTTCAGAGGGAAATCTTGCAGAAAACAAACTGATTTCTTAGGGTTCCTCACATAAGATGATCTTAGGGTTCCAAACAAGAAGATATGACTTATTAACTGATATCCGCATAATTGTATGTATTAATAAGATGATCTTAGGGTTCCTAACAAGAAGATTTGACTTATTAATGTTTTCAAAGGGAAATCTTGCAGAAAACGAACTGATTTCTTAGGGTTCCTAACAAGAAGATTATCTTAGGGTTCCAAACAAGAAGATATGACTTATTAACTGATTTCCCTCGTGAAGGGTTGACACCTTGCCGCGGTACGAGGGCTTAAGTCGATAGCCACAGGGCTGCGCTCCCCTTGTGATCATAGTGCCGCCGGTACTACATCACGAGAGAAGCCAAGCCTCTCTGGCGCGACGACTAAGATCTTCCCCCTCCCAATCCAGGGTGTTATGCGACCACGTGCCCATTGGACGTTTGCAGCCGGGAGGCAAATCGTGGCTGTAATCGAACGGAGCCTCTCTGATACCGGGCCGCCTCGGAGAGTAACTATGGCCTTACCGCGGCATGGGGCTCTGCCGCGGCGGACGACACATTCCCCATACTCTTCCTTTGACCCTAAACTGGCCTTGCCCGGCAAGGGGTCGTACGAACAAGATGAAAAAAAGTAATAAAAACCTTAAAAATAATGATACAACCATGTATACTGCCCAGCAGAGGAGGAAAATGCTGGAGCAAGCGAGAACGCAACGTCGGAGGACAAACTCCATTTCTTCATCAGCCGAGAGATCGACAGCGATGGCAACTACGAGTCGATCAGCTCTGGATAATAAGGGGGCAATCCCCAAAGTAAGTACCGGTACAAACACGGTGAAGCCAACAACGGCTGATGCTAGAGCCCTAGTAAATGCCGGTACCGAAACCAAGTCTTTAACGTCTGTGGCAGTGGTCTCACGACCTGGCCCCAGAGATCCAAATAAGGGAACGACCGCGATGGCAACTACGGGTCGAAATTTACCCCAAAAGACATCTCTCAGTCGCTCTGAGTACTTGGACAAAAGAGCGGCCGCAAGGATACTGAAGAAATACGAGGGTATTTCACAAGAGACGCTATCGCCGAATGCTAGGAAGACGGTGGAGATGGCTGAAGCTATCTTACCGAACTTCCAAAGCGATTACGCGCCAAAGAAGGTTAATATAAATCCCTTCAAACGCCAGAGATCGGACGTGGATTTAAAACCTCACCCGAAGCGGCAGCAACACGCCCCCGTAATGGGTAAACTCAGCTTTGCTGAAGTGACTAAGGATAGGATCCTCATAGGCGTCATTGACCGAGGTAATGAAAACTGGGCCATCCCTAGGGACCAGTGGCGGTTCGTCCGGAACGCTATCGGTAATGCCCTTCTCGACATTATGGATGAGTCTCCGGGTGCCACTCCGATGGGTTCTGATGCGGGATGGCACCAGGGCCGAATCAAGGTATTCGCTTGCGAGGATGCAAAAACTGTTGCACTGTACAAGGCAGCAGCTGCAAGACTAGGTGAGATCTACCAAGGGGCAAGAATCGAGGTTGTCGACTGGAAGGACATCCCGGCTCGGCCAAGGGCAAGAGCGTGGATTCCTGCTATCCCTGCTGAACCTGAGAGAATTCTCAGGATGCTGAGGATCATGAACCCGTCTCTCCCGACGCAGGACTGGGGTGTAAATCTGGTCGAGGACGCGGTAGGGCCTGATAGGCAAGTGGTCTTCACCTTGAATAAGGAGGCACTCGACCCCCTTAAACGGTGCAATGGACGAGTGCACTACGGCATGGGTCAGATCGTGATCCACGTTTACCGCGGCGATGCACAGCGCGCTGCTATTTCGGCTGCACCGGAGGACTCGGACATCGCAGTGCCGGAAGGAGAGTCGGAGATGTCCGACTCGGAAAGTATGGTATCTGCCACGTCAAATGGCGAAGGAGCAGTGAACAGCTCGGAGATGGGAGACAGCCTGCTGGACGGGGAGGACCTCAACGTCACAGTGATAGCAGCTAGTCCTGAGCGCACCACAGTTGACACTGCCACAGGTAGTAGGATCTCTGCCACGCTAAACCGTGGTCTGAAGAAATCGTCGTTGAAAGATAAGCCTCCAGACGAGGTGGAACTCGACGATACGGCGGTGGCAGGGAAGTCTGAGCACTCTCATGTTGGTGGTGATTCAGATAAACCTGCACAAATCTAAAGCAGCCTCGGCTGCTTTAATCAGTCGTCTCTCTAAAGGCGACGTAGATGTGGTCCTCATCCAAGAACCCTGGGTCAACAGCTCAAGGATTTGCGGTTTGGGGACTAAGGGTTATAAGCTTATTCGAGCCAGCGAGGGGGGCAGGGTTAGAGCCTGTATTTTAGTTAAGTCTGAGCTGAATGCATTTCTCTTGCCCAACTATACCAATGGTGACGTTACAGCTGCCAGTTTAACAGTCGACAGTACCAGTCTGACGATGGCGTCGGTCTATATGCCCTACGACGCCGAAGAACCTCCGCCACAGAGGGAGGTAAAAGACCTGGTGGCAAATTTTTCCATGGGTCATCTTATTATCGGAACTGACGCCAATGCTCATCACGTCCAGTGGGGAAGCTCCGATATCAATGCTAGAGGAGAGTCGTTGTTTGACTATTTGTTAACAACTAACCTGGTAGTTTGCAACGTGGGTAACGAACCTACGTTTATTACTAAAACCCGTAGGGAGGTAATAGATCTCACTATTTGCAGCGAAGGCGCTTATGAGTGGGTCAGAAAATGGCGCGTTCTCGATGAGCACTCATTCTCCGACCACCGGTACGTAGAAATAGTTCTAGACTTTTCTGTTGAGCAGCCGGTTATGAAACGCAACCCACGTAACACTAACTGGCAGCTACACAATGAAATACTATCTAGGGACTTACCAGCACTGCCCCCACAAGTCCCCTCATCAGTAGGGGAGTTGGAGGATCTGGTAAAGACCTTTACAACGGCGCTCTCGAATGCCTTAGAGCAGGCTTGCCCAGTGCCAAAACCACGCGGTAAACATAGGCCGCATTGGTGGTCCTACGACCTGGACTCGCTCCGAAAATCATGTAGGACACAATTTAATAAGGCCAAGAGCCTTGGCACGGAGACTCAATGGCTCGAATATAAAGTTAAACTCAGGGCCTACAAAAAAGCTCTGAGGCAAGCGAAGAGAGTATCGTGGAGAAATTTCTGCACTGGGGTCGAAAATGTCGACGATACAGCGAGACTTAGACGAGTGCTCTCAAAAACTCAAACAGCCACAAGCTATTTGCGCAAACCTGACGGATCCTGGACCAGCACGGAGAGGGAAACCCTAGAGCTGCTCTTGAATACGCACTTCCCAGGGAACTTGCATGAGGAACCCGTGGCACCTACAACAAACCTGGCTGTATACATACCCATCACGGAGGAAAAGGTTAGGTGGGCGGTTAAAAGCTTCGAACCGTTCAAGGCTGCCGGGCCAGACGGGATTATTCCCGCACAACTCATAAACACGCTGGAGACATCAGCCAAATGGCTGGTATTTCTCTATACAGCCTGCCTGGCTCTTAGCTACATTCCGTGCTCCTGGAGAAGTGCCACGGTAGTGTTTATTCCTAAGGCGGGGAAGGCGTCTCATTACGAGCCGAAGGACTACAGGCCGATCAGTCTCTCATCCTTTGTGCTCAAAACCTTCGAGAGGATAATAAATGACTACCTCTCCTCTACTATTGATAGCAACCTGATCTGTAGCTATCAGCATGCATACACCAAAGGGAAATCTACAGAAACTGCGCTTCACAGCCTAGTTTCTGTTATTGAAAAATCGCTGTATGAGAAGGAGTACTGTCTTGCGGCCTTTTTAGATATTGAAGGAGCCTTCAACAACATAAGCCCTGATGCTATAAACACCGCTTTAACAAGTCTGGGCATAAGCAGGTCTCTTATTGGACTTATTGATCAACTGCTAAGGGGTAGACGAATAGTTTCATCACTGGGCTCGGTTGACTTATCACGCTATGTCACAAGGGGAACGCCTCAGGGTGGTGTTCTCTCCCCGCTTCTATGGAACCTCACTGTCAACTCGATGCTGCGAGACACAAGCTGGGGGGCGGGAAGGTAGTGGCATATGCAGACGACTTAGCTATAGTATATAGGGGCAAATTCCCACAAACCCTGTGCGACTTGATGCAAGTAGCACTGCGAGAGGTTTCCTCATGGTGCTCGCGCTGCGGACTGAGCATCAACCCGGGAAAAGTAGAACTGGTTCTTTTCACCAACCGCTATAAGATACCACCGCTAACACTACCAAAACTGAATGACGTGCACCTGAACCTGGCTGACAAAGCCAAGTTCTTAGGCACAGTTCTGGATAGGAAACTAACCTGGAAGGAGAATGTTCTTCAGCGCCAGAAGAAAGCGTGTATTGCACTCTACACATGCAAAAGAGCCATTGGAAAGAAATGGGGGCTCAGCCCCAAAATATGCAAATGGATCTACACCGCAATCATTCGACCAATCATGCTCTATGGAGTTGTGGTATGGTGGCCTGCGCTGAGCAAGGCAACAAACCTTAATCTGCTAGGTAAAGTACACAGATCTTGCATGATCTGTATATGCGGTGCGTTAAGAACAACGCCCAATGAAGCACTCCAGGCCATTCTTGGCATTTTGCCACTCGATCTGGAAGGGCACCGGGTAGCAGCAGCATCGGCTCTGCGTCTAAGGGAAACGTCCGGCTGGGGCGCAAGCACTACTGGACACGCCTGTATTTTGGGATCCTATAGCTTTCTTCCGCTGAGCACGGATCGTTGTGCGACCACAACAGTCGGAGATAGCTGTTTTAAAATCAACATTCCCAGCAGGGAAGAATGGGAGAGCACGGATCGGAGTCCCGCCCCTGATGGCGGCACTTCCATTTATACTGATGGCTCGAAGTTAGACGGCAGAGTTGGAGGAGGGGTTTATTCAAAGGATCTGAACCTTGAGCTCTCCTTCAGACTACCTGATCACTGCAGTGTCTTCCAGGCTGAAGTTTCAGCAATCATGGACGCCGCGGCTTGGATAGGCCAACACACTATCGGACACGACATTTTTATATTCAGCGACAGCCAGGCGGCCATCAAATCCCTTGGCTCTTATTCGTTCAACTCTGAACTGACGCTCAGCTGTCGTCGATCTCTACAAGAGATGGCCCAACAGAATCGCGTGAACCTCACATGGGTCCCGGGGCATAGGGACATTGAGGGAAATTGTAGGGCAGACGAACTTGCGAGGAAGGGCACGACCAAGCAGGTTCTTCGGGATAAAGAGCGCTTAGGTATGCCGTTTGCCACATGCAAGCTTATGCTGAAGGAGTACACACTCCGCCAAGCCAACGAAAGATGGCTGCAATCTCCAGGATGCCGGATATCCAAAGAAACCTGGCCGAAATGGGATCATAAAAGATCAAGACAAATTTATGCCCTAAGGAGAAGAGAAATCTCCATATTAATAGGCGTATTGACTGGGCACTGCCTCATTGGTAGGCACGCAGAAAGACTTGGTGTGCCCTACCGACGATGCTGTAGGAGTTGTAAGGATGATGAGGAGGAGGAAACGGTGGAGCACCTCATCTGCAACTGCCCGGCTTTAAGTGGCGCGAGAATGCGCTTTTTGGGAGTTCCCTTCCTGGTTAGCCTACGCCAGGTCACGGAGCTGGACATAAAGGACCTGATGGCCTTCATCAAGTCATCTAAATGGTTCGAGGAGGAGTAACGGTGTCGGTATAGGAAAGTCAGTCCCGGGATTCTGCTATGTGGAGAATTCCGTTAATACCGGGATTTTCCATATGGCAGGGTCCCGGAACTGACTTTCCTAGTGTTGGTGGTATCACAACGGGCCTTTTAATACTGGCCTAGGTGTGCCTCTACGGTAGCCACTTGAACCTAACCTAACCTAACTGATTTCCGCATAATTGTATGTATTAATAAGATGATCTTAGGGTTCCTAACAAGAACATTTGACTTATTAATGTTTTCAAAGGGAAATCTTGCAGAAAACGAACTGATTTCTTAGGGTTCCTAACAAGAAGATGATCTTATGGTTCCAAACAAGAAGATATGACTTATTAACTGTTTTCCGCATAATTGTATGTATTAATAAGATGATCTTAGGGTTCCTAACAAGAACATTTGACTTCTTAATGTTTTCAAAGTGAAATCTTGCAGAAAACGAACTGATTTCTTAGGGTTCAGTTCTTTGTATGCTTTTTTTCTGCAGCGTCGTGTGCACATATTGATACGCAGGGAAATTCGTGCTCAGTGAAATGACAAGTACGCGTCTATGACGATGCGCCTCGTCTGCGGACTGCCTTAGTTAAACCAATTTTGGTCCGATCAATACATGGAGAGGCGAATTTAAATAAGAAGTGCAAGATAAATCTATTTGGTGTAAATTCCGACTTCGTTATATTACATAATTTACTAACATTTGATGCCATAATTGGGCTTGACCTACTTGACGCTGTAGTAGACTTAAAAAATGGGGAAATTTGTCATGATTTTGGAACTGAAAAGTTATTATTTATAAAATGCGAAAGCATTAATATTATTGAAATTCAACAAGGTAATGTACCTCTCGCTGTAAAAAAATATTTTTTTAATATGATCGAGAAAAGAAGTAATGCTTTCGCCGATCCAAATACGGCTCTGTCTTATAATACGAATGTTGTTGCAACTATTCCCACGAAACACGAAGAACCCGTCTATTGTAGGTTATATCCATACCCAATAGGGGTAGTAGACTTTGTGTTGGTAAAAGAGCTCTTACATTAAAGGAAGAGATCTGGTGTCAAATTTCTGTACGGGTCATCTTATCATAGGAGCGGACGCTAACGCTCATCACGTCCAATGGGGAGGCCCCGATATCAATGCTAGGGGCGAGTCTCTGTTTGACTACCTATTAACAACCAACCTGGTAATTTGCAACGTGGGTAGCGAGCCTACTTTCATCACTGAAACCCGTAGGGAGGTCATAGATCTCACTATTTGTAGTGAAGACGCTTATGAGTGGGTCAGAAAATGGCGTGTTCTTGAAAAATACTAATACTCCGACCACCGATATATAGAAATAGTGTTGGACTTTCGTGTAGAGCAACCTATTATGAAACGCAATCCACGCAATACCAACTTGCAGCTACACAATGAAATTTTCGCCAGAGACCTACCAGTACTACCCTCACAAGCCCCCTCATCGGTTGAGGAGCTGGAGGACCTGGTAACGACATACACCACGACGCTCTCAAATGCCTAGAACAAGCTTGTCCAGTGCCAAACCCACGCGGTAAACATAGGCCACATTGGTGAACCTACGACCTGCAATCGCTCCGTAAAACCTGCAGGAAGCAATTTAATAAGGCTAAACAACTCGACACGGAGCCTCAATGGCTCGAATGCAAAGTTAAACTAAGGGCCTACAAAAAAGCCCTGAGACAGGCAAAGGGAACTTCGTGGAGGAATTTCTGCACTGGCGTCGAAAATCGACGACACAGCGAGACTTAGACGAGTTCTCTCGAAAACTCAAACAGCCATTAGCTATTTGCTGAAGCCTGACGGATCCTGGACCAGCACGGAAGGGGAAACCCTTGAGCTGCTCTTGAACACACATTTTCCGTGTAACTTGCATAATGCACCGTCAGCCCTGCAACAAGCCTGGCAGTAAATATACCCACCACGGAGGAAATGGTAAGGCGGGCAGTTAAGACCTTTGAACCGTTTAAGGCTGCCGGACCGGACGGGATTATCCCCGCGCTACTCATTAATACGCTGGAGACATCAGCCAAACGGCTAGTATTTTTCTATACATCCTGCCTGGCTCTCAACTACATTCCGTGCTCCTGGAGACACGTTATTCCTGAGGCTGGGAAGGCCTCCACCTACGAGCCAAGGACTACAGACCCATCAGCCTCTCGTCCTTTGCACTCAAAACTTTCGAGAGGATAATCAGCGACTACCTCTTCACTACTATTGATAGCAACCTTATCACCAGCTATCAGCATGCTTACACCAAGGGTAAATCAATAGAAACTGCGCTTCACAGCCTAGTCTCTATCATTGAAAAATAGTTGGGTGAAAAGGATTACTGTCTCGTGGCCTTCCTTGACATTGAAGGGGCTTTTAACAATATAAGTCCGGAGGTTATTAACACCGTTCTTACTAATCTGGGCATAAGCAGATCCCTAACTGGACTAATCGATCAACTACTGCGGGGGATTAAAATATCTTCATCACTTGGCACGGTTGATTTATCACGCTATGTCACAAGGGGAACGCCTCAGGGTGGAGTTCTTCTCGCTTCTATGGAACCTCACTGTCAACTCAACTGTTAATAGGTGTTCTAACTGGGCACTGCCTTATTGGTAGGCACGCAGAAAGGCTAGGTATGCCATACCGACGATGCTGTAGGAGCTGCAAAGATGATGAGGAAGAGGAAACGGTGAAGCACCTCATCTGAAACTGCCCGGCTTTAAGCGGCGCGAGAACGCGCTTTTTGGGAGTTCCCTTCCTGGATAGCCTAAGCCAGATCGCGGAACTGGACATAAAGGACTTGATGGCCTTCATAAAGTCATCTTAGTGGTTCGAGGAGGAGTAACGGTGTCGGTTTAGGAGTGTCAGTCCCGGGATTCTGCTATGTGGAAAATCCCAACAACTCAGGGATTTTCCATATGGCCGGGTCCCGGGACTGACTTTCGTTGTGTTGGTCGTATCACAACGGGCCTTTCAAAACTGGCCTAAGTGTGCCTCTGCGGCAGCCACTTGAACCTAACCTAACCTAACGTAACGGAATTATTAGGCCTTATCGGTCTCCTTACAAAATTCAATCTGGCTCGTGGATAAATGGGACTCGATGAGCTAGGCAACAAAAAGAAACGTATGGTAATAGATTTTAGAAAGCTAAACGAAATTACCGTTGCTGCTAACAACAACAACACCATTGACGACAAATACCCCATACCAAACGTTATGTCCATTTTATCAAACATGGGTCGGTTACATTACTTTACAACCCTCGATTTGAAATCAGGGTTTCATCAAATTCTTCTCGCAGAGCGTGACAGAGAAAAAACAACCTTTTCCGTAAACAACGGAAAATACGAATTCTGTAGGCTACCATTCGGTCTAACGAACGCGCCTAGCATATACTAGAGCGCGATAGATGACGTACTTAGGGAGCAAATAGGTAGGAGCTGTTATGTTTACGTGGATGACGTAATAATATCCTCACCCACGAAAGAACAGCATGTTAAAGACATAGACTGGGTTTTAAAAAGTTTATGTAATGCCAACATGAAGGTTTCAACTGAGTCCCTCGGGTTCGTAGTGTCAAGGAATGGCATTAAACATCTTCAGACAAAGTCAGTGTTATGCTAAATTTCCCGGCTCCAGAAACATTGTACAATCTCAGATCGTTTTTAGGATTAGCCAGTTATTACAGGTGTTTCGTGAAAGACTTCGCCAGTATAGCCAAGCCTCTAACTATCATTCTGAAGGGTGAAAACGGCAGAATCTGTGCTAATCAATCTAAAAGAATGAAACTAGTTTTAAATCCAAAGCAACTCCAGGCATTTGATACTCTGAAACAGTTTTTGGTGTCAGAAAATGTGATGCTCGAATATCCTGATTATAAAAAGCCATTTGATTTGACGACGGGCGCTTCCAACCATGGCTTCAGTGCTGTCCTGTCTCAGGCAGACCCATAACCATGATATCAAGAACTTTAAAAGATAATGAGTTTAATTTGCAACAAACGAAAGAGAACTTCTGGGCATTGAGTGGGCCTTAAAGAGTCTTAGAAACTACCTGTATGGTGTACAACAATTAAATATTTTTACTGATCACCCGCCTCTAACGTTTGCAGTTTCAGATAGAAATTCGAATGCAAAGCTCAAGTGTTGGAAAGCGTTCATCGACGAACACAACGCAAAATTATATTATAAACCCGGTAAAGAAAACTACGTTGCCGATGCTCTGTCGCGTCAGCCACTGAACATAATAGAGGAAGATTAAAATTGAAACTCAGCAACGATTCATAGCGAGCAATCTTTAAGTTATACCATAGCGGCAGTTGAAAAGCCACTAAATTGTTTGAAAAATCAAATAATTATTGAAGAAGCGGAACTACCATCCAAACGAACATTTATTATTTTTGGAAACAGAACCAGGCATATTATTCAGTTGCGATATAAAAACACGCTTTTAAGAATTATTCAGGATCTTGTGAACACCAAAGTGGTAAATGCCATCCACTGTAGTCTACCTATTTGAGCACATATTCAACATGATATAGTCAAAATATTTCCGAATACGAAATTTAAAAACACAAAAACGTTTGTAACGGATATCTTTGACTCAAACTACCAGCTTGAGATTATAGTTATCGAACAAGCTCGCGCACACCGCGCTGCGCAAGAAAATGTCAAACAAATTTTAAAGGATTATTTTTTTCCAAAACTGGAGAAAAAAGCAAAACAAGCAGTCGGAAACTGCAAAATATGTTCAAGGGCAAAGTATAATAGGCATCACCAAAAACATAAAATATCCTAAAACACCATTCCCGTCATATGTGGGAGAAATCCTTCATATTGATATTTTCTGTACAGACTGGAAATATTTTTTAACTTGGTAGGACAAGTTTTCAAAATTCGCAATTGTTCAAACGATACCATCTAGGACAAACGTGGATATAAAGCCTCAACTTTTACAACTTTTGAACGTTTTTCCTAAGGCCAGAGTTATTTACTGCAATAATGAGAAATATTGAACTCAAATACCGTCAGATATCTTCTTGCCGACTATTTCGGTATCCAAATCGTAAATGCTCCACCTCTTCACAGCACCCTAACGGCCAAGTGGAAAGGTTTCACCGTACACTGGCAGAGATAGCTAGGAGCCTCAAGCTAGAGAGGAGCATTGACGACACAAAGGCTTTGATATTGCTTGCAACTATAGAATATAATAAAACAATACATTCTGTAATAAACAAAAGTCCAGTCGACATTTTTCGACCCACTACAGAAAATATAAATAACGAAATATGGGCCTGTATAAGACAGGCGCAGCAATCCGGATTAGAAACTCATAACAAAAACCGAATAGTACGTACATTTAGCGTAGGTGATAAGGTTATGGTAAAGCGAAACACTAGGCTAGGAAATAAATTAACCCCCCTTTACGAAGAACAGATTGTGGAGAAAGATTAAGGAACCACAGTTCTTATTAAAGGGAGGGTGGTCCATAAGGACAATTTGAAATAGGTCTACTTTTTGATGAAGTTTTCATATAATTTTAAACTTAACGTTCAAACACGCTACTTGCATAAAATCGAAGGACTATTTTCAATTCAAGTTATTATCCCAACAAACACAGTCTCTAACGTTAGAGAAATGCTCGTCTTTACGTTAGATAACAAGGGTAATTCTCTAACTATTCTCTATTCGAAGGCAGCCGTAGAGAACTACACTAGAACTCGATTCGAGATAGGTTGGAAAACTAGCCAAAAGGCGAGCATTTTCAAATTCACATTAGAATCCCATTAGAGAATGACATTAGAATTCGACTCGAAAACTATAGTTTTCTCGATTTGAGAATTGTCCCATTTTGTTAGAGAACGCTGTGATTCTCGAGTCGTCCTCTAACGTTAGAGGTTGGGGAATGGGGCTAGTTCTCGAATGTACCTCGAATCGAAATCTAGCTTCATGGTTTGTTGGGATATTGCAACTTTAATAAGTTGAACTGAGCACCTCACAAGTAGTTAAAAAGTTTTAAGTTTTAAGAAAAACGTTTCATATTTAATTTAAACATCGGCTTAAACATAGCCTATCAAATCAACCACTACTTAGTATTAGAAAAGTAGTTTTTAATAGGCAGAACATCGAGTTACCGGTCGCTCTAAAATATAAGCAACATTTTCATGCACATACTATGAGTGCGCCCGAAGTACTTTAAAACTTCTATACAAGGAAGTAATGACCCTGCAACAATTCATTTTCGATACTTTAATATTGGCAAACTAGAAACCATTGTGTCTAGTCAACAGGCTTCTACGTTTTTCAGTTTGCAACTTGACAAAGCCATTGCATATAATTTTATTCCGCTTTAATAACGTATTTACGTACGTTAAATATAAAGGATCGGGGACACTCCTCACTAAGAGGGGGAGGAGTTAAGCCAATAAACTATGATGGTCACCCACGTAACATATTTTGTCTCTGTGTAAGAAAAATAGTTAACGGCTTCGCAAACACTTGCAATGCAAGGGTACGTTGAATGCTGGGAGAGAGGTGTCTATTGTTGGCAGCGGAGACTGAACCCGTTGGCCTTGTTAGTAGTCCTTCTAATTGGAAATGAAGTATTAGAGCAGAATCTCATTGGCGTAAGCAGAATGTTATTGGAGTATTGGTGGTTGAGGATCTTATGAAATGCAGCGGGGAGCGAGCAGCGGTAGCTTCAGGGTATTCTAATTAGAATTAAGTCTTTCTTTCTGTTTGCGACAACTAGACCAATTAGATGTACTAATGTTACAAAAGTATTCTTTATTAAATAAATTAACATTATCTATATATATAAAAATGTAGGGTGTTTTTTGTGACGAATTGGCTCAAAAACTACTCAACAGATTTTTACCAAATTTTGACAGTTTATTCCTTGGATACGTCGTACCAACAATTTTTATATTTTTCCCGTTAGATGGCGCAGGAGTCGTTATATCTACAAAATCCGTATTTATGGTCAGATTTAGTTCATATTTGTAAAGAAATTTTGTGAATAAATAATTTAAAGTAGCGCAAAATAGATATTAGAGATCTTTCAATTTGTAATCCACAACATATAACCACAGAAATGCGGTAAGTTCCGTAGACGAAGTCGCGGGCATCTGCTAGTATTAAATACAATTTTTTAATTTATACTAGTATTTTTATACCCAGCGTACTAGTACTAGTACAAGGGTATTATAATTTTGTCCACATAACGGTATTCCGTAACGGCACAAAATAATCGAGATAGATATAGAGTTCCATATATGAAAGTTCTGAGGTTGAAAAGAGGAGTTCATTAAGCCATGTCCGTCCATCGGTTCGTCTGTCCATGTACACGATAACATGAGTAAAAATTGAGATATTTGCATGAAATTTTGTATATAGGTTACTTTCTGGCCAAGGTAGGCTGCAACTGAAAATGGGATAAATCGGATGATAACCACGCCTCCTTTTTCGATATCGAAAATCACATAAAATGACATATCTCGGTATCTGAAATGGCCATTCCGTTATGATTTTTCCATAAATTTTTTATAGTGGGCGTGGCACCACCCACTTTTAAGGGAGGTATTTTTGAAAATTTGACTGGTCGTAACTTTTAAACTGACTACGATAGAACGATGGAATTTGGCACAAAGCATACTAGTATCATTGGGAGTTTACCTGATGAAATTGGATGAAATCGCCCTCCACCATGCCCACTTTCGATATCGAAAATTTCTAAAATCAACTAAATTGAACTAATTCGGAAACGGAAATGGCTAAAATGATATAATTTTATAGGTGAATCCCCCTGGTCATTATATAATGGTTTTTTGATCATTTTTTTGAGTGGGCGTGGCACCGCCCACTTTTAAGAGAGGCATTTTTGAAAATTCGACTGCTCGTAATTTGGGGAGCGATGAAATTTAGCACAAAGCATACTAGTATCGTTGGGAGTACCTGATGGAATTGGATTAAATCGCTCTCCAAACACGCCCACGATATCGAAAGCTTCGAAAATCACCTAAATTGATTTAATTCGGTACCGGAAATGGCTAAAATGACATAGTTTGGTAGGATAAACCCCCTAGTATTCTATTATGATTTTTTCATAAATTTTTAAAAGTAGGCGTGGCACCGCCCACTTTTCAGGGAGACATATTTGAAAATTTCACGGGTCATACCTTTTAATCGATAAAATTGGTAAAAGGTATACTAGCATAATAGGGAGTATACCTGATGCAATTGGGCGAAATCGCTTCCCAACCACGCCCACTCCCGAAATGGAATATTTCGATAATCATAAGAAAACTACCGCTGGGTATTTAATGTTCGGTTTACCCGAAGTTAGACTTCCTTACTTGTTCTGACTAGTTTGGAGTTTCACTGCCGGGCTTTTAACGAAGCTCGCTACATAAAAAACGTTAATTTCGACACAATTTCTGTACAATATTTGTCAAAATCGATATTAAGGGCAGTAATAAATCTCGATTAAAAATTACAGAAACCAGGTGCAGATCAAAAAAAGAAGAAAACCAGACGAAGATAATACAAATTATAAATGTGCGTTTGTGGAACTTAGAAACGATCTTGCAATACTATATTTTAATACAGGGCTTGAAAATACATATGGGCATTTCCATCGTCACTCGCGATACATCAGAAACAATATATTACTAGTTAAAGTCACTTTACGCTTTACATTTAACATTTTCGAATAATATTGCGATATCAACATCTAATTTGAGGAACTTTATTAAAAATGCCGAAATGAAAGTAGTAATTACATATATTTATTTATATTTAATTATTTATAAAAATTAAGAAAAACTCTGCGTCACTCGCGTTACCATTTTTAGCTCAGAGTTTTTGGAGCATTTTTCGAATCTTAAACTCTGTGAAATTGCTTCTATGGATACATACACGGAGATTATCGCGTATAAATCTTCTTTTATCTTTTAAAATTATTCAGGTCACTTATTTGGTGAAACCCAAAAGTAAGTTAGCCCCAAATCTGGGCTAACTTAAGTCAAAACTTAGTTTTAGTTAGGCTCAAGCAAGAGCTACAGATGCCTATAAGAGTCGTATATGACTAATGGAAGAGTCATTCATGTCTCATGGAAGTCATTCATGGTTTTTGGAAGAGTCATTTATGACTCATAGGAGAGTCATATATGATTCATGTAAGAGTCATATATGAGTCTTGGAAGAGTCATATATGACTCATGGAAGAGTCATTTATGATACATGGAAGAGTCATTTATGATACATGGAAAAGTCATTTATGACTTTCGGAAGAGTCATTTATAACTTTCGGTATAGTAATTTATGATTCATGGGAGAGTCATTTATGACTTTTGGAAGAGTCATTTATAACTTTTGGTATAGTCATTTACTGCTCATGGATGACTCATTCATTACTCAAGGAAAATTCATTAATGACTCACGGAAGTCATTTATGACTCATTTTGTTTTATTTTATTTTGCTAATTTAAGGGGTCTATTACCGTTCGCGAGTCGCTTGAGTTGTTCGAGTCGCCTTATTTGGCGAGTCGCCTGGCTCGAATGATTATGGATAGCGAACATACCCGTTCGCCTAAATCATATTGTTGCCAGTTTTGAAAACATAAAGCGACAAACGTCAATTGTCAATAAATATATTATATTAAAGAAATTGGAATTCACATTTGTTTGAAACGCAAAAATTAACCGGAAAAAATTGCTTATTTTTTGAGGCCGATTGCAAAGTGAGAGAAGCCAACTAGCTGAGGCTAATGGAGTCATAGACAAAGAGATGGAATTAACTGCAGCGGTGGGCTGTGCTGTTGACAAGCTCGTTTTCCAGTTGAAGCCGCGGCTTGGTGAATTTACCCGTACTCTTAGCCGGATATCAGCTTATATTACAAGTTGCATCAAAATATACGCTGGAGTGAGGAAAACAAAAGAGCCCTCCCCGAATTCGACTAAGCAATTCCCATCAGAGTTATTGAAGTTGGCAAAGATGTGGCAATCAGTACTTAATAGTAAAGGACGGCGCCCTGTTGTTGTATTAAAGGAAAAAAAACTTTTTGAAGGTGTTTTGAGGACGTATGGTATATATTATACTATTCGAATAGTAGTACCTACATATTCTCAAACTGCCCCAAGATAGCACCAAAGCGAGCCTAAAGCCCAAAACAAATGTGCAGTAAACCCTGCGCAGTGAAAATTTAAACACACTAATTTGTACTAGAGCAGACACATGTATCCCTGCATGGTATGCAGTAGCTGCACGATGTATTCAAATCAAAATTCTACGCACCTCGCCAGTGTTGCGTATCAAAAAACCCAACAAGCACGAACAAGCCAAAAACAAAATGCCAGAAAAACAAACATTTTATTTCGTGATTTAAATTTAAAATGAAATTTTAAATTATAATATTTGTAAAAAATGTAATCTCAAATGTAAGTTAAGTGTTTGAAACGTAACTTAACTTGTTTTTGTATATTATAAGTGAGTTTGGTAAATGTTGTGTGACACTGCAGGGAACTGCCAGGTAAGTTTCCATGCACATGTGTTTACAAATCATTCAAGCAGCAGCAAAAAGAATATATCAACAAGAGCCACCACTCGTTATGAAAGCAACGAAAAAGATGGATGCCGTTTTCTTTCAGGGTTTCAGTAATTTCGATATAAATATGTTATTGTCTAATCAAAACAAAATGTGTAAAAGAAAATAGACGAGAAATGAAATAACACAAGAGTCGAAACAAAAATTTACCAGCTGTCGAATTTACAAAACTGAGGAAAACAAAATTACCGAAACCCTGAAAGAAAACGGCATCCATCTTTTTCCTTGCATTTATAACGAGTGGTGGCTCTTGTTGATATATTCTCTTTGGCAGCAGTGAGAATAGAAGAGCTGGAGGCAAAATCACTGCACATGTATTCCAGGCATAAATAACCCCAAAATGATCCCAATATGATCACAAAATCAAATATATTTCCTCCTAGCCACCTTCGAATTCTGTTGATTTTGACACTTCCGGCGAACGAATTTTGATCGAGTCAAAGACAGTAATCTCTTCATTTTTTACATTCGCTTAATTTAGAAGTTTGAGGCGACTGTTACCGCGCGACTCATATTTTTGTTCGACTCGCAAACCGTAATAGGCCCCTAATATAATTTTATTTTATTTAATTCATTTTATTTTATTTTAATTCATTTCATTTTATTTTTTTTATTCGATTTTATCATTCTTTTTATTTTTATTTTCTTTACCATATTTTATCTTTTTTAACATGTATATTGGCGAGTCTTTTGTTTCTCCAACGTCCAAACACATGTTTTACGTTAATTTGTAATAGATTCTTCATAAAAAACCGTAGAGCGTTTCTGCATTGCATTATTTCTAATTTTTTTTACCTTATCTTATAATAAAATAATTATTTAAAAACAAAAAATAAATGTAAAAAAAAATTACTCAAAGAAAATGCCAAGAATCGAACTCGAACCCCCCGCTTACTAGCGCGACGTCTTAACCGCTAGGCTACTGTGGCCACTGCATTACCATTTTTACATTGAACTACATTACCATTGTTACCTGGTAGAGCATAGCGCTAAACTGACCAAGATATACTTAAAAAAGAAGTGCACTTCAACTTTTTAGTATTACTCTTACTAAAGTGTACACTAACTCAGGACTATGATTATGAGTAGTGTGGTCAATCTGGTGATATAAATCCAACTGAGAGTCTTTGAAATGAACTCGAGAAGCACATATTGAAGAAAGAATGCAACAACAAAACCCCAAATGTCGGGAAAATACCCAAAAGTCCTATTTTTACATGCCAGTCGAAGGTTATAGTAAACTGATCACTTTCTTGCTTAGGAGAATTGATAAAGTAGCCAAAAATGTGGTGGATACACAGGATATTAGTATACGATAAGTTTTTCATGGGTTTTTCATTCTATTATTTATACTATACTTTAGGTTAGGTTCAAGTGGCTGCCGCAGAGGCACACCTAGGCCAGTATTAAAAGACCCGTTGTGATTCCATCAATACTAGGAAAGTCAGTTCCGGGACCCTGCCATATGGAAAATACCTTATTTTGGGATTTTCCACATGGCAGAATCCCGGGAATGACGCTCCTTAACCGCACAGAGCAAAAAGTCACATAAAATGCCCTCTAAATCAGAAGGATTTCTCTATGATATTTTTCCAATAAGATGCCCGTCTTAATTTGACTGGGTGTCTCTTTTTAATAAAACTGAGTAGATAATCACATAATATTAAGAAGATTTTCTTTTTAATATTTCAAATTAAAAAAAAAAAAATTAACGCTCAACCCAGATGTCTAGTCAGTTAGTCTAATCTACACTACCATGCCATCGTATACTTAACTTTCCAACGTCTAATTACACCTTTGTTCTTTTTGCCTCACCACTTGTCCACTTGCCTTATTGCCTTCACCGCGAATCGAACTAAGAATTATTAACTGCTGAACGGAGATCTCTACCATGATGCTATCGTGTGCTTGTGCTTGGTAGCGTCGAATTACACATTCGAAGAAGGCATACCTGAATTTGAATTAATAAGGGATCTTCTAAAAATATATAGTTTTCCTTTTCAATAAATTCAATATGAATCTAGAGAAAATAAGAGGATTTTCTCATTAATTTACTTTAAACAGGTTTTCTCATAAAAACAAGCAGATTTCTTCTAACTTTTGACAAAAGTACATAAAAAATTCATAAATAAGAAGCAAACTCCTTGTTTTTAGCCGATTTCCTTTTCAATACATTTGAGAAGAAATTCAAGCTAAAATTTAGAAGATTTCCTAGAACAAATTTCTTCAAATTTGTCCCCACTCGCTCTCCCCGGCCAAAAATCTTTTTTAGACGTCGATCTCTTTGATTATAGGTGAACTTTTTGGCTCTGTGCGACACCGTTACTCCTCCTCGAACCATTTAGATGATTTGATGAAGGCCATTAAGTCCTTTATGTCCATCTCCGTGACCTGGCGTAGGCTAACCAGGATAGGCACTCCCAAAAAGCGCATTCTCGCGCCACTTAAAGCCGGACAGTTGCAGATGAGGTACTCCACCGTTTCGTTCCTACAGCATCGTCTGTAGGGCTATTTATATGGAGATTTCTCTTCTCTTTAGGGCATAAATGTGTCTTGATCTTTGTTAAATCCAGATAGGATTTTGGAGAGAGAGAGAGAGATACCTTACGTGAACGGGAGGGATTATTATTTCCAAAGAAATATGGAGATGGATTTTCAATTCAATTATAACAATTTATTCATATAAAAGAATTAAATTCACTGGCCTTATGGGCTAACTTAATCTAATTTGAACTTCATTTAATTAATGTATATGAGAATACATTTAGATGCAAAGTGCAATATTTAATTGGCAAAGGGAGGAGAGAGATGTGGGAAATATATATATGTTAATATATTTGATTGATACTTATGTAGTGAGATATATGTTGATTGATGAACACGATGATGATACTTATCGATGTGTTGATTGTTGATCTGCTTCCTTTGCTAGTCCAATTAAAAGAGAAAGATGGTAAGGCGTTTGGCGCCTATGTAGACCACACTGGAAGTCGTTTCCAGTGTAGTTCCAATTACCCATGGAAATGTCAAATGCAAATTACTCAGTGTTGCATTGGATAGTACGCCGTCACCACTAATGAACTAAGTGACGACCGTCACTTAACATCGCGCCCCCTTTGCACGGGTGCAACCAAATCCCGTAGTTTTCATATTTCCCGAATCTTCTGCTTCTGGGTGGTGGAGCAACGTGTGGTGCACGTCTGTAAAGAAAGATGACTTTAGTACAACATTGATAATTATATTTGACAAGCATTAGCCGATGGGTGTGAAAGTGAGAGATATGAGTTTGAGGTATTAGAGGGATTATGGGGACTAGGCAGAGCAGGAGACTAAGTTAGAGGACACAATTTGACGATTGGTCTAGTGAAGAGACCATGATGGGTCCGTATGTCCGCCACTCGGACGCCGCTATCTGATCCTTGGTAAACTTTCTCAATACGACCCAATCGCCACTCCTGTGGAGGTAGTAAATCATTCTTGATAACGACGAAGACACCCACTGCTAGGTTTTCCTGCGGATGTTTCCACTTGTACCGCTTATGTAACCCCATCAAATGTTAATTTTTCCAGCGCTGGGCGGATTGTTGATGAAGAATATTCAGCTTTTTCCAACGAGTTTGAAGCGAAAGATTGTCTATTTGGGATTGGGTTGTGCTTTTAAAAATAGTGCACGTTTTACAATTGCGAATATAAAGATTGATTTTCGTCTTTAGTCGAGGTATGAAGTACTCATGCCTAACCGTCCTATCCATGAGCTCGTGTTCTGCATCCATCAATAGATTATGTATGAATTTAAGTAAATGATAGCAGAATCGGGAGCTTTCAGGGATAATTATGGGATGTTTTTCCTGATAAGGGAGGTGAGAATTAGCTAAGCGAGCATTCACTCGACGAATTTCGTTTTCATCTAGTAAGGGATTTAACGGCAGAAGTGTACTCTTTTTCGATATCGGTTCCTTGTTGGAGAGTTTGACGTACTCCTTAAAGTAATATCTTTCCTGCGTTAATTTGATTAGACATTCCTTTACGAAATGAATTTCCGCTTGACTAATAGAGAGAGAGTGACCCTCGTGAAGGGTGGATACCTTGCCGCGGTACGAGGGCTTAAGTCGAAAGCCACAGGGCTACGCTGCCCTTGTGATCATAGCTCCGTACGGCACTTCATCACGAGAGCAGCCTAGCCTCTCTGGCGCGACGACAAAGATCTTCCCCCTCCCAATCCAGGGTGTTATGCGACCACGTGCCCATTGGACGTTTGCAGCCGGGAGGCAAATCGTGGCTGTATTTGAACGGAGCCTCTCTGATACCGGGTCGCCTCAGAGAGTAACCATGGCCTTACCGCGGTACGGGGCTCTGCCGCGGCGGACGACACATTTTCCCCTACTCTTCTCTTGACCCTAAGCTGGCCTTGTCCGGCGATGGGCCGTACGAACAAGATGAATTCAAATAACGCAAATAAAAACGAAAAACCCAAAAAACAAACAACGCCAAATTTCACTCCTCAGCAAAGGAGAGCTATGGAGGAGCAGGCGAGAAAGCAACAACAACGCCGGAGGACAACCTCCGTTCCACAATCAAGGGGGGATCGACAGCAATGGCAACTACGAGTCGGTCAACCAACCCTCTATCGAGTAAGATTGACTTGATGGGAGCTAGCACCAGTGCGGTTGCCAACGCAGCTAAGCGGACAACGGCGGATGCTAAACTCCCATCAACCTCTGATATGAAAACCAGTATCTTTACGTCTGTGGCAGCGGTCTCACGACCTGGCCTCGGAGTTTCGAAGGGGAAGGAAGCCGCAACTGAGATTTCGGCAAGGGGACCGACCGCAATGGCAACTACGGGTCCGCACTCCCGGGAGACATCTCCCCGCCGCTTCACATACCACGAGAAAAGATTGGCTGCAAAGATCCTGAAGAGGTATGAAGGGGTACCGCAGGAGTCGCTGTCGCCGAATTCCAGTAAATCGGTAGAGCTAGCGAAAGCTGTGATACCGGATTTCCAAAAATCTTACATGCCAAAGAGGTTAAAAGTTAACCTTTTCCAGCGCCAGAGATCGGACCTGGAGTTAAATCCCCCTCCCAAGCGGCATCAGAATACCTCTGGAGCGGGCAAACTAAGCTTTGCTGAGGTAACCAAGGACAGGATCCTTATAGGCGTCCTTGACCGAGGCAATGACCGTCTGGCCATCCCCAAGGACCGGTGGCGTTACGTGCGAAATGAACTCGGCAACATTCTTCTCAACGTTGCTCCGGAGTTTCCGGGTAGTTCGGTGCGAGTAACGGATGCGGGCTGGCACCAGGGTCAGATTAAATTACTCGCATGCGAGGATGCAAAAACCGTAGCACTGTACAAGGCAGCAGCTGCTAAACTGGGTGAAGTCTACAAGGGCGCAAAGATAGAGGTCGTCGACTGGAAGGACATTCCAGCTCGTCCAAGGGCAAGGGCGTGGATTCCGGCCATCCCTGACGAACCCGAGAGAATTCTCGGGATGCTACGGCTAATGAATCCGTCCCTCCCAACGTATGACTGGAGTGTTAATCTGGTCGGGGATGCGGTGGGGCCCGACAGACAGGTGGTGTTCACCATGAATAAAGAGTCAATCGAGCCCCTCAAAAGGTGCAATGGCCTAGTACACTACAGCGTAGGCCAGATCGTTATCCACGTATAGCGTGGTGACTCTCAGCGCGCTACCTTCTCGGCTGCTCCGGGGGAACCGGAAAACGAATTACCAGAAGAGGAAGCGGAGGATTCCGATGCGGAAAGCATGTTATCCGCCACGTCCCTTGCCGATAGTGCTGTGAACAACTCGGAGATGGAGGACAGCCTACAGGACGAGGAAGCCCTCGACGTCACGGTGGTAGCAGCCAACGCTGAGCGATTAACATCTAACGCTACAAGCAGCAGGACTCCTGCAACGCCATATCGGGCAGTTAATCGGAACAACTCGTCGTTGATAGGCAACCTCCGGGATGGGGCAAACCTCGACGACATGGGGACGGCAGGGAAGTCTGTGCGCTCTCATGTTGGTGGTGCTTCAGATTAATCTGCACAAATCTAAAGTGGCTTCGGCTGCTTTAAGTAGTCGTCTTTCTAAAGGCGACGTGGATGTGGTCCTCATCCAAGAACCCTGGGTCAATAGCTCGAGAATCTGCGGATTGGGGACTAAGTGCTTCAAGCTCATTCGAGCCAGCGAGGAGAGCAAAGTCCGAACGTGTATTTTGGTCAAGTCTGAGTTGAACTCCTTTCTCCTACCTAACTACACCAATGGTGATATTACCGCTATCAGTCTAACGGTCGACAGCACCCGCCTGACGGTTGCGTCGGTCTATATGCCCTACGACGCCGAAGAACCCCCACCACAAACGGAGGTGAAAGACCTGGTGTCAAATTTCTGCACGGGTAATCTTATTATTGGAGCGGACGCTAATGCTCACCATGTCCAATGGGGGAGTTCCGATATCAATGCCAGGGGCGAGTCTCTGTTTGATTACCTCTTAACAACCAACCTGGTAATTTGCAACGTGGGTAATGAGCCTACTTTTATCACTAAGACCCGTAGGGAGGTCATAGACCTCACTATCTGTAGTGAAGGCGCTTATGGGTGGGTCAGAAAATGGCGGTTTCTGGAAGAACATTCATTCTCCGACCACCGTTACATAGAAATGGTTTTAGACTTTATTGTAGAACAACCAATCATGAAGCGCAATCCACGTAACACAAATTGGAAGTTACACAATGAAATATTAGGCAGAGACCTCCCAGTACTGCCCTCACAAGCCCCCTCATCAGTAGAGGAGCTGGAGGATCTTGTTACTACATTTACATCGGCGCTCTCAAATGCTCTAGGACAGGCTTGTCCAGTGCCAAAACCACGCGGTAAACACAGGCCACATTGGTGGTCCTACGATTTGGACTCGCTCCGAATATCATGCCGGAAACAATTTAACAAGGCCAAGAGCTTCGGCTGTGAGCCTCATTGGCACGAATATAAAGCTAAACTAAGGGCCTACAAGAAAGCTCTGAGACAGGCGAAGAGAACCTCGTGGAGAAATTTCTGCACTGGCGTCGAAAAGGTCGACGACACAGCGAGACTTAGACGAGTCCTCTCGAAAAGTCAAACAACCATCAGCTATCTGCGAAAACCTGACGGATCCTGGACCAGCACGGAAGAGGAAACCCTTGAGCTGCTCTTGAATACACATTTTCCGGGGAATCTGCATGATGCACCACTAGCACCTGCAACAAACCTCGCAGTAAATATACCCGTCACTGAGGAAAGAGTAAGGTGGGCAATTAAAAGCTTTGAACCGTATAAGGCTGCCGGGCCGGACGGGATTATCCCCGCGCAACTTATAAACACGTTGGAGACATCAGCTAAATGGCTGGTATTTCTCTTCACAGCCTGCCTGGCTCTCAACCACATTCCGGGCTCCTGGAGAAGCGCCACGGTAGTGTTTATCCCTAAGGCTGGGAAGGCATCCCACTACGAGCCAAAAGACTACAGACCGATCAGTCTCTCGTCCTTTGTACTCAAAACCTTTGAGAGGATACTAAGAGACTACCTCTCAACGACTATTGATAGCAACCTTATTTCTAGCTATCAGCATGCATACACCAAGGATAAATCAACAGAAACCGCTCTGCACAGCCTAGTATCGGTCATTGAGAAATCGCTGTGTGAAAAGGACTACTGTATCGTGGCCTTCCTAGACATTGAGGGGGCTTTCAACAATATAAGCCCGGAGGCTATCAACTCCGCTCTAACTAATCTGGGCGTAGATAGACCTCTAACTGGTTTAATTGACCAACTTTTAAGGGGAAGGAAAATAGCTTCTTCACTTGGTACGGTTGAGTTATCACGCTATGTCACAAGGGGAACACCCCAGGGTGGTGTTCTTTCCCCGCTTTTATGGAACCTCACAGGCAACTCGTTGCTACGTGACACAAGTTGGGGGGGCGGGAAGATAGTGGCATACGCAGACGATTTAGCTATTGCATTCAGAGGCAAGTTCCCACAAACTCTGTGTGACCTGATGCAAGTAGCACTGCGAGAAGTTTCGACGTGGTCCTCTCGCTGCGGACTTAGTATCAACCCGGGGAAAGTGGAACTTGTCCTCTTCACCAACCGGTACAAAATACCGCCACTAAGCCTACCAGAACTAGATGGCACGCGCCTGGGCTTGTCGGATAAGGCCAAGTTTCTAGGCATAGTTCTGGACAGGAAACTGAATTGGAAGGAGAATGTTCTTCAGCGCCAGAAGAAAGCTTGCATCGCTCTTTACACATGCAAAAGAGCCATTGGCAAAAAATGGGGGCTCAGCCCTAGAGTATGCAGTTGGATCTACACGGCCATCATTCGTCCAATCATGCTATATGGAGTCGTCGTATGGTGGCCTGCGCTGAGCAAGGCAACATACTTGAATCTGTTGCGGAAAGTCCATAGATCCAATATGATCTGTATAAGCGGTGCGCTAAGGACAACGCCCAACGAAGCCCTCCAGGTCATTCTGGGCATTTTGCCACTTGATCTGGAAGGGTTTCGGTCAGCAGCGGCATCAGCTCTGCGCCTAAGAGAAACCTCCAGTTGGGGGGCGGGTACTATTGGACACTCCAGTATTCTGGAATCTTACAGCTTTCTCCCTCTAAGCACAGATCGTTGTGCGACCACTACAGTCGGGGATAGCTGTTTCAAAATAAACACTCCCAGCAGAGAAGACTGGGAGAGGACGGATTGGTGTCCCGGAACAAATGGTGGCACTTCCATATACACCGACGGCTCGAAGTTGGACGGCAGAGTTGGAGGAGGGGTTTATTCAAGGGATTTGGATCTTGAGCTCTCCTTCAGACTACCTGATCGTTGTAGCGTCTTCCAGGCGGAAGTCTCGGCAATCCTAGACGCCGCGGCCTGGTTAAGCAAACGTGTTATCGGAGAAGATATCGCTATTTTCAGCGATAGCCAAGCGGCCATCAAATCCCTTGGCTCATACACGTTCAACTCTGAACTGACGCTCAGCTGTCGTCGATCTCTTCAGGAGATGGCCCAACAGAACCGCGTAAACCTCATATGGGTCCCGGGACATAGGGACATTGAGGGAAACTGTAAGGCAGGCGAGCTTGCCAGGCAGGGCACGACCAAGCAGGTTCTTCAGGATAAAGAGCGCTTAGGTATGCCGTTTGCCACATGCAAACTAATGCTGAAGGAGCACACACTCCGTCAAGCCAACGAAAGATGGCTGCAATCCCCAGGGTGTCGGATATCGAAACAAACCTGGCCAAAATGGGATCTTAAAAGGTCTAGACGCATTTATGCCCTAACTAGGAGGGAAATCTGCATATTGATAGGGGTATTAACCGGTCACTGCCTCATTGGTAGGCATGCAGAAAGGCTAAGTGTGCCCTACCGACGATGCTGCAGGAGTTGCAAAGATGATGAGGACGAGGAAACAGTGGAACACCTCATCTGCAACTGCCCGGCTTTAAGCGGCGCGAGAACGCGCTTTTTGGGAGTTCCGTTCCTGGATAGCCTAAGCCAGATCGCGGAACTGGACATAAAGGACTTGATGGCCTTCATAAAGTCATCTAAGTGGTTCGAGGAGGAGTAACGGTGTCGGTTTAGGAGTGTCAGTCCCGGGATTCTGCTATGTGGAAAATCCCAACAACTCAGGGATTTTCCATTTGGCTGGGTCCCGAGACTGACTTTCATTGTGTTGGTGGTATCACAACGGGCCTTTCAAAACTGGCCTAAGTGTGCCTCTGCGGCAGCCACTTGAACCTAACCTAACCTAATAGAGAGAGAGGGATAATTTTTCGATTTAATGGACTGTATGGGAATGGTTTGATGAATAAAGCGAAATATGTAGGCTATCACTCGAAGAGCTTTCGGCCAACATGAATAACGCTCTAAGATGTCTGGTTCTTTTTCCAACGTATGTAGCGCGACTACTTTCCGTCCTTCTGGGGGAGTAACATTTTCACGATTCGAAATCGGCCATTGATCGGGAGATTTGAGAAGCCACTCTGGTCCTGTCCACCAAAGTTGATGTTGAATTAACTCCTGTGGTCTACATCCTCTAGTACCCAGGTCTGCGGGGTTGTGGTTAGTGCGTACGTGTCGCCATTTTATATTCCCAACGTTTTGGATAATTTCTGAGGTACGGTTGGCCACGTACACTTTCCACGTACAAGGGGGTTTTTCCAGCCATGAGAGTACAATAGACGAATCGGACCATAAAAATGTTTCAACGTCTCCTAAGGGTAGGTAATGGGAGAGGTTTTTAATGCATTTTGCTAGTAGCACTGCGCCACACATTTCTAAGCGAGGGAGACTAACGGTGTGTAATGGGGCAACTTTAGTTTTCGAGAAGAGGAGATGTGATGAGGCTCTGTTTTCTGACTCCAAACGAATGTGGATGGCTGCACAATACGATTTCTCAGAAGCGTCACAAACGCCGTACACCGCCATCCTATTACTTGGAGAAAACTCCGTCCATCGTGGTGTTTGAATATTTGCGATCAAGGGAGGATCCGCCAGAGATATTGGCTTCACACACTCGTCCCAGTCCGTACCCAACCATATCTGCTTTAGAAGTATGTTTGCCTGAATAATAGGCGCTAGCCACCCTGCGGGCCAAAAAGTTTCACGACCGGGGATAAAATTTCGGTTTTTGTGGCGCTTGAAGGGGATTGGGAATTCAAAACTTCTTGTGAGATTTCCGTCGCATCAGTATGAAAGCTGGAACATATGTGGGTGGATAAGGGTCCGCTTAGATACCAGCCGAATATTGTATTTTGTGCTAACAAGCTCCCAAGCACTTGATGTTTGATTCCTTGAAGTAAAATCTCTGGTATCAAGTCACTGCCAATAACGATGTCAATTTGCCTGGGAGTGTAGAAAAATGGATCGGCGAGGTTTAGGTCCTTAATTTCGCTGAGATTGGGTTTCGGTATTTGGAACGAGGGGAGAAAACTGGTGAGTTGTTTGAGAACTATCGCGTTGCTATTGATGCGAGTGTTATACCGCTTCGACACAAGTGTAAGTTGGCAAACCTGGTTTGCATTTTCCACAACTTTTCCGCCCATTCCTATAACTGAAAAGCTTTCCTTGTAGGTAGGCAATTGGAGAAGATTTTGAATCCGCTGAGAGATAAACGTTTTTTGGGACCCCTGATCGATCAATGCCCGTAGCGAATGTAGAGAACCCGTGTGCTCGATATGCACTTGGGCGGTTGGAAGAAGGATATTTTCCTTATTTGTAGAGAAATTCGCTAAGATTTGGGACTCGTTAACAGGGTCATTTTTAGAGGTAGATGGATAGTCTTCCCACTTGCCTTCAGATAAGTCAAAGTTAGGGTGCCTCGATGGTTGGGATGATTCATTATGCAATAAATTTGTTGTATTTTTAGAGAGAAACGAGGTCCTATTGCTTGCCTTTGATGAGGGCTTGATGGGAGATTTGGAATGCAGCATGGTGTGGTGATTTTTCTTACAATGGAAACACCTATATATACTCGAACAATTAGTGACAGCATGATTGTGGGCTAAGCAGTTGCTGCAATATCGATGTCGCTCTACGAATTCATTACGTTCTGCAACACTCATTTTGCGAAATTCGGCACATGATTTGATTGGATGATTTAAACTGCATAGATTACATTTTACTGCGGGACTGATAATTTGGGAGTGATATGCTTGAAATTTGGGAATAGATTTATGTGGGATAGAAGTGCTCGTATTTTGAACCTTCTGAATCCCTTCGCTACTTTCATTGGTGGCAGGTGAGATATTAAAAAGAGTTTTCAACTGGATATCAATGAGAATGCGTCTATTTTCAAACCGATTTTTAAGCGCCTCCCAGGCCAAAGAAAAGTTTGCATCACAAATTGTGTATTGTTTGACAATAGCACCGGCTTTTCCTCGAGTTTTGTTCCTTAGGTGGAATAGCTTTTGTGCAGGAGTTAGCCTAGGGTGATTATAATAAACAGCTGTGAACATGTCACGAAAGCTGGGCCAATCTTCGTAAGTACCGTAAAATATCTCGGTATCGCAAGGAGGTACCTTTATGCAAGGCATGGGATTGGGGACAAAAGAGGTGGAGAGGGACTGGCGAGAGACGATATTATTATTATCGGCTTCGGTAGTTTGAAGACTTTGTGTCTGATCTAATATATAATCTTACATATATAAAAGGCTGCGGAACATAAATAAAATTTCTTCTGGGCTTCTTCTTTAAATTCTTTATTATCTATAGTCTCTTCAGCCAGACATATAATTTCGTAGGATTCTCTTAGCATATCCCATCGGCTCTCGAGATCTTGTAATTTTATATTTAATAGAGTGGCCGATTGTTCCTCTAGTTTATCAACTCCGAAAGAACTGCAGAGTTGAACTACGTTATTCGAATCGAAAATAAATTTGGACATCATTGCTGTTGAGAGTGCATGATATTTTACGAAAGGAGGGATATGAGAGAGATCAAAATCGATAAAATTGATAAAAGTGGTGTTTTCCACCGAGAGAGAATTTTTCGTAATATTAATCCGCTGTGGCACGCTAATGTACAATAAAATCCAACTCAATCAACGATTATTGCAGTTTATGGTGTATTTGCACGGTTTACGGCAACAACTCCTACGTCTGGTACGTCGCCGTTAACTGCCGCTTAAGGTATGTTACTAACAACCCAACGCGCACCAAATGTTCAGAACTCGGCAGATGAGAGATTGACTTTGAAAAATTTGTTTAGAGATTTGAAGGGAATTATAGAGGGAAATGGGGCTGAAATGAGGAACTAAGAGAGATTTGATGCACTGGATCACGAAAAAATAATAAGCGCGTTGATAACGTACGCCGATGCAAAAATACTGCTTACTGCTCCAAAATAATTTCAAAACACCAGACTACAGTCTTTATATAATATTTCCTGACGCTTTTACTAGCGTTTTTCTTAAAATTTCCGCAATATTAAAAAACGGTTTACTTTTGCTTTTCTATAGCATTTAAAGTGAAAGCGATCGAAATGGGAAGTTGGGTATTCTCGTATGACCAAATGGTTAACTGTGAATATGATGAAATACGAAAAGGGTTGATTTTCACATGTATGTACATGTATGTATATATGCAAAATTGTACCGGTTTCGTGCCGGCAAAACAGCAAGAAACAATGCAAAAACAAGTCTTCGCGTATTAAAATATTACCAAAGAGAATATATCAACAAGAGCCGTCACTCGTTATAAATGCAAGGAAAAAGATGGATGCCGTTTTCTTTCAGGGTTTCAGTAATTTTGTTTTCCTCAGTTTTGTAAATTCGACAGCTGGTAAATTTTTGTTTCGACTCTTGTGTTATTTCATTTCTCGTCTATTTTCTTTTACACATTTTGTTTTGATTACACAATAACATATTTATATCGAAATTACCGAAACCCTGAAAGAAAACGGCATCCATCTTTTTCGTTGCTTTCATAACGAGTGGTGGCTCTTGTTGGTATATTCTCTTTGATATTACTTAACGTAGCGGTATTTATGTCGTACGATATTTTATTTTGTGAATTTTACCACTCACCCGTACATATTCTTATACTTCAAATTACGTGTATTTTATGATGCTCCTTTCGCTGGTGATTTGCTTGGGAAGTTTGCTGGGTTGGGAACTTTTCTGCTGCTCTTCGACTCCTCGTTGAAAAAACCAATTTTCCGTCTTTCGTTGGGCAGCAGGAACTCAAACTATGCCAAAACTCAATCCACTTTTTATTAATTTCCACGTTTAGTTTGTATTTGTCACTAACTTTGCTTTTTATTGTTTTTGCTCGCCGTTTTAATTATTTTTTGCCAATTTTTTTCGCACTATAATTTTTGCTGCACTTGTTGCTGCTAATGAAAATAATTGATTGATTGCTGTCAAAAATAAGAATGAGAGGGAGTGGAATGGATATGTTCAATTAGCGCGCAGCTAAGGCTAGTGTTGTTCACGTGTAGTTTTTTATGAGAAATTTTAGGGAATTTTTTGCTTGCCAATTTGCTGATCCAAATTTGGCTCGCAAGGACCAATGTTAAATCCAGATAGGATTTTGGAGAGAGAGAGAGAGATACCTTACGTGAACGGGAGGGATTATTATTTCCAAAGAAATATGGAGATGGATTTTCAATTCAATTATAACAATTTATTCATATAAAAGAATTAAATTCACTGGCCTTATGGGCTAACTTAATCTAATTTGAACTTCATTTAATTAATGTATATGAGAATACATTTAGATGCAAAGTGCAAAATTTAATTGGCAAAGGGAGGAGAGAGATGTGGGAAATATATATATGTTCATATATTTGATTGATACTTATGTAGTGAGATATATGTTGATTGATGAACACGATGATGATACTTATCGATGTGTTGATTGTTGATCTGCTTCCTTTGTTGGTCCAATTAAAAGAAAGAAAGATGGTAAGGCGCTTGGCGCCTATGTAGACCACACTGGAAGTCGTTTCCAGTGTCGTTCCAATTACCCATGGAAATGTCAAATGCAAATTACTCAGTGTTGCATTGGATAGTACGCCGTCACCACTAATGAACTAAGTGACGACCGTCACTTAACAATCTTTTAGGATCCCATTTCGGCCAGGTTTCTTTGGATATCCGGCACCCTGGAGATTGCAGCCATCTTTCGTTGGTTTGGCGGAATGTGTACTCCTTCAGTATTAGCTTGCATGTGGCAAACGGCATACCTAAGCGCTCTTTATCCCGAAGAACCTGCTTGGTCGTGCCCTGCCTCTCAAGTTCGTCTGCCCTACAATTTCCCTCAATGTCCCGGGACCCATGTGAGGTTCACGCGCTTCTGTTGGGCCATCTCTTGTAGAGATCGACGCCAGCTGAGCATCAGTTCAGAGTTGAACGAGTAAGAGCCAAGAGATTTGATGGGAGCTTGGCTGTCGCTAAGAATAACAATATCCTGTCCGATAGTGTTTTGGCCGATCCAAACCGCGGCGTCCATGATTGCTGAAATTTCAGCCTGGAAGACACTGCAGTGATCAGGTAGTCTGAAGGAGGGCTCAAGGTTCAGATCCCTTGAATAAACCCCTCCTCCAACTCTGCCGTCTAACTTCGAGCTCTCGGTATAAATGGAAGTGCCGCCATGAGAGTAAAAGTAGGTCGACTCCCCGTTGGTGAACCCTGGGTAACGCTAAATGACCTACATGGCCTTCACGACTAGTTTCCGTATTGCCGGTTCACCAGAACGGTACCAGTACTTGTGCTGTACCCATCGTGTCGAAACGACCCGGGCCGTTTTTTTTTATATCGACCCGGCCAAGAGCAATACACGCGGGGTGACCCTGTCTGACATTTGGGAAGGGCTACACCTCGTTACAACAACAACAACAACAACAGCGGGACTCCGATCCGTCCTCTCCAATTCTTCCCTGCTGGGAATGTTTGTTTTAAAGCCGCTATCTCCGACTGTTTTGGTCGCACAACGATCTGTGCTCAGCGGAAGAAAGCTGTAGGATCCCAAAATACTGGAGTGTCCAGTAGTGCTTTTGCCCCAGCTGGACGTGTCCCTTATACACAGAGCCGATGCTGCTGCTACCCGGTGCCCTTCCAGATCGAGTGGCAAAATGCCAAGAATGGCCTGGAGTGCTTCATTGGGCGTTGTTCTTAACGCACCGCTTATACAGATCATGCAAGATCTGTGTACTTTACCTAGCAGATTAAGGTTTGTTGCCTTGCTCAGCGCAGGCCACCATACCACAACTCCAAAGAGCATGATTGGTCGAATGATTGCAGTGTAGATCCATTTGCATTTTTGGGGCTAAGCCCCCATTTCTTTCCAATGGCTCTTTTGCACGTGTAGAGTGCAATACACGCTTTCTTCTGGCGCTGAAGAACATTCTCCTTCCAGATTAGTTTCCTATCCAGAACTGTGCCCAAGAACTTGGCTTTGTCAGCCAAGTTCAGGTGCACGTTATTCAGTTTTGGTAGTATTAGCGGTGGTAACTTATAGCGGTTGGTGAAAAGGACCAGTTCCACTTTTCCCGGGTTGATGCTCAGTCCGCAGCGCGAGCACCATGAGGAAACCTCTCTCAGTGCTACTTGCATCAAGTCGCACAGGGTTTGTGGGAATTTGCCCCTGTATACTATAGCTAAGTCATCTGCATATGCCACTACCTTCCCGCCCCCCAGCTTGTGTCTCGCAGCAGTAGTGAGGTTCCATGATAAATCAACCGAGCCCAGTGATGAAACTATTCTTCTACCCTTTAGTAGTTGATCAATAAGTCCAATAAGAGACCTGCTTATGCCCAGATTTGTTAAAGCGGTATTTATAGCATCAGGGCTTATGTTGTTGAATGCTTCTTCAATGTCTCGGAAGGCCACGAGACAATAATCCTTTTCATACAGCGATTTTTCAATAACAGAAACTAGGCTGTGAAGCGCAGTTTCTGTAGATTTCCCTTTCGTGTATGCATGCTGATAGCTAGATATAAGGTTGCTATCAATAGTAGTGAAGAGGTAGTCGTTTATTATCCTCTCGAAGATTTTGAGTACAAAGGACGAGAGACTGATCGACCTGTAGTCATTGGGCTCGTAATGGGACGCCTTCCCCACCTTCGGAATAAATACTACCGTGTCCAGGAGCGGATTTACATAGGGGTAACATGGGCAGCTGCCCAGGGCGCCGTTTCAATAGGGGCGCCAAAACTAAGACATGGAAATTTTTTTTTTATTTATCAACAAAAAAATTTTTTTTTTGAATATTACAACAAGAATGAAAGATTTCTTCCATTTTTTATAGAGAAAAAATGAATCAAATTACTTTTCAGAACAGTGGGACTTACATATCGCTCATTTACTGCATTTGCTCTTTTCAAAATACATAACCTGTCAGGAAGGGCAATTTTGAGATTCAACCGCCATATGGTGCGCAAGTAAATTCAACATTTGGTTTGTATCGGAAGCCCTTAGTTTTCAACAAATCATTAAGAATTTTTTACTCAACATGAAGTATGATGTAACTAACTATTCTGCAGCATTAACTCAAAAATCACGTTTTTTGATTTATGCCGGTCTTGCAGCAAATGAGCGATATGTAAACCAGTGATCGGCACACCAACACCGTCACAATTTGCGATTGTATTGGTGCGCCAAAAACATGCTTGCCACATTGTTTGATTCGTTTTGAAATCTGACCATAAAGACGAATTTTGCAGATATAACGACTCCCGCGCCATCTAGCGGGAAAAAATATAAAAAATGTTTGGTACGACGTATCCAAGGAATAAACTGTCAAAATTTGGTAAAAATCCGTTGAGTAGTTTTTGAGGCAATTGGTTACAAAAAAAAACCCCTACATTTGTATGTATACCATCTAGTTTAAGTTATCAGAAGATCCAGAGTACCATTCCAGTAAGACACGAAAACGGAAACGTAAATTGAGAACAGATGAATCGGTTCGTGGAAAAGTGACACTGTGCGGAAGAGAAAATTTCAGAGTAAATATCTTCAATGTTATTCTAGATAATTTGACTGTGGAATTAGAAGGGAGACGCAAGGCATACGATAACATCAACAAAAAATTTGTGATTATCCTCAAGGCGAGCGAATTGTCTTCTAACATAGAAATCAGAATGGAATCGAAACTCTGATATCTACGTTCTCGTCTGATTTGAAACCGACGACTGATGACGAATTCGTCCATTTTTTTGCTTATTGCAAAGAAAATAACATTAAGACGAAATCTCCACTGAATGATAAGAAGCTTATTTGGTCCGATTATTTGAACACAATTTTTCCGAATGTTGACATCGCATATCGCATGTTTGCTACCCTGATAGTGACTAATTGCAGTGCCGAAATGTCTTTTTCTTGTTTGAAAAGGATACAAAATTACCTTCGCTCCAAAATGACTGAAGATCGACTCAACAGTATAGCACTGCTTTGTATTGAGTCTGATATTCTTCTCTCTTTGAATTTTGAACATTTGATTACAGATTTTGCCTCCCAAAAAGTAAGATGCAAGTGTTTTTGAATAATATTTTCCATATGTCTGTGTTATTAGTTTTCTGACAATCTATAAGTTTCTTGAAACAAAAAAAAATTTGTGATACGCTTCATTATATATAAATAAAAATGAAATAAATATTCTTTCTAAGAAAACTCGAATCAAACTTTTTTAATCCGTAAAATAGCCCACACAGCCAGCCCTGCATTTACACTATTGCGCTCTGTGCGCGCGCACAGGTCGGCAGATTTCGAACCTAAATTAAAATTTTAAATAAAAATTAAATATTTTTGATACTGGGCTTTTTTTTCTGTACGAATCAAAAGTTTGACCGTTGTGTTTAGAAATCAATAGAGGTGAGCGGCTTCCTCCTCTCGCATATACCGCTGCAGAGATGAATTCAACTAATTGCCTAATGTAAAAGCGGACTAAGAACTAATAACTCAAAGTGGAAAGTGCCTAAAACTATGCCACAAAAAACCATTTTATGTCAACTGTATTACCCTTTTTTCTGTTTAGCTCTTTTTAGCAGCAGTGTTAGAACTCCTGGAGAACAATAGTAGATAGTAAATGACGAAATAAATCTAAATTCCGTAGTAGATCTTTTTAAAGTATATTTTTTTCAAAACCCACAGTCAACTAAAATTTGTCCTTTTACCTCTTAATATTTATTTGGTATTTTCACTATTAATATTTTTTGCCAACATTTTTATTACTTCTTAATTTACATCACTCCTCGCTTAAAAGTCTTTTGAAATCCATCGTAAAAATTTTGGTAGTATTAAAATTTCCGAATTTACAGCTCTGACAGCTATTCTGTTTTCCCCAAAAACATAATTTTTCGAGTTGCTGGTCGAAGTTAGATGGAAATTATTAGGGAGTCCAAGGCGATTACCAGAGCAAATATCCAACCGTTGGTTGTTTACTTCAAGTTGATTTGAATATTTTTTGGGACCCTCTTGCTCTACTTGAGTGCTGGATGTGTAAAATGTTTTAAATGACAGTTTTCATGCTATGCTCCGCTAAGGCCTTAACTACTTACAGAATACCTACCACTCATTTTTAAAATATAAGAAATCGTAGTAGATTATGAGTAAAGCGTAGTGGGGCATTAGATTTCCATTCCAATACTTTCAACGTCATAATTGATCACCTCGATGGCGAATTGCGCAAAAGGTGTGGCGCATATGAAAGAATTTACGAAAACTTTTCCGTAATTACTGAATTTGGCAGTCTAAGCTCTAACGAAATTAGAGAAAGAGCAGAACGTCTGAGGAAAGTTTATAACACGGATCTCGAGTGTTTATTGGATGACGAATTTGTGCACTTGGACGCGTTTTGCTCTGAAAAAAAGTTAGAGCGTGATTCTCCATCGGACCTTTTGAATCTCTTACGAACCAACCAGTTATACACTGAGTTTCCTAACGTGGAGATAGCATATAGAATATTCATCACATTAGCTTCAACGAATTGCAGCGCAGAACGATCATTTTCATGTCTGAAAAGGGTTAAAAACTATTTACGCGCAACTATGGGGACAAATCGGCCAACTTGGAAATCAAACAGGGAAAGGAATGTAATATGTTTACTTTAGGTGAACAAAAACTGATAATAGTTTTTCAAGAAATTGTTGAATCCTTCTTGATTATTTTTTGGTGACTCAAAATCAATTTTATACCTTTTAAATTTTTACTTTGCTATTAAAATTTGATTTTCCGTAATTTACACATTTTATCATATCATAAAATTCAGAAAATAATCAAACTTTTTTTGGAAATAAGAAATATTCTTTATCAGTTCATAGATCTGCCCTGCACATATTGATATGATTATAGAACACATTTGCCTCCAAATAAAGGATACCTGCATGCTGTTTCCCTTTCCTTGCCTCGTCTCAAAATTCGCGGAAGTCATGAGCTGATTTAAACGTTGGTAAGTGGTAGTCAGAGGTCTCTATCAACAATTCCGACGGCACTGCCGAGCTGATAGACCACAGAGACTTGCCCGAATGCGTGGTCTGCTGCACATGACTTCAAAACAACCCAAAAAAAATATCAAATTATGACCATAAAACAATATGAAATATGATCAATATATGATTCCAAAATGTATTCAAAACGAAATTAAAATTATATTCAAATTAGGTAACGTGAGTGAACCTAATTCGATCATAAAATGATTACAAAGCTATCATAAAATGTTTTCAAAAATGAATCGAAACTGATTATATTTCTACATCATAAATTAATATTTTTGAATAATCACATTTAGGGCGGATTTCTCGACTGCCTGTTAACGTCAAAGTTCACTGTCAATTCACTGTCAGTTTAACAGCCAGTTCATTTGCCCTTTATTTAACAGGAGGATGAACTGCCCGATAAAATTTAAAGTGAGCGTTAAGTTGACGGCTAGTTGAGAAATCCGCCCTTAGCGTACACTTTTCTCCAGACAACTCGATCATATTCGAATAGAAAATGCACTTGAATTTGATCGTTTTTAATCATCTGTAGAATGATATTTGAATATTTTTTGTTCGCTGGGATATCAGTAATGAAATGTCACCACACGAAGGCAAGTACGGTTTTTTGGAAATATTGGGGCGCGGCTTGATTTGTTTGCCCAGGGTGCTTCTAGAGGTAAACCGCCCCTGACAGTTCACTTCTCCAGGAGCACGGAATGTAACAAAAAGACAGGTAGGCTGTCAGTTCCGATAATAAGATGACCCGTGTAAACATTTTCCACCCGGTCTTTTACCTCCCTCTGTGGAGCAGGTTCTTCGGCATCGTAGGGCATGTAGACTGACGCCATCGTCAGGCTGGTGCTGTCGACTGTTAAACTGGAAGCTGTAACGTCACCATTGGTATAGTTGGGTAAGAGAAAGGCGTTCAGCTCAGACTTAACTAAAATACAGGCTCTAACCCTGCCCCTCTCGCTAGCTTGGATAAGCTTAAAACCCTTAGTCCCCAGACCGCAAATCCTTGAGCTATTGACCCAGGGCTCCTGGATGAGGACCACATCTACGTCGTCTTTAGAGAGACGACTGATTAAAGCAGCCGAGGCTGCTTTAGATTTGTGCAGATTTATCTGAATCATCACCAACATGAGAGCGCTCAGACTTCCCTGCCACCGCCGTATCGTCGAGTTCCACCTCGTCTGGAGGCTTATCTTTCAACGACGATTTGTTCAGACCACGATTTGGCGTAGCCGAGATCCTACTAACTGTGGCAGTATTGACATTGGTGCGCTCAGGACTAGCTGCTATCACCGTGACGTTGAGGGCTTCCCCGTCCAGCAGGCTGTGTCCCATCGCCGAGCTTTTCACTGCTCCTTCGCCATTTGACGTGGCAGATACCATACTTTCCTAGTCGGACACCTCCGACTCCTCTTCCGGCACTGCGATGTCCGAGTCCTCTGGAGCAGCCGAAATAGCAGCGCTTTGTGCATCGCCACGGTATACGTGGATCACGATCTGACCAATGCCGTAGTGCAATCGTCCATTGCACCGTTTAAGGGGCTCGAGTGCCTCCTTATTCAAGGTGAAGACCACCTGACTATCATCCTCAACCAGATTGACACTCCAGTCCTGCGTCGGGAGAGACGGGTTCATGATCCGCAGCATCCTGAGAATTATCTCAGGTTCAGCAGGGATGGCAGGAATCCATGCCCTTGCCCTTGGCCGAGCCGGAATGTCCTTCCAGTCGACAACCTCCATTCTTGCACCTGGGTAGATCTCACCCAGTCTTGCAGCTGCAGCCTTGTACAGTGCAATAGTTTTTGCATCCTCGCAAGCAAATACCTTGAGACGACCCTGGTGCCATCCCGCATCAGAACCTACCGCCGTGGCACCCGGAGACTCATCCATAATGTCAAGAAGGGCATTACCGATTGTGTTCCGGATGTACCACCACTGGTTCTTAGGGATGGCCCAGCTTTCGTTACCTCGGTCAATGACGCCTATGAGGATCCTGTCCTGCAAAGCTAAGTTTACCCACTCCGGGGGTGTTCTGCTGCCGCTTCGGATGAGGTTTTAAATCCCCGTCCGATGTCTGTCGTTTGAATGGATTTCCGTTAACCTTCTTTGGCGCGTAATTGCTTTGGAAGTTCGGTAACAGAGCTTCAGCTATCTCCACCTTCTTTCTGGCATTCGGCGATACCGTCTCCTGTGAAACTCCCTCGTATTTCTTCAGGATGCTTGCGGGCGCTCTTTGGTCCAAGTACACAGAGCGACTGGGAGATGTCTTTTGCAAGGAATTTCGACCCGTAGTTGCCTTCACGGTCGTTATCTTTTTTGGATCTCTGAGGCCAGGTCGTAAGACCACTGCCACCGACGTTATGGTATTGGTTTCGGTACCGGCACTTAATGGAGGTTTAGCATCAGCCGTTGTTGGCTTCACTGTGCTTGCACCGGTGATTTATTTAGGGATTGTCCCCTTATTATCCAGAGTTGATCGACCCGTAGTTTCCATCGCTGTGGATCTCACGGCTGATATGGAAATGAAGGTTGTCGTCCGACGTTGTGCTCTCGCTTGCTCCAGCATTGTCCTTCTCTACTGTGCAGTATACGTGGTTGCTGTATCTTTGGTTTTGGTGGTTTTATTGTATTCATCTTATTCGTACGACCCATCGGAGGACAGGGCCTCTTAGGGTCAAGGGAAGAGAAAGAAGAGTGTGTAGTCCGCCACGGCAGAGCCCCATACCGCGGTAAAGCCATAGTTACTCTCTGAGGCAGCCCGGTATCAGAAAGGCTCCGTTCGATTACAGCCACGATTTGCCTACCGGCTGTAAACGTCCTATGGGCACGTGGTCGTATAACACATTGGATTGGGAGGGGGAAGATCTTTGTCGTCGCGCCAGAGAGGCTAGGCTTCTCTCTTGATGTAGTACCGGGCGTAGCGTAGCGTAGCCCTGTCGTTATCGACTTAAGCACTCGTACCGCTGCAATGTGTCCACCCTTCACAAGGGATACTATACGTTACTTACACCTATTTTAATGTCCATCTAAAATTAAATACATTTTTTTTTCTTTATTGAATTTTTAATGTATTAAGTTCTTTGAAGGCTCTAAACCAACATTTTTTTCAATAAAAAATAAAATATTGTATTAAGCCATAACTATTTTTCAAAAAACCATTGATACTTAAAAAAATGGGCCAAAGTTCAAGAAATTCGGCCTATTTTCAGCAAAATTGTTAAATATACCGAAAACGTAATTCAATAGAATACTAATGTTACCTGGTTTTAGACAATTTCTTTCCTAATCGGATACCTCATGTCTATATTGTTTGCATGTATAAAATTGTATTTTTTTTGGTTAGGAATTGGTTCAAAAACTACTTAACGGTTTTTTGCCAAATTTTGATGGCGTGGGAGTCGCTATATTTATGGTTTGTTTTGAACTTATGTACCTATTCTTTCATAAAAATTTTCGAAAATATTAAAAAAGTAATAATGATTTCTCAAAATTGCAGTTTTATGATGTAAACTTTCTTTCGACACTTACTGTACACCGAAATCAGAAAACAGCCATAAGCAATTAGGAAAAAAAATATCTTTTATCCATATGGCGACGATATAACAAAATTGAAATATAGCAATAAATTTTACAAAGTGCACTATAATTTAGTTCTTTTAATCACACATAAAAAAATCATTATTTTTAGTGCAGTTAATTATATGACACCGATTTCAAAGCATAAGTAGGTAGTTATTGCACTGTATAATCACTTATATTTATTATCACTTCTTAAAATGTTATGAAACAATTTATCTAAATGCTTAAATGCTTTAGATGGATACCATATTTGTATGTGTGGTTCATTATAGACAATGTAATTTTACCAATTCCTTTTTTCAAAAGTTATTTTTATATATGTACATATACATACCTCGAAAATATTTTATTTTTATAATTCTTATTTTTTAATCTGAAATTTTCCTTTTTTTGTTCACGCATCACAGGTGTTGTCTATGAGCACAGATGATTACCACAAAGCTTCACTATTTGCAACGGGTTCCTTTGATCTAGATTTCCCTATACCAGATCTAATTGGCACAACAGAAATTCTTACAGAGGAACATCGGTAAGTAGTAAATCTATTCAAAAAGGCTTTCAAGTCGATTTGAAAATTCGTTTTTAAATGTATAAATGTTAACCTAAATGGTTTCCTGTATGCATATAAACCTTGTAATAGATATAAATATGCATATATATTAAGCTGTTCGTTGTATCAATTTTCTTTGCAAATATTGAGGTCGCCGGGTGGAATATGATAGATTTTACTCTAAAAATAAGCTGTGGAAAATTTCACTCGAATTGGATAACTTTTAGAACTTGAACGTTGCATTTGAAAATTTTAAAAACTATGCATTCAGGGTATTTATTGCGTGAAAAAATGTGCAGATTCCGATTCTGAAGAGAAAAATTAAAAATTCGCTAGAGCTTTTGAGATTTCGCAAAGTTAGCGTTTTTTAAAAATTGAGAAAACATTGGCTGTGTTTTTATTTACACGCATATCGTTTGCACTTAGATTTTGTATGGAGAGATAAGCGCTCAACCCTTCCCTGCAGTAAAAATCCAAACCAATCAGCAAACATACTAGTTGATTGACTAAACATTTTGTGGTGTATTCATACTACTTCATTTCTGATCACCTTTAAACCAGTCAATGCCAAATTAATCAGCAAACAACATACCCTGCAAACACAGTGAATATCATTTGATCCATCATTTGAGGTTTAAACTTGAGGTTAACGTTCCTCACGATCCTCCATCACGTTTTTAAGGGCAATGTGAAAAACTTGAGGGACTTCATCTCCTTCCCACTTACGTATTTCTGCGTTCAATAACTAATATAGCTGTACTCTTCTGATTCCTTCATCAAACTTTATGTTTGCACGTGTCAAACTTGATCCACTGCCTCAGCAATGAGTCTCAAGTGATGCCTCAAATGATGGTCACGGCAATGCGTGTGATTGAATAAGATATATTCTATTATTTCTATCTCATGTTGCATTAAAAAAAAATCGTTTGGGGGTATTGATGTCCCTCACTCGATTTTTGCAGGTAGTTAGTTCATGCACTATACATTTTGTGCCGCATTCATACTATGTAGTTCATTGCTGATTGGTAGGGCGCGGATTTCTATGCATTTGATATCATTTTTGGTAAGTCATTGGAACTTAAAGAATAAACGATTTTGCGAATCAAGAAATGGATAAAATCGCCTCCCAACCATGCCCACGTTCGATATCGAAAATTTCGAAAAACACACAAATTGAGATATCTCGGTAACTGAAATGGCTAAAATGATATAATTTCATAGGTGAATCACCCTGGTCATCCTCTTATGATTTCTCCACAAATTTTTTATAGTGGGCGTGGGACCGCCCACTTTTAAAGGGGATTTTTCGAAAATTTGACTGGTCGTAACTTGTAAACCGGTTAAGATAGAACTATGAAATTTGGCACAACGCATACTAGTATCGTTAGGAGTATATCTGATGAAATTGGATAAAATCCATGCCCACTTTCGATATCGAAAATCACATAAATTGAAATAATTCGGTAACGGAAATTAGGTAAATCCTCCTAGGGCCTAATGATTGTTATCCCGTTCTAAAAACTACCGCTGGGTATTGAATGTTCGGTTCACCCGAACTTAGACTTCCTTACTTGTTTTTTAATTTTTCGTTTATATTTTATTTTTAAGCAAGGAAAATTAAAAAGAAAATCAGAGTTCTGTCAATTATACTTATACTTGCCAGCGTCTAAATACAGCTTTGCTTTAAATGAGACGATTGGGGATATTTTTCTGGGCAATCTTCAACTGTATGAAAAATATATTTTCTGCTTAGAAAATATACTTTTCCAATATTTAAAAAAAATCGAGAAAAGCTTTGAACATGAAATAATCAAAGTAAAAATGGGTATTTGTTTCCTTTAGGGGTCAACTGCTAATAAATTAGCTAAAATTATGGGAGATAGCTCAAAAGACGGGGTTTGGCCTCAGGATCACGTATCCGGAAGCGCTTTTTAATATTTTGCTTCTCTGAAGAGATATGTGCAATCAAAGTAGCAAGTTTTCATGTGGTTGTTGTAACTTTATTAGGCTGTACCTAAAAACGTGCGAAAAAATGCGTGCCGTGGGTCATTTTTCGATTTTTTGACCATAACTTTCCACAGAAACAAAAAATTAAAAAAGCGCTTCTGGACTCGTGATCGTGAGGCCAAAACCTGTCTTTTGAGCTATCTCCCATAATTTTAGCTAATTTATTAGCGGTTGACCCCTAAAGGAAACAAATACCTAAAAATGTGTTTTTCGTAAAAAAGTAGAGTTATGGTGATTTCGTTTTATCAAAAAATGCGAATTACACATTCATTTTTCCGTTTTCGTTTGCAAAATGAAGGTAAATGAATATGTTTTCGTTTGCTAAAAAACTCACACTTTTTACCCTCTGAAGCTTTGACAGGGTAGTTGGTTGCACTGAAAATCAGCTGGCGAAAATTTTATTTGACAGATAAATTTGGTGAAAAAATTGGATTTTGCAATAACAATTGAATATGGTTGATGAGCGAAATCGTTGATGATCAAATCAAGAAATATCAAAAAATAACAAAAAATTTTTCGTTAACGTCAATTCATTTTGCTTAGATATGTACACTAGAATGGGTCGGAAAATAATAAGTTAAGGAATACAAAAAATGTTTTTGGTAGTTACTAAGTACTAAATGGAAAGCGCTCTAACTAATGACGGCGATATACCAACAGGTTATCATAACCTCTAACGAGATTTTTGCCGAGCTTTTCTTCCAACTTGTAATGTGCTGCCTTAGATTTTTTTCCTACAAGTTGACGGGACCTACAGTTTTTTGCCGACTCCGAGCGGTACTTGTGAAGCAAATGAGTTTTTGCTGAGAAGTTTCTCATGCAGAAATACAACCGGAGAGTCTGCCAAACTACTGCCGAGGGGCGACCCCGTTTAGAAAAATTATTTTTCTAAATAATTTTTTATGTTACTTTTGCCGGGCATCGAACCGCCACGACATGGTGTAGAAGGCCGAACACTTAACCGCTACACCACGGCGGCCGCCGTACAAGCCTTATACAATCCTGAAAATAGCGAACTAATGCTGAAAAATACCGACATAATCTTTTTAAAGTCCCTAAATCAACGAACAATCTCATCTGACCTGAAAGCCTATAACTATGCAAATATGTTAGGTTAGGTTGAAGTGGCTGCCGCAAAGGCACACCTAGGCCAGTATTAAAAGGCCCGTTGTGATACCATCAACACTAGGAAAGTCAGTCCCGGGACCCAGCCATATGGAAAATCCCAGTGCTATTGGGACTCTCCACATAGCAGAATCCCGGGGCTGACACTCCTAAAACCGACACCGTTACACCTCCTCGAACCATTTAGATGACTTGATGAAAGCCATCAAGTCCTTTATGCCCAGCTCCGCTACCTGGCGTAGGCTATCCAGGAAGGGAACTCCGAAAAAGCGCCTTCTCGCGCCGCTTAAAGCCGGGCAGTTGCAGATGAGATGCTCCACCGTTTCCTCCTCCTCATCATCTTTGCAACGCATACAGCATCGTCGGTAGGGTACACCCAGCCTTGCTGCGTGCCTTCCAATAAGGCAGTGCCCGGTTAAAACCCCTACTAATATAGATATATCCTTCTTCTTAGGGTGTAAATATATTTAGATCTTTTAATATCCCATTTTGGCCAGGATTGTTTGGATACTCGGCACCCTGGCGATAAAAGCCATCTTTCATTGGCTTGTCGGAGTGTATGCTCCTTCAGCATTAGCTTGCATGTGGCAAAGGGCATACCTAAGCGTTCTTTATCCTGAAGAACCTGCTTGGTCGTGCCCTGCCTAGCAAGTTCGTCTGCCCTACAGTTTCCCTCAATGTCCCTGTGTCCCGGGACCCATGTGAGGCTCACGCGGTTCTGTTGGGCCATCTCCTGAAGAGATCGACGACAGCTGAGCGTCAGTTCAGAGTTGAACAAGTAAGAGCCAAGGGATTTGACTGCCGCTTGGCTATCGCTGAAAATAACGATATTCTGTCCGATAGCGTGTTGCCCTATCCAAGCCGCGGCGTCCATGATTGCTGAGACCTCAGCCTAGAAGACGCTGCAATGATCAGGCAGTCTGAAGGAAAGCTCAAGGTCCAGATCCTTGGAATAAATCCCTCCTCCAACTCTGCCGTCCAACTTCGAACCGTCGGTGTATATGGAAATGCCGCCATTAGTAGCAGGACACCGATCCGTCCTCTCCCAGTCTTCCCTGCTGGGAATGTTTATTCTGAACCAGCTATCTCCGACTGTTGTGGTTGCACAACGGTCTGTGCTCGGAGGGAGAAAGCTGTAAGAATCCAGAATACCGGAGTGTCCAGTAGTGCCTGCGCCCCAGCCGGAAGTTTCCCTTAGACGCAGAGCCGATGCTGCCGCTGCCCAGTACCCTTCCAGATCGAGTGGCAAAATGCCAAGAATGGCCTGGAGAGCTTCGTTGGGCGTTGTTCTCAACGCGCCGCTTATACAGATCATGCTAGATCTGTGGACTTTACCTAACAGGTTTAGGTTGGCTGCCTTGCTCAGCGCAGGCCACCATACCACGACTCCATACAGCATAATTGGCCGGATTATCGCAGTGTAAATCCATCTGCAGATTTTGGGACTGAGCCCCCATTTTTTGCCAATGGCTCTTTTACAGGTGTAAAGTGCAATGCACGCTTTCCTCTGGCGCTGGATGACATTCTCCTTCCAGTTAAGCTCTCTATCCAGAACTATGCCTAGGAATTTGGCTTTGTCAGCCAAGTTCAGGCGCACGCCATTTAGTTCTGGTAGGCTTAGCGTTGGTATTTTGTACCGGTTAGTATAAAGGACAAGCTCCACTTTTCCCGGGTTGATATTAAGTCCGCAGCGAGATGACCACGAGGAAACTGCTCGCAGTGCTACTTGCATCAAGTCACACAGGGTTTGTGGGAATTTGCCCCTGTATGCAATAGCTAAATCGTCTGCATATGCAACTATCCTCCCCCCCCCCCCCCCCCCCCCCAGCTTCTGTCTCGTAGCAACGAGTTTACAGTGAGGTTCCATAAAAGCGGAGAGAGAACACCACCCTGAGGTGTTCCTCTTGTGACATAGCGTGAGAAATCAACTGTGCCCAGTGTAGAAACTATTTTCCTTCCCTTTAGTAGCTTATCAATTAGTCCAATAAGAGACCTGCTTATGCCCAGATTAGTTAGAGCGGTGTTAATAGCCTCCGGGCTTATATTGTTGAAGGCACCTTCAATGTCTAGGAAGGCCACGAGACAGTAATCTTTTTCATACAACGATTTTTCAATAACAGAGACAAGGCTGTGAAGCGCAGTTTCCGCTGATTTACCTTTGGTGTATGCATGTTGATAGCTAGAGATAAGGTTGCTATCAATAGTAGAGGAGAGATAATCGCTAATTATCCTCTCGAAGGTTTTGAATGCAAAGGACGAGATACTGATCGGTCTGTAGTCCTTAGGCTCATAGTGTGAGGCCTTCCCAGCCTTAGGAATAAAGACTACCTTGGCGCTTCTCCAGGAGTACGGAATGTAGTTGAGAGCCAGGCAGGCTGAAAAGAGAAATACCAGCCATTTAGCCGATGTTTCCAACGTGTTTATGAGTTGTGCGGGGAAAATCCCGTCTGGCCCAGCAGCCTTGAACGGCTCAAAGCTTTTGAAAGCCCACCTTACCCTTTCCTCCGTATGGGTATATTCACTGCCATATTTGTTGCAGATGCTAAAGGTGCTTCATGCAAGTTCCCCGGAAAGTGTGTATTCTATAGCAGCTCCAGGGTTTCCCCTTCCGTGCTAGTCCACGATCCGTTAGGCTTCCGCAAATAGCTAATGGCTGTTTGAGTTTTTGAGAGCACTCGTCTAAGTCTCGCCGTATCATCGACCTTTTCGACCCCGGTGCAGAAATCTCTCCACGAAGTTCTCTTCGCCTGCCTTAGGGCCCTTTTATAGGCCCTCAGTTTAACTTTATATTCGAGCCATTCAGGCTCCGTACCGAGGCTCTTGGCCCTATTAAATTGGTTCCTGCAGGACTTGCGGAGCGAATCCAGGTCGTAGGACCACCAGTGTGGTCTATGTTTACCGCGTGGTTTCGGCACTGGACAAGCCTGCTCTAGGGCATTTGAGAGCGCCGTTGTAAAGGTCGCAACCAGATCATCCAGTTCTCCTACTGACGATGGAGCTTGTGGGGGTAACACTGGTAGGTCCTTAACTAATATTTGATTATGTAGCTGCCAATTAGTGTTGCGTGGATTGCGTTTCATAACTGGCTGCTAAACAGAAAAATCTAAGGCAATTTCTATGTACCGGTGGTCGGAAAATGAATGCTCCTCAAGAACACGCCATTTCCGAACCCACTCATAAGCGCCTTCGCTACAAATAGTGAGGTCTATGACCTCCCTACGGGCTTTAGTGATAAAAGTAGGCTCGTTACCCACGTTACAAACCACCAGGTTAGTTGTTAGTAGGTAGTCAAACAGAGACTCGCCCCTAGCGTTAATATCGGAACTTCCCCACTGGACGTGATGAGCATTAGCGTCAGCTCCAAGATGACCCGTGCAGAAATTTTCCACCAGATCTTTCACCTCCTTTTGTGGAGGAGGTTCTTCGGCGTCATAGGGCATGTAGACCGACGCCATCGTCAGGCTGGTGCTGCCGACCGTTAAGCTGGCAGCTGTAACGTCACCATTTGAATAGTTGGGTAAGAGAAAGGTGTTCAGCTCAGACTTGACCAAGATACAGGTTCTGACCTTGCCCTCCTCATTAGCTCGGATGAGCTTGTACCCCTTAGCCCCCAATCCACAGATCCTTGAGCTATTAACCCAGGGTTCTTGGATAAGGACCACGTCTACGTCGCCTTTATAAAGACGACTGCTTAGGGCAGCTGAGGCTGCTTTAGATTTGTGCAGGTTAATCTGAAGCACCACCAACATGAGAGCGCTCAGACTTCCCTACCGCCGTCGTACCGTCGTGGAGGTCTACCCCGTCCCGGGGCGTATCTCTCAACGACAATTTATCTTACCGGATTGCCCTCCACCACCGTGCGGTCGAGGTCTTCCGCGTCCGTTAGGCTATCTTCCATCGCCGAGTCGTTCACGGCTTCCTCGCAATTTGACGTGGCGGATACCATACTTTCCGCGTCTGACACCCCTGCCTCCTCTTCTGGTCCTTCGATTTCCGAGTCCTTCGAAGCGGCCGGAGTGGCAGCGCGTTGTGCATCGCCACGGTATACGTGGATCACGATCTGACCCATTCCATAATGCACTCGTCCGTTGCACCGTTTAAGGGCTCGAGTGCCTCCTTATTCAAAGTTAAAACCACCTGTCTATGAGGCCCAACCTCACCCTCGACCAGATTGACACTCCAGTCGTGCGTCGGGAGAGACGGATTCCAGGCCTGCAGCATCTCAAGAATATTCTTCGGTTCAGCAGGGATGGCAGGAATCCATGCCCTTGCCCTTGGCCGGGCCGGAATGTCCTTCCAGTCGACGACCTCGATTTTTGCCCCTGGGTAGACTTCACCCAGCCTTGCAACTGCTGCCTTGTACAGTGCAACAGTTCTTGCATCCTCACACGCGAAAACTTTAATCTGACCCTGGTGCCAACCCGCGTCTGTACCCCGCGGCGGACTACCCGGAGACTCACGCCATATGTCGAGAAGGGCCCTGCCAATTTCGTTCCGGACATACAGCCACCGGTCTCTAGGGATGGACCAACGGTCGTTGCCTCGATCAATGACACCTATAAGGATCCTGTCCTTGGTCACTTCAGCAAAGCTGGGTTTGCCCACTACTGGGATATTCTGATGCCGCTTCGGATGGGGATCCACCTCTCCGTCCGATCTCTGGGGTTTGAAGGGATTCCCGTTCAGCCTTTTAGGCGCATAGGGCCTTTGGAAATTTGGTATCAGAGCTTTCGCTTTCTCCACCATCTTCCTTTCATTCAGCGATAGTGTATCCTGCGATGCTCCCTCATACTTCTTCAGGATCCTTGCAGCCTTCCTTTTATCCCAGTACGCAAAGCGTCGGGGAGATGTCTTTTGGGAGGAGTTCAGACCCGTAGTTGCCATCGCGGTCTCTCCCTTTGATAGAAGCTTAGTTGCGTCTTCCTTCTCTTTCGGATCACTGAGGCCAGGTCCCGAGACCATTGCCACAGACATTGAGAGGTTGATGTTCGTGCCGGCGCTTGATGGAAGTTTAGCATCCGCCGTTTTCTGCTTACCTGCGTATGCAGCCGCACTGGTGCTGGCTTTCATGAAGTCACTCTCACTTGCTAGCAGTTTTGAGGATGACCGACCCGTAGTTACCATCGTTGTCGGTCCCCCAGTTGACTTTGAAATAGAGTTTGTCATCCGGCGTTGTGATTTCTCTTGCTCCAGCATAGTTCTCCTCTGCTGCGGAGTAAACGAAGTTATTGATTGTTTTGAATTTTGAGTTGTATTCATCTTGTTCGTACGACCCCTCGCCGGACACGGCCAGCTTGGGGTCAAGGGTGGATTAAGGGGAATGTGTCGTCCGCCACGGCAGAGCCCCATACCGCGGTAAGACCATGGTTACTCTCTGAGGCGGTCCGGTATCAGAGAGGCACCGTTCGACTACAGCCACGATTGCCTCCCGGCTGCAAACGTCCAATGGGCACGGTATCGCGTAACACCCTGGATTGGGAGGGGGTAGATCTTTGTCATCGCGCCAGCGAGGCTAGGCTGCTCTCGTGATGTAGTGCCATGCGGAGCTATGATCGCAAGGGCAACGTAGCCCCGTGGCTATCGACTAAGCCCTCGTACCGCGACAAGGTATCCACCCTTCACGAGGGATGCAAATATGTTAGAAAACATTTCTATTTCACCGAGATTTCCACAATACCGGACCCTAATTTAAATCAGTTAAAAAAATATATGCTTTTCACCAAATTCTCGCCTTGAGTTTTCATTTCTACATCGGAGATGTGGCTTATTTTTCCTCACCATTGCCTCCAGCCTTTCTTTGTGAAGCATGCCCTGTGCAGTCCGTATGCTAACATCTTTCGTAATATATCCTATACCTTCTTTAGCGGTAGAAATTCACCCAGAAGACAATAGGCGCACAAGTTTCCGCCCCTCTACCTCTGTTATGTTGGGCTTTCTTCCAATTTTATTTCTTTGGATGTGCATGTTATTAGCTCCTCTAATAATACCAAAAGCCATCTGCATTGGTTTAGCTATTTAACGGCATGTTTTTTATTTTATTTTTTTAATATTCCTTGAAACACGTTTCGTGGTAGTTTTTCCGTAAAACACCACTCTACTATTACTACTGTGGCAGCTAAAACCCCGTTGCACGTAATAGTGAACCTTATAAAAGTGGGTGTAAAATTGAGGCAATGGGACAATTTACAAAAACGTTTTCGAAATTTTTAATTGTTTTCGTGGATTCTAATAGGTTAAACTATATTCTACTGCATTTAATAGGTCTGCAAAACCGACAGTTGAGATACCGCAAGCGAACACGTAATCATATCGATGGGGTAGAGCCCAATTATGTTAAGTGCACTTTTTTTCAAAAATGAGTTATCTACATTTTCTGAATCCTTGGCATCATACCTACCTACTGCGCATATTTTATAAGCGAGTTATCAAAACGGGCCGCTCCAATAGCAATGGAATTATATGCTAAGTGCGTAAAATGAAAAAATTTGAGTGCACAAATATGTTAAGTGCCTGAAAAAATTTGGGAACAAGTGGAAAATACATACCGATGGCAAATTTAAAAATTAAAAATTGGAGTTTATAGTGAATTGTATGGTATAATATGTTTTTGGTGAAATTAAATATTTAGGGCGTTATTCCAGGTCAAAAGGTCAAACAACCGATTTTTTAAATCAAAATATCTCGAAAACTTTTGAATGGATTTCAAAAGTGTTTAAACCATAAAATAGCTTACAAAGGTGGCTTTTCTTTAATATATATATATCTTTAACCCTCTGAGGGGTGGATACCTTGCCGCGGTACGAGGGCTTAAGTCGATAGCCACAGGCTACGCTGCCCTTGTGATCATAGCTCCGTACGGCACTTCATCACGAGAGCAGCCTAGCCTCTCTGGCGCGACGACAAAGATCTTCCCCCTCCCAATCCAGGGTGTTATGCGACCACGTGCCCATTGGACGTTTGCAGCCGGGAGGCAAATCGTGGCTGTATTTGAACGGAGCCTCTCTGATACCGGGTCGCCTCAGAGAGTAAGCATGGCCTTACCGCGGTACGGGGCTCTGCCGCGGCGGACGACACATTTTCCCCTACTCTTCCCTTGACCCTAAGCTAGCCTTGTCCGGCGATGGGCCGTACGAACAAGATGAATTCAAATAACGCAAATAAAAACGAAAAACCCAAAAAACAAACAACGCCAAATTTCACTCCTCAGCAAAGGAGAGCTATGGAGGAGCAGGCGAGAAAGCAACAACAACGCCGGAGGACAACCTCCGTTCCACAATCAAGGGGGGATCGACAGCGATGGCAACTACGAGTTGGTCAACCAACCCTCTATCGAGTAAGATTGACTTGATGGGAGCTAGCACCAGTGCGGTTGCCAACGCAGCTAAGCGGACAACGGCGGATGCTAAACTCCCATCAACCTCTGATATGAAAACCAGTATCTTTACGTCTGTGGCAGCGGTCTCACGACCTGGCCTCGGAGTTTCGAAGGGGAAGGAAGCCGCAACTGAGATTTCGGCAAGGGGAGCGACCGCAATGGCAACTACGGGTCCGCACTCCCGGGAGACATCTCCCCGCCGCTTCACATACCACGAGAAAAGATTGACTGCAAAGATCCTGAAGAGGTATGAAGGGGTACCGCAGGAGTCGCTGTCGCCGAATTCCAGTAAATCGGTAGAGCTAGCGAAAGCTGTGATACCGGATTTCCAAAATTCTTACATGCCAAAGAGGTTAAAAGTTAACCCTTTCAAGCGCCAGAGATCGGACCTGGAGTTAAATCCCCCTCCCAAGCGGCATCAGAATACCTCTGGAGCGGGCAAACTAAACTTTGCTGAGGTAACCAAGGGCAGGATCCTTATAGGCGTCCTTGACCGAGGCAATGACCGTCTGGCCATCCCCAAGGACCGGTGGCGTTACGTGCGAAATGAACTCGGCAACATTCTTCTCAACGTTGCTCCGGAGTTTCCGGGTAGTTCGGCGCGAGTAACGGATGCGGGTTGGCACCAGGGTCAGATCAAATTACTCGCATGCGAGGATGCAAAAACCGTAGCACTGTATAAGGCAGCTGCTGCCAAATAACGCAAATAAAAACGAAAAACCCAAAAAACAAACAACGCCAAATTTCACTCCTCAGCAAAGGAGAGCTATGGAGGAGCAGGCGAGAAAGCAACAACAACGCCGGAGGACAACCTCCGTTCCACAATCAAGGGGGGATCGACAGCGATGGCAACTACGAGTCGGTCAACCAACCCTCTATCGAGTAAGATTGACTTGATGGGAGCTAGCACCAGTGCGGTTGCCAACGCAGCTAAGCGGACAACGGCGGATGCTAAACTCCCATCAACCTCTGATATGAAAACCAGTATCTTTACGTCTGTGGCAGCGGTCTCACGACCTGGCCTCGGAGTTTCGAAGGGGAAGGAAGCCGCAACTGAGATTTCGGCAAGGGGAGCGACCGCAATGGCAACTACGGGTCCGCACTCCCGGGAGACATCTCCCCGCCGCTTCACATACCACGAGAAAAGATTGGCTGCAAAGATCCTGAAGAGGTATGAAGGGGTACCGCAGGAGTCGCTGTCGCCGAATTCCAGTAAATCGGTAGAGCTAGCGAAAGCTGTGATACCGGATTTCCAAAATTCTTACATGCCAAAGAGGTTAAAAGTTAACCCTTTCAAGCGCCAGAGATCGGACCTGGAGTTAAATCCCCCTCCCAAGCGGCATCAGAATACCTCTGGAGCGGGCAAACTAAGCTTTGCTGAGGTAACCAAGGGCAGGATCCTTATAGGCGTCCTTGACCGAGGCAATGACCGTCTGGCCATCCCCAAGGACCGGTGGCGTTACGTGCGAAATGAACTCGGCAACATTCTTCTCAACGTTGCTCTGGAGTTTCCGGGTACTTCGGCGCGAGTAACGGATGCGGGTTGGCACCAGGGTCAGATCAAATTACTCGCATGCGAGGATGCAAAAACCGTAGCACTGTATAAGGCAGCTGCTGCTAAACTGGGTGAAGTCTACAAGGGCGCAAAGATAGAGGTCGTCGACTGGAAGGACATTCCAGCTCGTCCAAGGGCAAGGGCGTGGATTTCGGCCATCCCTGACGAACCCGACAGAATTCTCGGGATGCTACGGCTAATGAATCCGTCCCTCCCAACGCATGACTGGAGTGTCAATCTGGTCGGGGATGCGGTGGGGCCCGACAGACAGGTGGTGTTCACCATGAATAAAGAGTCAATCGAGCCCCTCAAAAGATGCAATGGCCTAGTACACTATAGCGTAGGCCAGATCGTTATCCACGTATATCGTGGTGATGCTCAGCGCGCTGCCTTCTCGGCTGCTCCGGGGGAACCGGAAAACGAATTACCAGAAGAGGAAGCGGAGGATTCCGATGCGGAAAGCATGTTATCCGCCACGTCCCTTGCCGATAGTGCTGTGAACAACTCGGAGATGGAGGACAGCCTACAGGACGAGGAAGTCCTCGACGTCACGGTGGTAGCAGCCAACGCTGAGCGATTAACATCTAACGCTACAGGCAGCAGGACTCCTGCAACGCCATATCGGGCAGTTAATCGACACAACTCGTCGTTGATAGGCAACCTCCGGGATGGGGCAAACCTCGACGACATGGGGACGGCAGGGAAGTCTGTGCGCTCTCATGTTGGTGGTGCCTCAGATTAATCTGCACAAATCTAAAGTGGCTTCGGCTGCTTTAAGTAGTCGTCTTTCTAAAGGCGACGTGGATGTGGTCCTCATCCAAGAACCCTGGGTCAATAGCTCGAGAATCTGCGGATTGGGGACTACGGGCTTCAAGCTCATTCGAGCCAGCGAGGAGAGCAAAGTCCGAACGTGTATTTTGGTCAAGTCTGAGTTGAACTCCTTTCTCCTACCTAACTACACCAATGGTGATATTACCGCTATCAGTCTAACGGTCGACAGCACCCGCCTGACGGTGGCGTCGGTCTATATGCCCTACGACGCCGAAGAACCCCCACCACAAACGGAGGTGAAAGACCTGGTGTCAAATTTCTGCACGGGTAATCTTATTATTGGAGCGGACGCTAATGCTCACCATGTCCAATGGGGGAGTTCCGATATCAATGCCAGGGGCGAGTCTCTGTTTGATTACCTCTTAACAACCAACCTGGTAATTTGCAACGTGGGTAATGAGCCTACTTTTATCACTAAGACCCGTAGGGAGGTCATAGACCTCACTATCTGTAGTGAAGGCGCTTATGGGTGGGTCAGAAAATGGCGGGTTCTGGAAGAACATTCATTCTCCGACCACCGGTACATAGAAATGGTTTTAGACTTTATTGTAGAACAACCAATCATGAAGCGCAATCTACGTAACACAAATTGGCAGTTACACAATGAAATATTAGACAGAGACCTCCCAGTACTGCCCTCACAAGCCCCCTCATCAGTAGAGGAGCTGGAGGATCTTGTTACTACATTTACATCGGCGCTCTCAAATGCTCTAGGACAGGCTTGTCCAGTGCCAAAACCACGCGGTAAACACAGGCCACATTGGTGGTCCTACGATTTGGACTCGTTCCGCAAATCATGCCGGAAATAATTTAACAAGGCCAATAGCCTCGGCTCTGAGCCTCATTGGCACGAATATAAAGCTAAACTTAAGGCCTACAAAAAAGCTCTGAGACAGGCGAAGAGAATTTCGTGGAGAAATTTCTGCACTGGCGTCGAAAAGGTCGACGACACAGCGAGACTTAGACGAGTCCTCTCGAAAAGTCAAACAGCCATCAGCTATTTGCGAAAAACTGACGGATCCTGGACCAGCACGGAAGAGGAAACCCTTGAGCTGCTCTTGAATACACATTTTCCGGGGAATCTGCATGACGCACCACTAGTACCTGCAACTAACCTGGCAGTAAAAATACCCATCACTGAGGAAAGGGTAAGGTTGGCAGTTAAGAGCTTTGAACCGTATAAGGCTGCCGGGCCGGACGGGATTATCCCCGCGCAACTTATAAACACGTTGGAGACATCAGCTAAATGGCTGGTATTTCTCTTCACAGCCTGCCTGGCTCTCAACCACATTCCGGGCTCCTGGAGAAGCGCCACGGTAGTGTTTATCCTTAAGGCTGGGAAGGCATCCCACTACGAGCCAAAAGACTACAGACCGATCAGTCTCTCGTCCTTTGTACTCAAAACCTTTGAGAGGATACTAAGCGACTACCTCTCAACGACTATTGATAGCAACCTAATCTCTAGCTATCAGCATGCATACACCAAGGGTAAATCAACAGAAACCGCTCTGCACAGCCTAGTATCTGTCATTGAGAAATCGCTATGTGAAAAGGACTACTGTCTCGTGGCCTTCCTAGACATTGAGGGGGCTTTCAACAATATAAGCCCGGAGGCTATCAACTCCGCTCTAACTAATCTGGGCGTAGATAGACCTCTAACTGGTTTAATTGACCAACTTTTAAGGGGAAGGAAAATAGCTTCTTCACTTGGTACGGTTGAGTTATCACGTTATGTCACAAGGGGAACACCCCAGGGTGTGGTTCTTTCCCCGCTTTTATGGAACCTCACAGTCAACTCGTTGCTACGTGACACAAGCTGGGGGGCGGGAAGATAGTGGCATACGCAGACGATTTAGCTATTGCATTCAGAGGCAAGTTCCCACAAACTCTGTGTGACCTGATGTAAGTAGCACTGCGAGAAGTTTCGACGTGGTCCTCTCGCTGCGGACTTAGTATCAACCCGGGGAAAGTGGAACTTGTCCTCTTCACCAACCGGTACAAAATACCGCCACTAAGCCTACCAGAACTAGATGGCACGCGCCTGGGCTTGTCGGATAAGGCCTAGTTTCTAGGCATAGTTCTGGATAGGAAACTGAATTGGAAGGAGAATGCTCTTCAGCGCCAGAAGAAAGCTTGCATCGCTCTTTACACATGCAAAAGAGCCATTGGCAAAAAATGGGGGCTCAGCCCTAGGGTATGCATTTGGATCTACACGGCCATCACTCGTCCAATCATGCTATATGGAGTCGTCGTATGGTGGCCTGCGCTGAGCAAGGCAACATACCTGAATCTGTTGCGGAAAGTCCATAGATCCAATATGATCTGTATAAGCGGTGCGCTAAGGACAACGCCCAACGAAGCCCTCCAGGTCATTCGGCATCAGCTCTGCGCCTAAGAGAAACCTCCAGTTGGGGTGCTGGTACTTTTGGACACTCCAGTATTCTGGAATCTTACAGCTTTCTCCCTCTAAGCTAGGGTTGCCAGACGTCCTTCTTTCGGAAGGACATGTCTTTCTTTTTATTGCAATGTCCTTCCCTGTCCTTCCAAACGAAAAAGTGTAGAAATGTCCTTCTTTTTAAGTTTTGTCCTTCTGTTGTCCTTCTTTTTCCTTTTTTTGCTAGGTCCTTGAGATTAGTATCTAGTTACACTAAAATGAAATGAGCTACAAAACAGCATACTCGAAAATAATTTGAAAACTGTTTGATGAAATTCGTCAAGTTTCAAGTGCAAAATATCATCTATATTTTAAAAAATTTCATAGGTGTCAAATACGGTTCTACCATTAAAGCGTAATAGATATGCTTTGTCAGATGTATATGTCACTTTTTGGTGTGGATACAAATACAAATCGTGTATACACAAAAGAGAAATGTCTTCTGACAAATCATATGTACGAACACAAGCAATAGAATGGTTTCTATTTCCATCTGACCTAGCATGTAAACGCAGAGAAAATTAATTAATTTGACACACATATGAGTACATATGGATCGAAAACGTGACAGGTACATATGACAATACACATCGTGTATAACAAAACTACTAATGGCGGCGATATACCAACAGGTTATCATAACCTCTAACGAGATTTTTAGCCGAGCTTCTCTTTTCAACTTGTGGTGTGTTGCTTTTGAGTTTTCCTACAAGTTGGCGGGACCTACAGTTTTTTGCCGACTCCGAACGGCACTTGCAAAGCAAATGAATTTTTTGCTGATAAGCTTCTCATGGCAGAAATACACCCGGAGAGTTTGCCAAACTACTGCCGAGGGGCGACCCCGTTTAGAAAAATTGTTTTTCTAAATAATTTTTGATGTTACTTTTGCCGGGCATCGAACCGCCACGACTTGGTGTAGAAGGCCGAACACTTAACCGCTACACCACGGCGGCCGCCGTATTTGTATGATGGCCGTTAGCAATGTTTTGGGATTACTCCAAAAGCAAAACCTTCAATAACCCATTACACCAAACAGTTGACTAGTGCCACTTTCAAAAGTAAAGGCTGATTCACATGGGTCGATTTTCTAGTCGATTTTTATCGTTCCACTGCTTACCACTTTCAAATACAAAGTGTAGATCGATCGATTTAAAACAATAATTTTTTCACAAAAAATAAGCCCTTCTTTTTTTACGCTTGTCCTTCTTTTTCCACTTTAGAATCTGGTAACCCTACTCTAAGCACAGATCGTTGTGCGACCACTACAGTCGGTGATAGCTGTTTCAAAATAAACATTCCCAGCAGAGAAGACTGGGAGAGGACGGATTGGTGTCTCGAAACAAATAGTGGCACTTCCATATACACCGACGGCTCGAAGTTGGACGGCAGAGTTGGAGGAGGGGTTTGTTCAAGGGATTTGGACCTTGAGCTCTCCTTCAGACTACCTGATCATTGTAGCGTCTTCCAGGCGGAAGTCTCGGCAATCCTATACGCCGCGGCCTGGTTAAGCAAAGAGAAGATATCGCTATTTTCAGCGATAGCCAAGCGGAAATCAAATCCCTTGGCTCATACACGTTCAACTCTGAACTGACGCTCAGCTGTCGTCGATCTCTTCAGGAGATGGCCCAACAGAACCGCGTAAACCTCATATGGGTCCCGGGACATAGGGATATTGAGGGAAACTGTAAGGCAGACGAGCTTGCCAGGCAGGGCACGACCAAGCAGGTTCTTCAGGATAAAGAGCGCTTAGGTATGCCGTTTGCCACATGCAAACTAATTCTGAAGGAGCACACACTCCGTCAAGCCAACGAAAGATGGCTGCAATCCCCAGGGTGTCGGATATTGAAACAAACCTGGCCAAAATGGGATCTTAAAAGGTCTAGACGCATTTATGCCCTAACTAGGAGGGAAATCTGCATATTGATAGGGGTATTAACCGGTCACTGCCTCATTGGTAGGCATGCAGAAAGGCTAGGTTTGCCCTACCGACGATGCTGCAGGAGTTGCAAAGATGATGAGGAGGAGGAAACAGTGGAACACCATCATCTAAGTGGTTCGAGGAGGAGTAACGGTGTCGGTTTAGGATTGTCAGTCCCGGGATTCTGCTATGTGGAAAATCCCAACAACTCAGGGATTTTCCATTTGGCTGGGTCCCGGGACTGACTTTCCTTGTGTTGGTGGTATCACAACGGGCCTTTCAAAACTGGCCTAAGTGTGCCTCTGCGGCAGCCACTTGAACCTAACCTAACCTAACCCTTTGAGTGGAAATGTACTGAAAAATCACCAAAAAAAATGTTATTAAAAACTGCTTTGTTTAGTAATTTGTTGCAACATCCCTTCAGAATATTTATTTTAAATCGTTAGGTGGCGCTGTTATCTGAAGTTGAAACACCACCATACATAATTTATCTCCGTCTCGGCAGGATGGTGTCGAATGAGGTATTTTTATGAATTTTTCTATGTTTTGTACAACAGTGACCAACTTTTCAAAAAATCTACTGTATTTTAAATATACTTATCGCGAGGTGTCATATGGTGAAAAGTATATGTCATTTAGTTTTTCGATTTCTTAACGTAAGGGGTGTTTCAAATATGTTTTATAATCCAATACAAGTACGATTTGCCAGAGGATAGCTTTATGGAAATAAACGTCAATCAAAGAAAGAAAGAAGTTAGGGGACTGGATGTATTTAGCTGGAGCTCAGTTAATTTAAAATCGAAATATTCGAAAGCAAACCCCATTTCAAGAGCCAAAAAGGATGATCTTTCATTCTTACTCTCAAAAGGCGTAATTCCCCAACATTATAGAGACTTCTTGACAACTTGCCATCTTCAAATACGAATTTATAAATAAATGAAAACTAATACGTTTGTTCGTAATTAACTGAAATAACATTTTTTAATATATGTAGTATGTTCACTCTTAAAACTATTTTAGCATATTAAGTTACCGATAATAAAGGTATATTTGAATTATAACACTTAAGTACGATCACTTCGATGTACTTTTGCTGTTCTATTTGTTGTAACTTTACCGTGCCTAATAAAATGTTGTATATGAATTATATCGTTCCCTAAACAAAAATATCGTGACAACTGCGCCACCTAGTGGTCATTATTTCATTTTAGGTTGCAGTACCAACTGCTTTTGAAGTGCACCCCAAGCTTCATATCTCCAGGTTATCCGAAACATTGTTTTTTTAATATAAAAACTCATGAAAAGCACGAAAGCAAGTTAAAATAAACGTCGTTATTATACCATTGCCGAACCTGTCAAGATTATTTTACTTCTGTTGGATTCAGAATAAACCAACTCATCGTTCAGCATCAAAAAATTCGAAAAAATTGTTAACATTCACAAGCTATAGGCTCTGAAAGACAAAATATGCTCTCCTTAAAATTTTTCAAATTTGTCACTTAACATAATTGTGCACTACGCCATCGATATATAAATGCGCAATGTTCAAAAGTTTTCTCCCTTTCTTGCAATAACCAAATTCCAAGTTATATAAAATTTTATATGTATCGATTGGTCTCTCCGAGCAGGGTGTGCGTCAACAAACCAAAAATTAAAATTAAAATAATTATAATATGAAAAAACTAATTTGAAAATCACACCACTACAAATGCTAAACACGCATTCACGTTATAGAGTCGCTTTTATGTGTGTGTGTGTATGTAGGTGTGACCACTTGCATTGTTGTGACCACTTGCATTCATTGCTGTTGGGGAGAGACCGAGTGTGAGAACAAGAGTTGTTTTGTTGGCAGCAATAATAAACAAGGGCTGTACAACGATATAAACGAAATAATTTTGTTTTGTTAATTATCAAAAAAAATTATCAAAAAAATATTTCGTTTCAATAATTATCAGAAAAAAAATTTGTTCGTTGATGATCAAATCAAAAAATATCAAAAAATAACAAAAAAATTTTTTTTCGTTAACGTCAATTCATTTTGCTTAGATATGTACACTAGGCTGGGTCGGAAAATAATAAGGAAGGAATACAAACAAAGTTTTTGGTAGTTACTAGGTACTAAATGGAATTGGAAGTTGGCACTCGATTGAAAATGAAAAAAAAAAAATTGTCACATCGTCGGTGACCTTGCAAAACCAAGCATCATAAAAGATATTCTTTACGTGGTTTTGCACTTTCTTCGACGATAAATGCGTCATTGTACATGAAGTGCTATCGTAATTTTTATTTCTGCAAAATGTATTGTCATCGTGTCCTAAACTATTTATGTGCTAAGTTTCGTTTCCCTAGGTTGCCAGAAAGTTAGTGGATTCCCCAATTCAAACAAATTTTTGAAAAAGCACGATCCGAACTCCGCCGGAGTTCTTTTGATGAGGAATTGCATTGTGACGTCTGCGGGAACTTATGCTTATATCAGCAGCAAAGCATTATCGCACTATTTCGCCCTCTCTTTTGCGACCCGAAATAATATTTAATTCATTCAAATATTTTGTTTTTTTTTTATTTTTTTTTTGGATAACGAAAAGAAATTTGTTCTGATAATTTCTTATTGTTTTCAAAAATAACGTTAAATTTTTTCGTTGAACAAATCACGTTAATTTTATTGATAAACGAAACGAAGTCAAAAGTTTTTTGAAACTTTGGTGGACTTTTGACCGTTTGGGAATAATTTTTCTTAAATTATTCTATGTTTTTATTATTAGTGAACAAGATGGAAAAGTAACAACAATAACAAGCTACCATGATTACGTAATTTCGGCCTTGCTCAAGGGCACTTATCAAATGGCTTTGTGTTTAGAAAATTTTTCATCACCTTTTGTTGGTCATCGAACCAAGAACCAAGGGGATTAGGAATTTCTAAGCCCGCAGTGTGTACCTCTTACACCAAGCTGCGTTGAGATTATTGCCAGCTTATATCCATCATGTTCACTTAGTATGTATTCATTTTATTTGTTGTTTGTTTTTATACTACCTTATCGACAACTAGAGCGACATCAATCGACCGCCATTTATACTAGCAGTGTCAAGGATTTTAGGGCACCCCGTGATCATTTTACTGACAGCTGCAGCTTATTTTCACAGGGTGGCTTTTTTCGCTGTGTCCTGCGATTAATATGTATGTATGTTATGAGTTTGTGGTCATTAATTTGAGAATCTTTGAAACTTTGGTGGACTTTTGACCGTTTGGGAATAATTTTTCTTAAATTATTCTATGTTTTTATTATTAGTGAACAAGATGGAAAAGTAACAACAATTACAAGCTACCATGATTACGTAATTTCGGCCTTGCTCAAGGGCACTTATCAAATGGCTTTGTGTTTAGAAAATTTTTCATCACCTTTTGTTGGTCATCGAACCAAGAACCAAGGGGATTAGGAATTTCTAAGCCCGCAGTGTGTACCTCTTACACCAAGCTGCGTTGAGATTATTGCCAGCTTATATCCATCATGTTCACTTAGTATGTATTCATTTTATTTGTTGTTTGTTTTTATACTACCTTATCGACAACTAGAGCGACATCAATCGACCGCCATTTATACTAGCAGTGTCAAGGATTTTAGTGCACCCCGTGATCATTTTACTGACAGGTGCAGCTTATTTTCACAGGGTGGCTTTTTTCGCTGTGTCCTGCGATTAATATGTATGTATGTTATGAGTTTGTGGTCATTAATTTGAGAATCTTTGAAACTTTGGTGGACTTTTGACCGTTTGGGAATAATTTTTCTTAAATTATTCTATGTTTTTATTATTAGTGAACAAGATGGAAAAGTAACAACAATTACAAGCTACCATGATTACGTAATTTCGGCCTTGCTCAAGGGCACTTATCAAATGGCTTTGTGTTTAGAAAATTTTTCATCACCTTTTGTTGGTCATCAAAGTCAAAAGTTTTTTTTGTTTTTTGATAAATTTAACGTTAATTTTCAGCCCTGTAATAAACATGAGCCAGCCCAGTCAACTTTATTGAACGTAGGGACAAACAGTGTTTACAAAACAAAATCTGTGAGTAGGTATTCAGAGAAGCAAATGCTTGCCCAGACTTGATGTTTTGACAAAAAAAAAAAAAATACAAATAAGCAACATACATCGTGCACAACTTCCTTCGTGGGTAGACTGAATTAAAATAAAATGGAAAATTGATAACATAATATAAAATAAAGTAAAATAAAATAAAATAAAGAAAAAAAACTTTTTAAAAATAAGCTTTTATTATTGGTTAATAAAATTAACTAAAAAGTAAAAAATAAATTGACTGTAAAGAAATATAAAACTTTATATAAGTTCATTGTAACCTTTAACGATAATTTGGCTTCTTCGACTGGGAATGTGATATAGACTGGAAGATTTTCAAAATTGCTTAAAAAAATGGTGTTCAGGGTCAGACTGTAGCCGTTAGATGGATTATTTAGATTTCTCAACCTTCCGAATGTCCTCCTCAGCCTCTGTAGTTTCTATGGAAATGGCGGAATGGCTTTTTGTGTGTCTGTGCACTCGCATGATGGTACGATGCTTGGACCTGTCAAGCGCAGAATGCTGAACATATGACGGCGAAAAGCCTTCCCAAAATTTCTTCGCATCCGCTGCAATCCTGTTACCAGAGGTGATGTTTTCCTGAGGGACTTAAAAGTGGGCCATAATATTCCAAAGCCAACAGAGGGGTTGCAGGTCCTTAGGCGCTCCAGCCACTGTTTATGCTAGTCTAGCAGCCGTGTTATTTCCAGCTGGAATGTTACGCGCTGGGGCGGATTAGATGACCTTTTGGAATACACGTTCGACTTTGCGTATGTCAAGCAGCAAAGAAGCTGCTCTGATCCACTTGACGGATCGCATTGAATAATGTAATACCCAGCACGAGGTTTGAGATCTGAGCGAGCGCTTTGGATATGCATATACATATCGTTACCTTAATTCACAAAGGCCCTAATTGACACATTTTTCGAAAATGACTTTTTTACATATTTAAGTATAATATAGTTTAATACACACTCACATCAAATTTCAAGGAGTTACTAACAGTAATAACGGAGATTTTCCAAATTTACAAAGCTATATTTACATGCGTTCAATGTAAAAAAAATTTTGTTTTTTGCTTCTCCTGTAAAAATTTTTTTATGTCAGTTAGGGCCTTTGTGAATTAAGGTGACGATATGTAAGTTGTTACCTCAGTAACATTACCGGTAAGGCCGTTGCAGGATCTTGAGGTGCGGTGGAAGAGGGATTGTCACACTGGGAGTCAAGGACTCGCATACCTAGGTGCAATCAGGCTAGGTCACGTGCGTCGCCACAGTCCAAGTCGCACCGGTGGACAGCCGATGACGTACATACGTATCAGTCAAAAATATATCTATTTGCTTGCTCGGCGAAAAACGCATGTAGCGAAAGGGACAAGAAGTTGGTTGCCTTGTCTTGCAGTCGTGCTGGGATCTAAGTAGGAATGGGGAGATGAAGGCGGGAGCTTACACTCGGCATTTATCCCATCCGAGGAGATCGTGCTACGAAGAGAGTATCTGTGGGCAGCCGACGTGGAGCGCGAGTGACGTGCTACCTTAGAGCACTGGGAGGAAGCCCCCAAAGAGGTACACGAGCTTATTCTGCAGGTTTTCAACATGCGGTTACGGATTTCAGGAAAAACTCATCATTTGTCACTATCACCTATACTATACCCGCTCTAAGGGTTCCGTCTGTTGTAGTGGATCCGTTGGTCAAGAGTAATGTAATATTCTGTAACAAATATTAGCTTGGATTGTAATTGCAATTAAAAAATCCGTTTATTTTTCTTTGACAAATTGCAAATTGACATTTTTCGAAGCCAACATTACCATATTTACATTGAATTTTCATTTCATTTCATTTTATTCAGTCAATGGTTACAAAACCTTACAGACTAGAAATACAAATTATCTTAAAGATAAAACTAAATAACACTTAAAAATAAATTGATTGCAATTTAGCCAAAAATATGGATCTAGACTGAGCAAAATCTAGATCGAGAGTTGTAAAAATTCGATTAAATTCCAAAAGCGACCTTGTAATAGGTGCAAACAGTAAATAGTTAGATCTAATCGTTTTAACATTAAACGGAAGTTGAGTACGTAGGACCCTTTGGGGTACATTAAAGCCAATTTGCTCAAGAAGGTTGGGACAATTTATCATGCCAGAAATAATATCATAAACAAACATGAGAGAGTGCATTATGCGCCTTGACTTAAGCGATTTAAGGTTAATTAAAAGGCAACGGGCCTCATACGATGGGAATGGCTCAACAAAATGAAGAGGTTGTAGAGAAAACCGGGTAAATCGGCGTTGCATACTCTCGACCCTGTCGGAATTTAAAGAGTAAATAGGGTTCCAGATTACCGAGGCATATTCTAACTTTGATCTTACTAGGCAATTATAGAGTGATTTTCTAGTGTATGAGTCTTTAAAATCACGCGCATAACGACGTAAGAAAAAAAAAAAAAAAAAAAACTAATGGCGGCGATATACCTACAGGTTATCATCATAACCTCTAACGAGATTTTTAGCCGAGCTTCTCTTTCCAACTTGTGGTGTGTTGCTTTTTGAGTTTTTCCTACAAGTTGGCGGGACCTACAGTTTTTTGCCGACTCCGAACGGCACTTGCAAAGCAAATGAATTTTTTGCTGAGAAGCTTCTCATGGCAGAAATACACCCGGAGAGTTTTGCCAAACTACTGCCGAGGGGCGACCCCGTTTTAGAAAAATTCTTTTTCTAAATAATTTTTGATGTTACTTTTGCCGGGCATCGAACCGCCACGACTTGGTGTAGAAGGCCGAACACTTAACCGCTACACCACGGCGGCCGCCAAAGAAAGAAGAAGCCCAAGTTAGAATTTGCCTTAGGTATAATATGGTTGATGTGATTGACAAAGGTGAATCCTGAGTCAAAAACCACACCTAAATCCAGATATTCATGTACGTTAGATAGGCAGGTGTTAAAAATAGTGTAAGTACTGACAATTGGGTTTGCAATTTTAGCAAAAGTCATTTGGAAGCATTTCTTTATGTTGAGCGACAGTTTATTTCTCACACTCCAACCAGACAGCTTATTTAGATCGCCTTGCAAAGATAGTGTATCTGATAAACAGGTTATTACATAAAAAATTTTTAAATCATCCGCATAGAGTAGGAATTTTGAAGTACTAAAACAAGTTTTAATATCAGTACCTGGGTGACCGAGCTTACTCGGTGCTATCAATTTAGCGCTAAATTTACTTACCCAAAATGATCCCAAAATGACCCTAAAATAATCCAAAAATAATCCTAAAATGATCCCAAAACGAACCTTAAATGTTCCCAAAATGATCCGAAATTGAACCCAAAACGATCAAAAAATGATCCGAAAATGAACCTAAAATTATTCCAAATTGGTCCAAAAATAATTCCCAAATTACCCCAAAAATACCCTTAAATGCACACTAAACGATCCAAAAAATACACCAAAATGATCCCGAATATATCCTAAAATAATCCCAAAACCACCCCAAAAAGACCCTCAAATGTTCCCAAAGTAACCCAAAAATTATCCCAAAATGATACAAAAATTATCCAAAAATGGCTCCAAAATGAACCGAAAATTACCCACAATTGTACCAAATTATTCCGAAATTGAACCCAAAATGATCTCAAGCAAGCCCCAAAATTATCCCAAAGTGATGTTCTCAAAATAATCCTAAAATATCCAAATATGATCCCAAAATACAAAATACAATTACAATACGGTAAAATGGTAACTCTGGGTGGCAACCCTACTTGAAAATATTTTAGCTGGTATGTCGGCGACAATACCTTTACTTTGATACCCAAAACTACCCAAAAATGATCCCAAAATGACCCTAAAATGATCCCAAATTGGTCCAAAAATAATTCACAAATTAACCCAAAAACACCCTTAAATGTACCCTAAACGATTCGAAAATTACCACAAAATTATCCAAAAATGATCCCAAAATAATCCTTGAATAGTCCCTCAGATGTTCCCAAAATAACCCAAAAATTATCCCAAATGATGACGTGGCAACCCCCAAATTGATAGTCTTGGCACCCTAAAGTGGATAGTCTTAAAATCGATCATACTATCACCATTCCAAATTTCAGCCAATTCGGTCAAGCGATTCTCGAGATAGTAACGGATATACAAATATATTGTGGTAAGGTGGCAACCCTAGGTGGCAACCCTACTTGAAAATATTTTAGTTGGTATCTCGCCGAAAATACCTTTCATATGATACCCATATTGGCATATCTTGCTCCATAATTAAAAAAAAAAGGGATAGGTGGCACCCTGTAAACCGCCCCAAGTGGCAACCCTAAAGTGGGTAGTCTTAAAATCGATCATACTATCACCATGCCAAATTTCAGCCAATTCGGTCAAGCGATTCTCGAGATAGTACCGGATATACAAATATATTGTGGTAAGGTGGCAACCCTAGGTGGCAACTCTACTTGAAAATATTTTAGTTGGTATCTCGCCGAAAATACCTTTCATATGATACCCATATTGGCATATCTTGCTCCATAATTAAAAAAAAATGGGATAGGTGGCAACCCTGTAAACCGCCCCAAGTGGCAACCCTAAAGTGGGTAGTCTTAGAATCCATCATACTATCTTTGTGCCAAATTTCATCCCAATCGGTCAAGCGGTTCTCGAGATAGTCCGAACATGCAAATATACAAATATACAAGATTAACTCGTTTAAAGATATTAGATTAATAAAAAGTAGAAATAGCAATGGGCCAAGAATACTTCCCTGAGGCACACCAGAAGTGGCAACGAAGGGGTACGATTTAGTATGACTAATTTCAACATATGAGACTCGGTTAGACAGATAAGAGTTTAACCAAGAAAGAAGAGTTGAATGGAAACCAAGCTCTTCTAGCTTCAATAACAAAATGCTATGCACAACAGTATCGAAAGCTTTCGAAAAGTCTGTATAAACAACATCGACTTGATGACAAGATTTAAAGGCTGAGATGCAATATTGGGAAAATTCAGCAAGGTTTGTAACTGTGGAGCGACCGCAGACAACCCATGCTGATGCGGATCAATTATTTCTTTTACAAAGAAATACAATTTATCTTTCACCACCTTTTCAAAAAGTTTTGAACAGGTGGTGAGTTTAGAAATAGGCCTATAGTTTCGTACATCATTTTTATTGCCAGATTTGAACACCGATCAATAAAATCACCTTTGGCAAGGGAAAGATTAAAAATATGCTTTAAAGGAACACTGAGAGAGGAACTGCACTTTTTTAGTAAAAATGGGGAAAAACCATCCAAATCTGTTTTTGTTGAGGACTGTAAAGAAAGATGCTGTTAATAATATCAAGCTTAGATACCGACAAAGATCCAAGGTCAAGAGAACTTGGAGACCAACTGGTATTTGAGGCGCTTCCACTGTCATGGACAAAATTTGAGCTAAAAAAATCAGCAAATAAATTAGCGGTATCAGATAAACACTGAGAATGCTTATCATCAAAAGTCACACAAGTGGGAATGTTTGTGCAACCCTTTTTTGATCGAATGAAATTCCAAAAAGATTTCGGGTTGGATTTGAGTTCAACTTCATACCGAGCGATGTATTGATTGTATAGCTGTTTATCAAGAGCATTGAACTCTCTTGAAAGTCGGCTATATTCATCTTTAAAGTTACAATTACCACACTGAACCAAAAAAGTACATATTTTCTACGAAAAAGTACATATATTTTACGAATTTTTTTCATTAAAAGCTCTCCAAAGAACGTTTTCGTAGAATTTAAGAACAAAAATTCGTAAATATTCATGTCAAACTAAATTTTAATAATAATACTTAAAATCCAAGAACTCATTCTTACAATCTACGAAATCATTCTTAGAATATGTCAATACATACTACGACCTCATTCTTAGAACGTATGAAAAGATTCTTAAATTGTACGAACTCATTCTTAGAATATGACAAACCATTTATTAATTGTACGACCTTATTCATAGAATGTATGAAAAGATTATTAAATTTTACGAACTCATACGAACGAATATGTCAGTCCATTCATAAATTATACGACTCATTCTTAGAATGTATGAATCCATTCATAAATTATACGAGCTCGTTCTTAGATTGTATGAATCCATTCATAAATTATACGAACTCGTTCTTAGAATGTATTAATCCATTCTTAAATCTTACGAACTGATTCCTAGATTGTATGAATCCATTTTAAATTTTCCGAACTCATTCTAATAATGTATGAATCCATTCATAAATTATACGAGCTCGTTCTTAGATTGTATGAATCCATTCATAAATTTTACGAACTCATTCTTAGAATGTATGAATCCATTTCAAATTTTATGAACTCATTCCTAGATTGTATGAATCCATTCTAAATTTTACGAACTCATTCTTAGAATGTATGAGTCCATTCATAAATTTTACGAACTCATTCTTAGAATGTATGGATCCATTCCTGAATTTTAAAAATCATGAAATTCAGTTGGAATGTTTTATTTTAATTGACATACTTATTTCTTTTACAAAGGTAACGTATTTTCATAAAAAAAAATAACTAAAGTTAAACATTCATTAGCAAACGGAGTTTGTATGTATAAAAGGAGGGCTGAAATAAGTAGTACATATGTAATTGTGCTTCAGCTGAAGTTGGTGTTGTTGCATAATGTCGCTCTGGTACGGCTGCAGCTTAATATGATGCTGCTTCAGTTGAGGTTGAAGTCTTTTTGTTTATTTCCAGATGTCTTCTTATGTGGGTTCTTTTAAGTGAAACGTTAATTTCTCGGGACTTAACAAGTCTTTATCACACACTACACTTCATAATAGCGAACTTGTTTCTTTTTCTTTTTTTAATATACATAATTACTATATGTTTAATTTTTAACACACGATCTTTTCAATAAATTGTATTAATAAAAAAAATTTAAACAGTGGCAGCTGTCTGCTCTAGTTAAGAATGTTTTGGTTCAATCGATGACGCTTTCCTAAAATAGAAGAAATAGTTCTTAAAATCTACGAAACAAGTTCTAAATATTTAGAAAAAGTTCTTATAATCATAGTAAAAAAATTGTACGTACGTAATTTCTTAAAATTTAAGAACAAATTCGTAATATTTAAGAACAAATTCAGCTAAAAAATTAATGAATTTTAGTTCTTATATTTTATGAACGAAGTTCTGACGTTAATAAAATTTAGCGTATTTTTTCATATATAATAAGAAACTTTTCTTAAAATATATGAAATTTTTCTTAGATTCTAAGAAAAAATCAGCGTGAACTTCTATGAAACTTTGTTCGTACAAAACATGTACGTTTTTGGTTCAGTGCAGTAGATTTGTGCAGGTTAAAATATTTGTTCCGCTTATTTTTAAGCCTTTTTAGGTTTCTTGTATACCAGGGGAGTTTCTGTATACGGGCGGGGCGTACAGGTACGATGTTGCAAACTACTTCTAAAACGTTAATAAGAAAAATATCAAAACAGAGACTGATTTCGAGTTGAAAAGACCTTCCCAGTTTACATCCAAAAGCCTTGCATTCAAGTCATCAAAGTTAACTCCTCCAAAGTCATAAGTGCGCGGTTCATTGAGAGAAACTGGGCTAAAATTGAGCACTTTAAGAGTTATTGAGAGAGGAACATGATGCATGTCCGAGCTACAGAGTGGAAATTCACACTCATCTAAATTGAATCTTAGGTTCTCGTCAACAAAGAAAAGATCTAAAATATTTTTCAGTCTGTTAGGCAGATAATTTTTTTGATAATTAATTTGAATAAGATTGACACTAAATAAGCTATCAAGAAAATTGATTTCATGTGAATGGTTAATATTAGTAGGAGTGAGTATATTTTTGTCTAAGAAGTTAGAACAAATAATTTTATTAAGGTTATAATCACCAAGAATACAGAAATGGCTTTCTAAATTCCTTTCACAGATGTTAACGATATTGTTAACATGTGAATTGTATAAAGATTCATCACTATTAGGCGGTATATATGAAACACAGAAAAATACCTTACCAAAATCGCCAAAAATGCAAACACATAATTGATCGAGTAAGGAATCATTATTATAAAGTTGAATCATAGAAGAACGCAAAGTGCGTCTTATCGCTATTAAAACACCATCACCTCTGAATAAACCCGTCTTATCGGAATCACGATCCTTACGATAAGTCTCAAACAAAAGTGGATCAAAAAATTCACTATCAAAAAAATCATTATTGAGCCATGTTTCCACAAGTACAAAGACATCAAACTCACACCGCGACGTTGCTAGAAAAATGTCATTACTTTTTGTACGCATGCCTGAAATATTTTGGAAGTATATATTTAATTTTTCACCGCACAGGATGAAGAATAGTTATTTATCTTTATCACATTATCAGAATTAGTAGAATGACAGCTATTCTTTTTGTCGTCAACGAAATCTACTAACATTAATTCCCGCCGGCCACAGACTCTCATCTAAGAGTTTACTCAGATAATCCTCAGATACGCCTAACTTAAAATTAATGCTGCGTAAATTCTCAAGAGAGACATCTTTTTTGACAGGCAAATAACAAGAGAGATGATGTCTAGGAATTTCAAATTTATTTGCTACAAAATCAATAACATCATCAACAGTAACTGAAGGTTTAAAGGCCGATAAATGCAGCCACTCCTTTTTACTCTTGATGACAACAGAAAGTTCAGTTGACGTGGAATTACTCCCAGTTAAAATAGGCTTAGCTTTGACACGTTTGTTGTTATGTGACGTTGTTTGTGTTGAGTGGTCAGCATCAGGGGCGTAGCCAAAAGATTGCCTTGGGGGGGGGATTCAAAAAAAAAATTTTTTTTTTCAGTTAAATAAAAAAAAATAATGTTGTGTTTAGCTTTAACTATAAAGTACGTGTATTTAGAATATGATATGAAAAATTTTATATTAAAAACTCAAGCGCATGCGTCGGCTTTTCTTTGCCATTTCATCTAAAACTTCATCAACGGTAACAATTTGATCACGGTGGATGCTTAGTGATGCACAGCCATTCAATCGATTTTCACTCATCGTGTTTCTCAAATAGTTTTTAATCAGCCTAAGGGTTGAAAAAGATCTCTCGTTCGTTGCCGTTGTTACTGGAAGCGTACACAAGATTTTCAACAACATGTGAACATTAGGAAAAGCCACAGAATCGCATTCCTGTAATAGATATTAATCATAGATAGATTGATAAAAAAAACCGGACTGTGCTGTTAATGTACCAACTTACCTCCAACAAATCGTGAGCATTCCAGCTTTTTTCTGATTTTTGGGCATAAAGAGATCTGAGAAGGCGTTGCCAAAGTTTTATTTCAGGCATGCCAATATTTTCATTACCACGACAATGCAAAACTTTTGCATATCGAGAAATTAAATTTTTTGCTTGAACGTCGTTGTCATCAATTGAAAGCAATGCGTCAAAAGACATCAGAAGTTCTTTGTGGTTCAAAAATCGTAATTCCAAATTCTGAATTGCTGAGTCTAGAAATGGGATAAAAATTTGTATACGGTAGTGATCCTCCGCGTTTGTTTGAGCACTTTTTCTTGGCAAAATAATAGGGATTTCATTAGAAGAGCATACTGCTTCAACTGTCTGGTACATATTCTTGAACTTCTCTCCAGCTGATCTACGCATATCTTTGAGCTCTTCGTGTACTAAATCGCAAAGTCGTATGCCTTTTTTCATTTCGATTTTCTTTTCTTGAAGCTGCTGATTCAACGGCAGAGTAACGGACAAAATTACGGTGCTGACAACAATCGAAGTTTGAAATTCTGCAGATTTAATAGCTTTCAATAACTGATATGCCGTTGAAGAAGTCACGCTATCTTTCCATGCAGATGCAATTTCAAGTGCCTCTAAGACTGCGCCTTGCAGTTCTTGATAAGTTGCAACGGATTCACCCCTACTAGCCCATCTTGTAGGGCATACATTTTTCAATTTTTTTCGCATAATGGGGCAAGGATATTTTTCAATACATTCTTGCAAAAGAATTTGCCGTTTCGGCGTATTGAAAAAATTATAGATCATCTTTAATGTGCCAAAAACGTTACGTATGCAGCTGATATTACACGAATCTGCGATTGCTAAATTTAAGGAGTGCGCAGCACAGTGAACGTAGATGGCTAAGGCCATTTTTTTGCTGCGCAATAACCTCACGTACAATAATGGTACATACGGACGGCAAAATCAAAGTCACTTTTACCTTATGCCTCTTAATTCCTATTAACTCGCATTGTTTACTGTTTTTGGCAAACAAAATTGCGTTTGGCTTTGATTTTATGTTGACAAATATTGAAAATCGAAGCGGTGCATTCTGTAGAAAAAAACACACCTACTTACATGCATGCAAACTTCATTGTATTTATGATTGTATTGTACAAAGGTATGAAAAGTTCTGCGTACATAAAAAGGTAAAATTTTAAATTAAGCTCTTACCCAACTAAGTTAATTATAAGTTTATGATTTTGTTAAACAATTTCTTAGACATGCCAAAAGCAAAATCGCAGTTATCTATATCTTCTGGAAACAGGCGCCAAATTAGGTTCAAAAATATGAATGTGTAACCCATTTTTACACTCTACTCGAAGCTAAACATCGGTATATTTAATTTTTGCGGCGTAACGAAGTAAGCCGGGTACTTGCTAGTTAAAAATATAATATCACCAACAAAGTAAAGCAACGACCTAAAAAATCAAATGATTCTGAGGCAAGGGGGGCTTAAACCCAGCAAATTATGCATTTTGGCAATTTCAGCATGAACAGAGACAAACGCATTGGATAATGATTTTAGCGCATGATTATTGCTGAGATCATTCTTCGCAGCAGAAAAACTCGAAGCATTAGTGGTGCCGTCTGTAGATTCGTTAGAGATCGAATTCGTCATATCCTCGATTACGAGTTGAGGGGGAGGCGAACGGAGAGAGTTGCGACACTGAGCTGCGCAAGAGGTGCAAAAAAAACTTTGCTGAGAATTTTTTAGAAATTCGACATCTTCAGGTCGGATACCAACACAATGTATGTGAAAAAAAGCCGCCGCACTTTGCGCACTCCACCCTCGGCTGGCCCCGCTCCACACGATTTCCGCACACACACGGCATGATATAACTATTAGTAATTTATATTATTTAAATTACTATATAGAGATTATTAAAGATATTTATTGGAGAAACTATCTCAATTTAAAAATTTAGAGATTATCACTGCAAGTATGAATTTTGACAGCAAATTCTTTATAAGCCAATGATGATAGTTACAAGATCTTTATTAATCGTTTATGAATAAAGTACATTGTAACAGTTTCATAAATCTAAAATGAGATTTTACTATTAAAGGTTTATAATGTGTTATAGGATTTTTTTATGAATAATATTATGAATAATATGGAATTATTTTGTCGCAGACGAAGAAGCCAAATTATCGTTAAAGGTTACAATGAACTTATAAAGTTTTATATTTCTTATATATATTTATAGTCAATTTATTTTTTACTTTTCAGTTAATTTTATTAACCAATAATAAAAGCTTATTTTTAAAAAAGTTTTTGAAGTTAACTTCTTAGGCGGCGATATGAAGTTTTGATTGAGAGTAAAATTTGAGAAAACGGATGACGATGAAACGGAAGTTATGGCACGGAAATAGAAATTGTAGCCGACTTTCAGGTGTATGTTGCAGACTTTCAGGCGTAGGTGTTTTTCTTATATCTCCGGAACCGCTCAACCGATTTGGATTAAATTTGGCATTATAGATAGTATGATTCATTCTAAGATTATATGCGTGGGTGCTGCCACTTGGGGCTGTTTTCTGGGTTGCCACTTATCTCAATTTTTTTTAAATATTGAGAAAGATATGCCAAAATTGGTATCAAATATATATTTTTCTCTATATCTCGGGAACCGCTCGACCGATGTGGATAAAATTTGGCATTATAGATAGTATGATTCATTCAATGATTATAGGCGTGGGTGTTGCCACTTGGGGTGGTTCACAGAGTTGCCACCTATTTAATTTTTTTTTTTAATATTGAGCAAGTTATGCCAATATGGGTATCAAACGAAAGGTATTTTCGACCGTATTCCAAATACGTAAATCTCAACCCCTCTTCCTCTATATCCCATTCGTATTGGCCCCTGTTAATTTAGGCCTAATTCTACCCATGTACCAAATTTTAAAGAAAACGCACCACATATAAGATATTTTCGAATGGATCGTTTCCCTGGTCTACTTCCCGGAAGTAAGATATTGTGAATCTAAACCATTCTCGAATAAGAAGTTAGCTTCTTTCACGTGTACTGGCTACACGCGGTTTTTTTTTCTTTATTTTACTTTATACTTTTTAGTTGTGAGTCTGTGAACATTTTCTAAGATTGTTATGGGATATTATGTGTCAGGTTTTATAAAATCACTTTTTTTCTTTCCTTATCTCACTTTATTCATTCAAAATCAGCATAGCAAATTGTTAACGCATATTTCGGCGACCACAGACTGCTCATATTTCTTATTTTCGCTAAAATATTCCATAGACTTAAAATGTGTTAGGCCGTGTGCCAGACGGTTGAAAATATTTTGACAGAGCGATGGTAAATTCTGACAGTTATCGTGGTGAATATGAACGTTCAAATTTTGACAACCATAAATGTGAGCACATAAATGCATTTCCTATTGACAATCAAATTATTTCACAAGAGTTTATGCGCACACGCGTTATTAAACACTAAAATAAAGGAGAATGCCAAAATAAAGCAATATACATAAAGGCCGAAAACTACGTAAACTGAAAATTTATTCACAAAATATTTGCTTTTGCACGTGTTTTTTCCAAACGTAAAAATTTACCTTTTAGTTTGACACAGCAAAATGGAAAATATTTTACACCATAGGAAATTTGTTCACCTCATTTTACTCTGACGAAAAAAAAAAAATACCGATTGACACACAGCTTTAGAGAAAATTTACGCCATCTGTGTGTGTCAAGTTATAAACTTTAACAATGACTGCACCTAAATGGTAGCAACAGTTTTCCAACCTATTTAGGATAAGTGAAACTGTGTTACTTATTGATGAAAAAGTGAAACTGTGCTATTAGGTCCGTTCTTTTGCGTCAATTATGCATAATTATGTATAATTAAGCCTAAACAGCGTTTTTTATACCTATTTGCCCTACATTAGGGCAAATTCCGTATTAACTCCGGATATAATGCATTTTGGAATTAACTTGAGCATAATCTTCATTATAAATTCCCAAAAATGAAGACGATTTGATCAAATTTAAGAAATTTGCGCTGGCGGATAAATAAACAACAACAGCAAGAAACATAAGGAAATTAAGGGTAGCTGACTGATAGATGTCGCGCTGGTTTACCTTTTCGCTTGCTACAGCAAAATGGCAAATATCCGTTCACCATAGGAAATTTGTTCACCTCATTTTACTCTGACGAAAACCAGCATACTTTGGTTTTCACAGCGGCATCAATCGGCTGCTAGCGGCAACAGAGAACATAGAAAATATATACATACGACAAAAATATTTTCTATGTTCTATGGCGGCAATAAAGCCGCGTGGTAAGTAAAGTTACTTTTGGAATATGGCAATAACGACTAAACTTAATATAGAACGATAAATGGATTTTTGAAATTAAGCTAATTTTTTGATTTTTTTTTCGTATAATGCATTATTAGTGAAGCCTGAGCGATGATGAAAATTGCAAAACCCCATCTCGGTACCACGAAATAAATCCCAAATGAAATAAGTCTCAAAAAAAAAAAAAATTAAATAAGTCCCAAATATTTTCCATACAAATTGGGTTTTATTTCATTTCTCTTAAAATTGCAAGTTAACAAGCTTTCACGTTTTTGTAACTGTTTCTATAACTGTTTTAAGGTAAGATTTTAGCAAAACAACCAACAGTCTTATTACATCGAAAGTTTTTGCGGCATCTCCGAAGACTGTAACTGATATTGTTGTGTCAATATGTTCCAAAAAGAACTCTGGACAACAACAATAAAAAGATTTTGATCGATGACACATTTTCAATTGTACCGCTGGGATGTTTTAAACAGTTGATGTTGATCGCCAAAAGGTCCTTTTGGTTCAAATATCGACCGATAACTTTGAAATCGGTTGAGTTATCGGAATAATCGATATCTTAAATTTAAATTTAAAGTTTCATTGAATTCCAATCAGCGGTTTTCGAGTGATACGTCCACAAACATACATACATATTATATGTGCGCCACCTATCGGAATTATTTTTTTGTTATTTAGCTTGGAGGCTAAACTAAACGATGATGGAAATTTCAAGATCCTATCTCAACGGGAAGTTCGTTGAAAAACGAATTAAACGACACCGACAACAGACCTTCGCATTTCTTAAATAGAGCAGCGCTCGCACCACCAAGCGGGTCCAATTTGAAATGAAAGGAAAGGAAATAATTTAAAATAAATAAAAATAAAGCAAAATGAAATAAATTAAAGTATAAAATAAGGGAAAGAATGGGAATGGATAAAAGGAAAATAAAGGAAAGGTAAGGTAAGGAAAGGAAACGAAAGAAAAGAAAAAAAGGAAGTGAAAGAAAGGAAAGGTAATGAAAGTAAAGGAATGAAAAATAAAGGCAAATAGAGAAAGATAAAGAAAGGAAAGAAAATAAAAAGAAAGGAAATAAAAGGTAGGGGAGAGGAAGGTTTGCAAAAGAAATGAAGATAACAAGAATCAAAAATAAAGGAAAGGAATGGAAAGGGAAAAAATAATTAAAGGAAATGTGAGGAGAAGAAAGAAAGTAAGGAAACGTGAAGAAAGGTAAGGAAAGGAAAAATAAAGCTAAGGAAAAAAGGAATGTAATGTAAAATAAAGATAAGAAAAAAAAGAAAAGGAAAGAAAAGAAATGAAAATAAAATAAAAAAAATGAATGCAAACGAAACAAAACTAAAATAAAGGATATGAAAGGAAAGGCAAGAAAAAGAAAATAAAAGGAATAAAGGAATGTAATGGACATGAAAGGAAAAGTAAGAAAATAAAAAGGAAAAGAAAAGAAAAGACAAAAAATAAAAGAAAGGAAAGAAAGAAAATAAAATGAAATGAAAAGGTAGAAGAGGAAAGGAAAAGAAAGGAAAGGAAAAGAAAGAAAGGAAAGGAAAAGAAAGAAAGGAAATGGAAGGGAAGGAAAGGAAAGGAAAAGAAAGAAAAGCAAAGGAAAGAAAAGGAGAGTAAAGAAAATGAAAGGAAAGGAGATGAAAGGAAAAGGAAAGAAATACGAACAAAAACGACCTAAAATAAATAATAATAAACATTGGAAGTGTATTACTAAATGGTGTAAAGGGGGAGGAAAAGGCAAAAAGAAGAGGAATGTATAGAAACGGAAAATATAAAAAAAGGAAAATTTAAGAAATAACCAAAAAAGTGAATGTTAACGAAACTGAACTTCAAAAAGGTAGAGTAATAAAATAAGGTTTCGTGGTTGAATTTCAACCACTGGGCAAACTCTAGTAAGAGAAAATGTTTTAGTGCCTTGGTTAAGGGCCCAATGTTCCGCACATAAAAATCATGGATCCCACCCGTTACTTGTACACATTTTCCTCGTCACAGGAAAATTTCTAAAATCCCAATCAATCCTATGTGTTCTAAAAAAGTTGTTCGGGGTAAAAGGTCAAAACGGTTTTATCGAAAAAAGACCTGAGACAAAGTTGTAGACCTTGAAATTATTTATAATAATGGTCCAATCATGTTTTTCTTTGAGTCACCAGTTATGAAATAACGGGATTAACAATATAGCTCTATAAATTATATGCACATATACATATGCCATGTATAGACTTTTCAGGTTTTTTTCCCGAATACTTTAGTGTGTGTTAAAAAAAATTTTCTCAGGTCTACATTTTTCGAAACAGTTTACCATTTCAAGATAAATATAAAAAACGTTAAATTTTGACCTTTGACCCAGAATAACTTTTTTAGTATACATGGCATCGATGGGGACTTTTAAAGTTTTCTTCCTCAAGGTGAACCTAAGCTCTCTACAAAATTAAGCTCTGTCGGATTTTTTTTCACCACATTTTTCATGTTTCCATGACCAACTTATTTTTTTAAGTTGATTCTATAATTTTTTTTTTTTACTTTTCAATCTCCTTGACCTAGCTCTCAGCTTTTTGGAGAATTTTTGGGGAAAAAAATAACAAATAATGACTTTATTATCATCGAATTTTCCATGCCGCCAAATAATGTTCCCTCTTTTTTAATTTTTTTGGAAGTTTTTAAACAAAATATCTGAAATAAGTAAAGTGAATCAAGCAAACGCGGCCCCGAAGCAAGTGTTTATTTTGACAGAGTGAGTGTCAGTGATTTATAAATTACGAACTGGGATTCACTTAGGGGAAAGTGACTCTTCGCGTCGCGTTTCGTTTTATAAAATCAGGCCATTAATTTACCTTACCTAGAAATGCAACCCTTATCTTACCTTACCCTTCAAAAAGGCAATTCAGTTCTGCCTAGTTTGTGAATTTTCACGCTTGACACAATAAAACATATTTACTTAGGTTAGGTTAGGTTGCGAGGGCAGGACAGAGTGCAGGACCCTGCCCACCACTTAGGCCAGTCAAGTTGGCCCATTGTGATGCCCTATGCGGTCTTAAGACCCACCCCATATCTGAGAATCAAAAATCAACAATCTCACACTCTCACACTTAGATTAGAGGATCAAACCAGCTCGTGGAATCAATGAATTTCGATAGAGCCCTAATATCCATTTTTGAAACCTCCGTGAGGTCGTCGATGAACGGTTGGCCGAGAATAGCCAATCCTCTTCTGCTGAGTGCAGGACATTGACACAGCAGATGTGTGCCTATTAAGCAGTGCCCTGTTAACACCCTTATTAGAGATGAGACACCAGATTTATTAAGGGACAGCAGACAGTTAGAGCGTCCTTTGTTGTACGAAGGCCAAGTTAGCCTTGATATCTCGCACGTCGAGAGACCTGACCAGAGCTCATTTGCCCTTTGTAAGGTATTTGTGCTAGCTCGGAGTTTGAAAGAGGCCATGGGAATGCCTACCAGATCATTTCCTGGAAGGAGATGAGTGGTGGTACCTCTTCTGGCCAGCTCATCCGCTATACAGTTGCCTTTAATATCTCTGTGACCAGGTACCCAAATAAGGCTGATACTGAAGTGCTGAGCCATCTCGTTAAGAGATCTGCGGCATTCAGTTAGCGACTTTGTGTTGTCGACACATGAGTTCAGTGCCTTTAGCGAGGCCTGACTGTCTGAGAAGATAAATATCCGTTTGCCGTTTTGGGGCGTAGACGCTAGGCTTTTCACTGCACCGTGTATTGCCAGCATTTCTGCTTGGTACACGCTGCAGTGGTCGGGATGACGAAAGGAGATCTCTAGTCCCAGGTCCGGTGAAAAGATACCTCCACCCACACTGAACCAAAAACGTACATGTTTTTACGAACAAAGTTTCATAAAAGTTAACGCTGATTTTTTCTTAGAATCTAAGAAAAATTACATATAATTTAAGAAAAGTTTATTATTATATATTAAAAAATTTTATTAATGTCAGAACTTCGTTCTTAAAATATAAGAACTAACATTCATTAATTGTTTTAGCTGAATTTTTTCTTAAATGTTAAGAATTTGTTCTTAAATTTTAAGAAATTACGTACGTATAAAAGTGTCCATACAATCTAAGAATATTTTTCTTAAAATTTAAGAACTTTTTCACGAAATGTAAGAACTTTTCTTATATTGTTCAATCAAACGTTGACAAAGCTAGACGTGCGTGACAAATAAAATTGTAATTTAAAAAACAATAATAAAAATTCGAGAAACATAAGCAAAATATACCAAATAAATGAAAAAAAAAAACTCAACCGGTGGAAAGGCCTAGCATAAGCAACTTGCAACAAAGGCAGCTCGTAAATCGGCTCCCTCCACCTCCACCAGTGGTGTGAAGAAGCCCCGTCTTTATCGCCCTGGTACCTACAGAAGCTTTGCGAGAAATTAGCCGTTATCAGAAGTCAACTGAATTGCCCATCCGTTCCAGCGTTTAGTTCGTGAAATTGCTTAAAATTTCAAAACTGATTTACTTTTCCAATCTGCTGCTATTGGTGCTTTACAAGAGGCATCTGAGTCATATTTTGTGGTACTTTCGAAGATACCAACTTGTGCGCTATTCATGCAAAACGTTTACCTAACACATCCGGGAAGATCGCGGTTAAGTTTATGTATATTATTTTATCAATAATCATTATATTATTTATTATCCTAAATTCTACTTTTTGTAAATAATAAATAAAAATTATAATAAAATTCCATTTTAGTAAATTTTAATTTTTTGAAGTTTTAGGAATAAGTTCGTAAAATTTAAGAACGGATTCATATGTTCTACGAATGAGTTCGTATAATTTAAGAATGGATCGACATTTCTATTCTAAGAATGAGTTCGTACATTCTAAGAATGGGTTCATTGATTCGAAGAATTATTGTACAAATTTTGTTTGACATGAATATTTACGAATTTTTTTCTTAAATTCTATGAAAACGTTCTTTGGAGAGCTTTTAATGAAAAAAATTCTTAAAATATACGTACTTTTTCGTAGAAAATATATACTTTTTTTGGTTCAGTGCACCTTCCCTTCAAGCTTAGAGCCATCGGTGAATATGTTAATGGCATTGCGAACAGTATGCGGTCTGTTATCGCATTCTTGTCTTGTGGGTATTTTCACATCGTAGTTCCTAACAAACACGTTGTTTGGCGTGCAATAGTCAGTAAGTAATGGTATGCTCACAGGTGCATGGGAGCCTAAAATTGTGGCGTGACCACGTGTGCCGTCCTTCCATACGCCGGTTTCCCTTAATCGCAGAGCTGTAATCACAGCTATTTCTTTAGCCACCAGATCGAGTGGTGGAAGATTCAGCATCGTGTTGAGTGCTTCTGTTGGAGTGGAGCCGAGGGCCCCGGTTATGCAGAGTTCTGAACTCCTTTGGACTTTTTGTAGCTGCTTAAGGTACGTGTTCTTGGTTAGTGCCGGCCACCAGACCAGCACACCGTAGAGTAGAATTGAGCGAAGAATAGCAGTGTATATCCAGTGAACCACTTTGGGAGAGAAGCCCCACGATATACCAATTGCTCTCTTGCAAGTAAACAACGCGCATGTTGCTTTTTTAACTCGTTCCGCTATATTGTCGCTCCAGAGTAGTTTCCTGTCTAGAATAACTCCTAGATATTTGACTTTGTCACTGAGTACTAAAGTCGTATTCCCAATTTTTGGTGGTATTAAGTTCGGTATTTTGTATCTCCTAGTGAAGAGGACAAGTTCGATTTTCTCGGGATTAACCTCCAAACGTGAAGCGTTCCCCCAGTCGCATACTTTAGTCAGAGAATTTTCCATTAAATTGCAGAGGGTTTGAGGAAATTTTCCCCGAATGATAACGCAGATGTCATCGGCGTAGCGATTACTTGGTAGCCTTCAGCTTCCATGAGACGTAGAAGTTGGTGTACAGTAACCAACCACAGGAGCGGCGAGAGAACACCTCCCTGCGGGGTACCTCTGTTAACGAGTCTGTGAATCGACTTACCGCCTAGCTCCGTTGTAATCCGTCTGCTAATAAGCAATTTGCGGATAAACTCCACAAGGCAGGCGGTGACCCGCAGACCCGTTAACGCCGAGGTAATGGCTTCCGGTAGAACGTTGCTGAAGGCACCTACTATATCAAGGAAAGCCACCAGTGTATATTCCTTTTTGTCAATTGACTTTTCTATAACAGATACTAGAGAATGCAAGGCAGTATCAGTCGATCTACCGTTACTATAGGAGTGTTGAGCCCGCGACAGATGAGTTGAGTCTATCGATCTTCTGACATAGTCCTCCAAAAGTCTTTCCATAGTTTTAAGTAGAAATGAAGATAGGCTTATTGGCCTAAAATCATTAGGTTTAGAATGGGATGGTTTGCCGGATTTTGGGATGAATACTACCTTAACCTCTCTCCATGATGCAGGTACATTGTTGAGCCTGAGGCAACTAACAAACATGGTTTTCAGCCAGGGCTTAATAAGCTCAGATGTTTGTTGTAGCTAGGCCGGGAATATTCCGTCCGGTCCTGGCGATTTATAGGGCTTGAGACTGGCTAAGGCCCAGTCCAGCTTTTTATCATCGGTTATTCCCTTTATCAGCTGATCAGAAAGCATTTCATTCCCGACCGTAGTAGTAGCCATGTCTGTGCATGTCGGAAAGTAAGCATCCAGAAGCAGATTCATTGTGTCAGTGCTCGAATTGGTCCAATTCCCATCCGGCATTTGTATGTGGCTCAGTGTCGATGGCGATTTTGAGAGCACCTTCCTCAGGAGCGTAGCTGCAGATGTTGATTCGATATTGTTGCAGAAATTCACCCAGGAGGCCCGTTTGGCCTTGCGAATTTCCTTCTTGTAGTTACTTCACATTTGGTTTTGTGAAGTGCCCAGGATGTTTCGCAACCATCTTGTTTGGCTTTGTTAAAGGCCGACCTACATGTCCTTCTGAGATTATCTAGATCGAACGACTGCCAGGGTGGTTTGTGGGTTTCAGCTAACTTTTTAGGCGGGCATGCCTTGTCTACAGCAATCTTGCAATGTTGATTGACGGAGCTGACGAGATCGTCTAGCTCCTCATCATTTCTAGGTTTTACCAGCTGATTTGACAAATATTTGCGAATAAGCTTTTGGTAGTAACCCCAATTTGTTTTCCTAATATTCTGTATATATTTCGGACTTGTGTGTGTATGTACTAAGGATAAGCTAATGAAGCTATGGTCTGAGAAGGAGTGCTCACCTAACACCCTCCATGAGTCTATGAGGTCTCTGTAAGAGTCAGTGACCAACGTTATATCAAGGACTTCCTCTCGGTTTCTTGTTACGAAAGTGGGTTCATTCCCCGTGTTACATATACTTAGGTTAGTGCCTAGTAGGTAGTTATAAAGTGACTCACCTCGCTCATTGGTGTCAGTACTGCCCCACCTCCGCATTAGAGAAGTTGGCTAGGGCCTCGGTATCGGACCTGTAGACCTTGAGGACCACCTTTTCATATCCATACCTCACTAAGTAATTGCATCGGGCCAGAGCCTCGATGCTTGCCTCATCCAGAAGCAGAACAATCTGCATGGTAGCCTTATCGCTCTTATCCACGTTCACCACCTTCCAGTTTGCTGTCGGCAGCTCAGGGTTGTACTCTTGCAGCACATCTAAAATCTCATCTGGTTCCGTGCAACCAACTGGATTCCAGACTCTAGACCTTGGGCGATGCGGGATATCAACCGCGTCCACTGCCCTCAAGCGCGCGCCTTGATAAACTTCTCCTATGTGCTGTATGCCAAGTTTGTACAGGTCCACGGACCTGCTGTCATCGAAAGCGATCAGCTTCACGTTACCCTGATACCAACCCGCATCGGCGTAGTTGGGTGGAGGACCAGGGTTGTCACGTTTGACCTGTACAGCCATTTTTGCGAGCGCGGCCTTGATCCACTTCCACTGCTGCTTGGGGATCCTGCCGTCTACGTTACTCTCATCAATAACTCCAATGATCTTGCGATCCTTGGCAATGTCGGCGACGGACCTCGTCGGTCCTCCTGTTCTGGCCCTTTTCGGTGCCGTTGGGGTGGTTTCCTCCAGCGATCGGTTTCGCCTAGCCGTTTTCCCCTTGTTGTTAGCGCCATACAGCTCTACCTTAAAATCCGGCACTATCCGCCGAACCCACGCAAGATCGCGCTGGAGCTTCGCCCAGGCTTCTGCCGAAACGTCTTCCTCCCTTGTCGGTGAGGTCGCGTTCCTGAACAGGAACGCTTATCATTGCGGTTGGGCTTGGTGGATTGCCTGCGCGCCAAGTCCTTGCCCCTAACGTCAGCACCCCCATTCCTGGAGCCCCCAGCCAAGGGCTCACCAGACGCTTTACGCTGAAAGGCAAGACCACTTGTGGAGGCTACAGGGTTGGTGATAGCCTCGTCTTTGGCTTCCCGATCGGAGCCCCTGGAGGAGGCACCGATCATCGGACTACTCAGACCGGTTTTACACTCGGCCCTACTTTGTCGAGCTGCAGCAGCAGCATTGAAACGCTGGGGAGTCCTCTCAGCTTTCGCCGTTTTGCTTAGGTCCGGCTTGGCCGTGACCTTTTTTACGGAGCGAGCTCCTGTTGGCTTTTTTTGAGGAGACCCAGACTCCTTATTTTTGTTGTTGTTGTTGTTGTTGTTGTTTAAATTGTCCATATTTGAACCTACGAGTGGCGGAGAAAAGGGAAGGTCCACGCCGGGCAGAGATCCGCATACCCAGGGTAAGGCTAATTAGAGTCGGAGGTCGCTAGGTATCCGAAGCACTCCGTTTGCGACAGGGCCTCCAGCCAGGCTGATCCTCGGCACGGGTCGTATGACACCTTGATCCAGCCCATTTCAAGGAAGGAAGACAGGAAAGTGAGAAGAGGGGGTGGGGCTGTGATAGAGGCTACAAGTAGCGGAAGGAAAATCAGGTAAAGAGGAGGGGGAGGCGGGAGAGGTCGCCGCTCGAATTAGCCGCCGAAGCGTTACCGGGTGTCACCACGTGGAGGCTCCACCCCCGCTTGGAGGAGGAGGGTGCAAGGCGCGGACACCCCCATAAAAGACACCCCACACACATATCTATTTAGTGGTAACTAAAAGTATTTAAACCTATTTAACTCAAGAACTTAACTATTTTACCACATATAAATATAAAAAAAAAATTGTGTTGACTTCATCGGGAATCTAATTCAGAACCTTAAGCTCATTTTTGTGTGGCTATGAACTTATATATCAACTGCACACAGAAAAATTTCTTACATTTTTAGTTAACATGATTCATGTTAAATCAACATGAACACCTCTTGAACGTAAAACAAAAACAATTTCGGAAAATCAACACGAACATTTTAACATGAAGCGTATGGTTAAAATAACATGAAGTACTTCTGCATAAGAATTACATTAGTGTGTATCCCTTACACTATATTCGGTTTGTTTTAACATGAACAAGTGTTGTTTTCGACTGCCATCTGTTCCCCAACATTTTAACATGAAGCGTATGGTTAGAATAACATGAAATATTTCTGTATTAGAATTACATTAGTGTGTATCCCTTACACTATATTCGGTTTGTTTTAACATGAACAAGTGTTGTTTTCGAGCATCATCTGTTCCCCATCAAAGCTTGTGAACAGAATTGTTCTCAAAAGAACAGAATTTAAGTCAGTGTGTAGATACCGACTTGATGAAAAGTTGTAGATATTATAAATAATTAATATATTGTGAAATTTATAGTTTCTTAACTTGCGAATAAGTTGTGAAGTTTTGCAAAAAGTTTTGGGTAAGTAATTTGTGTTGTTTTTCATATTTTGTAAACGTTTCCTGCTAAAACACGTCCAAAAATGTCGGGGTAGGTTAAAAACAACGCGCACTATACATAAATACCATGGAAACGCTTTAGGATTAGGGATACCGGGTACACACAGAAAAATTTCTTACATTTTTAGTTAACATGATTCATGTTAAATCAACATGAACACCTCTTGTACGTAAAACAAAAACAATTTGGGAAAATCATCACGAACATTTTAACATGAAGCGTATGGTTAAAATAACATGAAGTACTTCTGCATAAGAATTACATTAGTGTGTATCCCTGACACTATATTCGGTTTGTTTTAACATGAACAAGTTAAAAGTAAAACACGTCCAAAAATGTCGGGGTAGGTTAAAAACAACGCGCACTATACATAAATACCATGGAAACGCTTTAGGATTAGGGATACCGGGTAGAAAAGGCTTCGTTTGATATTTCTCCCTACATTAATTGGACGTGTGCTACCAGTTTTACAATCGCTTGGATAATTTAAAGAGCTTTCAATGAAACAATTTTTATTTAATTTTCAGATTGGGGCTTGTTGTTGCTGTTTTCGATGCAGAAATTGCCAATGATTGCATTAAAATAAGAATATGTATATGTATGTACATATGTGTACTTTTATTATTTAACATGCTGATCGTGTTAATTTAACATGATAGATCGTGTTAATTTAACATGATGATCGTGTTAATTTAACATGATAGATTGTGTTAATTTAACATGATGATCGTGTTAATTTAACATGATAGATCGTGTTGATTTAACAATAAAAACATGTTGAATTAACATGACAGATCGTGTTAATAAATTATACAAGCATTATATTCTTCCATACCTGAAAATATGTATCTTAAAGGTTTTCGATAAATGAATTAACTAAATAAAAATTATTAAAAAATCAAAAACAAGGTGTTTTATTTTAAGGGTTAATTTAACAATAAAAACCTGTTAAATTAACATGATAGATCGTGTTAATTTAACAATAAAATCCTGTTAAATTAACATGATAGATAGTGTTGATTTAACATAACATATCGTGTCAATTTCACATGATAGATCGTGTAAATTTAACAGGACGAAAGTGTTATTTCAGCATAGTATAGTGTTAATTTAACATGTCTGATCGTGTTGATTTAACAAGAAAAATAATGTTGTATCAACAGGAAATCATGTTGATTTAACATGTAGGAACAGTGAAACAATAGCTTCATGTTAGAATAACATGAGCGATAGTGTTGAAAAATAATAACCTGAAAAAGTGTTAAAAAAGTGTTGATTCAACATGAAAATTATTCTGTGTGTGGTTTATTGCTGATGCAGAGGCTGGCTAGCATGGCAATTGGTATGGTATGGTGCTGATGCAGAAGAGGACAATTGATCTTTTTTTCTCTTGGACCGCTTCTTTTTGAACTTGTAATTCACAGATGCTTTTTCGGGTTTGGGTAAATACAAATACGCTGTTTTCTAAATAATAAACTGGTATATTGCTGATGCAGAGGCTGACTAGTATGCTAATTGGTATGACACTGGTGCATAGACCGACCAAATGGAATGAATGTCAAATTCGTGGACTAGTATGATAAGTGGTACGATCTGAACGTGCATAATGATCAGTATGTCCTGGCGCATAGACTGAGTAGTATGTCAACTGGTATGATTCTGATGTATATATGAGGACTGAACAAACAAAACGCCTTATTTCCATTTTTCACTTTTTTAGTGTTTTGATGCAATCTGGTGGTTCAGACAACATTACACATGATGTACTCAATAGAAACTACTAAAACGTCATATTTCCTATAAAAAGATCCATCAAAATCAAAATTTCATACAAATCGGAAATATTTCCTTCTCATTTATTTGTGCGTGGAAATTTTTGACCCAAAACAACTTGGCAATGCTTATATTGTGCGTAGATGTTGATTAGCCGAAAAAAAATTGAAATGTCAATATTTTATTTTCCAGCAAAAGTTTATTTTATTGATTTTTTTTTTTGGTTTTTTCGGTCTATAAACATCTACGGCTCGATATAAGCTTCGCCCAATTACTTTAAAGCAAAAAACCCCATGGGATCCCGTATAAAATTGCCTGTTTCAAACAAAAGGGCATATTTCCAAATTATAAAGTTAAAAAACTACAGCTACACAAACAAAAAATTCAAAAAAAAAAAAAAATGATGACCCCAGTTGGCCGTAGCTATTTTATTTTAGTAACGCCAAATTAAAACTTTAAATTCTGGTTATTTGAATCTGTCAAAGTTTTTTTTCGGTTTCTGAAAAATTATTGAAAGTGGAAATAAGGCGTTTTGTTTGTTCAGTCCTCATATGAACTAGTATGTCAACTGGTATGATTCTGATTCTTTTTTTAAACTAGTATGTCCACTGGTATGATTCTGATACATATATGAACTAGTATGTCAACTGGTATATTCCTGATGCAAAGGCTGACTAGTCAGCCAATTGGTATGGTGCTTATGCAGAAGAGGACCATTGCCATCTCGTAGGACATCGCCGTGTTAAAAACACCACTTGCTAATATGGAAAAACTAGCTGACCCGGCAGACGTTGTCCTGCCACAAATTTATTTCCCTGTCTGTTCCACTAACCCGATCCCTATATCTATTTTAAACCATATCCCTATCTCCTTCATATAGGAGAAACCACGCCCCCTTTTTCCTTATCCCCAGTTTTTTTTGGAGGTGTCCGGGATTGATCTTATATAACTCCTCATAAAATTTCAGTGGTCTAACCTAAATACTTCTAGAGATATGGACTATGAAATATTTTATTCGTATGGGAGGTGCCACGCCCCCTTTATCGTTAACTCGAGTTTTTTGGGAGGTATTAGGGATCGATCAGTGGTCTAACATAAATACTTGCAGAGATATGGGCTATGAAATGTTTCCTTCGTATGGGAGGTGCCACGCCCCCTTTTTCTTTATCTCCAGTTTTTTTGGAGATGATGGGATTAATCTTATTTAACTCCTCAAGAAATTTCAGTGGTCTAACCTAAACACTTCCCGAGATATGGACTATGAAGTATATCATTCGTATGGGAGGTGCCACGCCCCCTTTTTCGTTACCCTAGTTTTTTTGGAGGTGGTAGGGATCGACCTCATCTAACCTCTAACCACGTTTCAGTGGTCTAACATAAGTACTTTCAGAGATATGGACTATGAAGTATTTCATTCGTCTGACATGTGCCACGCCCCCTTTTTCGTTATCCCCAGTTTTTTTTTTGGAGGTGGTGGGGAACAATCTCATATAGCCCCTTACCAAATTTCAGTGGTCTAACATGAATACTTCCAGAGATATCGACTATGAAATATTTCATTTGTATGGGAGGTGCCACGCCCCCGTTTTCGTTATCCCCAGCTTTTTTGGAGATGGTAGGGGTCGATCTCATATAATCCCTTAACAAATTTCAGTGGTCTAACATGAATACTTCCAGAGATATCGACTATGAAGTATTTCATTCGTATGGGAGGTGCCACGCCCCCTTTTTGGTTAACCCCCAGTTTTATGAGTGAGAATGGTGTTGTTATCCTATAGGTCTGTACCGATTTCCAGGTCCCTACCTTAAACCCATTTAGAGATATTCACCTTGAAGAAAAATGTTTGTATGGGAGGTGCCACGCCCCCCTAATATTTTGTTCTGATTTTATAACATGACCTGCGCGTGGTAATAACAAACAAACCCCCTAAAGGAAGTATATGATTTGGTTCAGCCGTTTTCGAGCTTTAGCGTAACGACTGAACACCATTTCATTTTTATATATATAGATTGTATGGGAGGTACCACGCCCCCTTTTTCGATAACCCCAAGTTTTATGGGTGAGAATGGTGTTGTTATCCTATAGCTCTGTACCAATTTTCATGTTCCTACCTTAAACACTTTTGAAGATATTCACCTTGAAAAATTAAGTTTGTATGGGAGGTGCCACGCCCCCTTTTCCGATTACCCCTTCTTTTATGTGTAAGAAGGCTTTTGATACCATATAGGTCTATACCAATTTTCAGGTCCCTACCTTGAACCCTTTCACAGATATTCTGCTTAAAAAATTTAGTTTGTATGGGAGGTACCACGCCCCCTTATTGGATAACCTCCGGTTTTATAGGTGAGAGTGGTGCTGTTATCCTGTAGCTCTGTACCAATTTTCATGTTCCTACCTTAAACACTTTTGAAGATATTCAACTTGAAAAATTCAGTTTGTATGGGAGGTGCCACGCCCCCTTTATATTTTGTTCTGATTTTAAGACATGACCTGCGCGTGGTAATAACAAACAAATCCCCCAAAGGAAGTATTTCATTTGGTTCAGCCGTTTTCGAGTTTTAGCGTTACAATTATACACCATTTCATTTTTATATATATAGATTACAGAACTCGAACTAGTTGAGGCCGTTTAGCTGACTAGTATTTGAGTAGTATAAAACTAGTTAAGTTGACTGCAGGGTTATTTTCTATACAAAATTTAAGCGCAAACGCATATGGGGGTAAATAAAAACACGGCTATTGTATCGTATTTTTTAAAATGTATCCAGTTTTGCTTATCCGATCGTACCTCGCTTATCACCGGATTAAAGATCTTCTGTAACTCCAAAAACCCGCCATATAATGGTTTCCAATCAGATGGCCCTTTTAAGAGCTATTAGCAGATTTAGGCGAGAAATATTACAAACTCCAAGTCACATCGTCATTCATTGTTAAATACCTCGGAAAGGGGGAATTTATTTCCGTTTTTTTGATGTCATTTTAAAATTTGATCAATTGAAATAAAATTAATCTTAACCATTTCCAATAGTAGCAAAGCTATGTCCAATTTAATAATATGTTACAGATACATTTATCATATCGATGCTGTACAGGGTAAAGCCATGTGAAGTGTGCACAAAATTTTGGTTTTTTTTCAAAACCCCGCCGATTTCCAAACTTGTAATTTCATTGGATAGTGGGCAAGACGCAAACCCCGTGCTTAAAATATTTTGTCAAAATTCAAGTCTTTGTTAATGTTATTGGAGGTTGAATTTTTGATAAATTCTGATCATGATAATATTGAAAAATTATTTTCTCATAAACTACTGCAGATAAATCAATGAATTTTTTTTTACTTACTGTTCAAACAATTATACTTTAATTAATTTTTTTTAAACAAATAATTTTTTTTTCGTTCTATACGATCAAAAAAATTTAAAAATATGAAAAATAACGCGTAAAACAGTCACCTTTAATAATCAAAAAAAAAAATGTTTGTCCATTCATACCATTCCAAAGATATTACATTTTTTTGTCACCCCTTCCGATCAAATTGTTAAAATAATGATGTTTAAAAAAAAATTTTAAACAAATAACATTTTTTTACGTTCTGCACTTTCTTAATATGTCAAAAAACGCGCAAACGGTCAGCTTTAATAATAAAAAAGATTTGTGTAACATACATACTTACATAGGTACATGCATAAATATATGCAAAGTAATTCGATGTAACCAAGTGGATCACGACGCTCATGAAAAGAAATTTCAAAATCGCAGAAGTAAGGCCATAGCAATAAAAAAAACAGGGCAATTCCATCATTTTCAACCATAGCTGTTAAATAATGATTACGATTAGTAATCGGTTAGATTATTTTCTAAAAAGAATTGTAATGAATCTTTATTGTGCGTTTGAAATATTGGGATTACGTAATGATTACGATTATAAAGAATCAAAAAATAATCATGATTACTCTAGATTACTGAAAAGAATCAAAAATAATCAAAATAAGTAAGTAAAATACCAAACAACTTTTGGATTGAAAAGAATCAAAAATAATCAAAAAGAATCGCTAAAAAGAATCAATTATTTATTTTGATTATTTTTTATTCTTTTCAGTAATCTAGAGTAATCATGATTATTTTTTGATTCTAGTTGGGACCAAGATAATCCTAATGTAATCAATTATTTCACTATCAAATACAAAGTAATCAGATTACTAATCATTACGATTAGTAATCAAAACTTAACAGGTATGTTACCCATGTTCGAAGTAAAATTTTCTCAAGTGATGAATCAAGTGTGGAAAATATTATTTGCATGTAAGCAACGTAAAACAAAAAATTACACTGAACAATTTTGAAACCATTTTGTACAAGTTATGGTGGAATAATTCCGGTTATTTTTTAACAAACGTATTGTTAAATATGTATGTTACATATGTATTGAATATGTAGGTTTACGTATTGTGAAACAATTATCTTTTTTCCTAATATCTTACAACTAATAAAGATATAAAATGTAGACTTAAAAACGTTATCTCTTTTTATTTCCTATTCTCATACATTCTGCTAAATGTAGATATGTATGTATGTTGTAATTGAAAATAACTTTATAACAACGAACAATGCAGAACACTATTGTTCAGCACACCACCCAACGGTCTATGCGCAACGCATTGGGAGAGCCAAAGGGTGACAAAAAATAAGAAATCTGTGGATTGGTATGAAAGGACAAAAATTTTTTTATTACCAAAGATGACCGTTTTTCGCACTATTTGACATATTTTCAATTTTTTTTTAGCATGCAGAACGAAAAAAAAAAAAATGTTATTTGTTTAAAAAAATTTTTTGTAATATCATTATTTTAACAATTTGATCGCAAGGGGTGACAAAAAAATGCAATATCTTTGGAATGGTATGAATGGACAACAATTTTTTTTTTTTTATTATTAAAGGTGACTGTTTTATGCGTTATTTTTCATATTTTGAAATTTTTTTGATCGTATAGAACGAAAAAAAAAAATTATTTGTTAAAAAAAAAATTATTTAAAGTATAATTGTTTAAACAATAAGATCGCATAAAAATACTTATAATATAGCAAAAACAATTGTCTGTAAGTAAAAAAAAAATTCATTGATTTATCTGCAGTAGTTTATGAGAAAATAATTTTTTCACTATTATCATGATCAGAAAATTATCAAAAGTTCAACCTCCAATAACATTAACAAAGACACGAATTTTGACGAAATATTTTTAGCACGGGGTTTGAGTCTGGCCCACTATCCAATGAAACGATATTTTGAAAATCGTCGATAAAGTGATTTTACCTGTGCACACTTCACATGGCTTTACCCACAGCAAAGCAGCCAAAACTTGATACATAAACCCCACAAAAATATTCGTATGGATTTAACATCAAAAACACTTGTTGATTTTGAAATAATTTTTCCGATTATGAGTATCGATATATCAAATGTAGCTACATATATAGTCATCAGAGCTGTACAGTGGGTAAAATCAATTCCATTACAAATACAATTACATTCCTCAGTAATTGGAAAATGTAATCAATGGAAAGTAAAAGAAATGATTACATTTCAATTCCTAAAAAAAAATACCTAAAGTACTTCATCGTTTTGAGGCTCAAGTACAAAATGTAATTGCCGCGGCATTACTTTTGAAAGGAATTGAAAATATAATTGATTTTTTTCAATTACATTACAAGGAATGGAAAATGTACTTGAGAATTTCCCATTCCATTCCTTAAAGGAATTGAAAAAGTAATTGAAATGCTAAATGTTAATTGGTGTATAAAAACGTATTGCCATTTATGTAAATGGAATTTTTGTATTTTTAATGTAAAAACTCAAAGGCTTCCTTCTATCGTAGAACAGTTTCAAGTACATGAGTGGAGATGTCTCTTCATGCTCACCCGAAATCTACAATGATCGAAAAAAGTTTGAGTGAATCCTATATAAATCACAACTTAATCATTACTTTTCAGTTTTATTTTTTTGATTAAGCGTAATGATCACTTTTTGAGTTTTATTTTTTTAGAGGAAATAAATCTTACCCTTGAGTTTTATATTTTTGCTCGAAAGTAAACGTTAGCGAGTCAGCACACGGAGCGAATCGTCAAAGACGCGTATTAGACGCTATATTCGATTTGTGTACGCTTTGTTGCTGAACACATATATTTGCATGAAGAGCTGCACACGAATCGGCAGCTGCACGAAAGTGGCAAAGCATGAAAGCTACATGCTGCTCAGCGTATAACAATGCTGGTCGCCAGGCGTCATACGCTTAGAAAAGGGGAAGAAGAAGCATTTGTTTACATTTTTCATTTTCAATTTTTGTGTACCATGGCTTTGCTTTCTTTTTCCAAATAAAATTAATTGTTTCTTTTGAAAGAAAAATGGAAAATTTTCAAAATGTGTACAATCGGAAGAAAGATGTACGGCCATGATATAAAAAAATAAAGGTATTTTCACTTTGACATAAACTGTGTTAGTTGTCATTCGTATCTTTTGCCAGTTGATCACAGAGCGCTGCCACCTCAACAAATAATTTTATGGTAATTTTTTTTTTTTTAAATTTTGGGGATTTTATATAAAGGAAAAAAACATGGTTTGTAAAGTAAAAATACTTACAAAATAGGATCCGTAAAGCTGCTTTAAAACTTGTAAATGGTTCAAAAAATATCTCTGTTTCAAAAATGCGCATTAGAAACCATATTTACCTAAAAATAACGTTTAAAAAACCTTTTACGTCGTACTAATGCGACAAAACCTTTCGATTTAAGTGTTGAGAGATTAAGGAACTTTTTCGAATTGCCGGTTAATGCTAATTGCGATTAATTTGACAGTAACCGTAAAAAATACGTCAATTAAATCCCAGTTTGCGTTAAGCGTAGATTGTGAAATCGGCTCTATGAATTTATTCTTACACCTGTAAACAAAAAAAAGTTCGGATATAACTTACCATCAGCAAAAGCACCAAATAACAACACTTAAAATACATTTTTTAGTATTTATGTTGTAATTTTTTTTTTTAATTTTTTTAGATGCATTTTCATTTTTCTTTTCATTATATTTCCTATTCAAAAATTATTGAAAATCCCGAGCTTTGAGGTGTCTGGCTGAAGTTTATGGGACGAAGTCTAGAAATGACTGAAATTACTTAAGCGTAGTGTCCTACGAAACATGTGAAAAGATTCGTCATTTAAAAACAGTAAAAGTGGAACAAACAAGAGAAAGCAAATTAATAGGAAAATAAAAGTTCCCGAACCTTGAGGTGTCTGGCTGAAGTTTTTGCCATGAGATGATTCCAAGAAATGCTTGATTATACTTAAGGATAGCATTTTACGACACATGTGTGAATATCTGCTATTTAAAAGTAGCCAAAGTTTGTCAAATCCGTTTAAACATGTGAAAGCGCAGTGAAATTTCCCGAGTTTTGAAGTGTCTGGCTGAAGTATTTGCCAAAAAATGGGAAAATATTTGGTAGTTAAAAGCAGCCAAAGTGGCCCAAAAACGTGAAATTGGTACAACAGAATAAATTTCCATAGGAAAATCCGCGAACTGTGCGTGTCTGGCTGGAGCCTTGTCACTGGTACGGGTCTAACAACACTTGATACTGACGCGGGGTAGTAATCTACGTCAAATATGTGAAAATCATCCATTATAAAATAAGAGAAGTTAGGGTAATTTTTTGGCGACTTTGACCCCCGATTCCTAGGCCCTTTTCATAGGTACAGCTTACATTCCTTCTAGATTCGGGGAGGACTATCGATCGGTATTGGTTTCATCCATTATAAAATAAGTGACGCTTTTAGGCTCTGGGATCTCGCTCTAAACCTTGAAATTTTGCAGCTTCTAAATATGAAGCTCATCTATGTACGAAAATAAATAAATGCGTTATTAGTATCTGTGCCAAAATGCAAAAACTAGACTTGTTTTTTACTTACCTTCGCTTTATTTTAGAAAAATATTTTTTCTAGATACACACTACATTGTGAAATTTAATAAATTATTTCAATAAACTTCAAAATTTTTTCCGTTTGAAGTTTAAATCGGTTCTTTTTTGGTATGAAAATAAGGTAGCTCATTTTCAAAAGGAAACGTCACTAACACGGTTTATGTCAAATGAGGGCAATGGCGACCAAGAAGAAGAAGTAGAACTACCTCTATATTCTTCTACCATGTGTACGGCCATAACTGCGGAAAATGTGTTAATTAATTAAAGTTGCAATTTTGACAGTTCTTTGTGTGTTTTTTTCTGCAGCGTCGTGTGCAGATCTTGAGACGCAGGGAAATTCGTGCTCAGTGAATGACGAGTACGCGTATATGACGATGCGCCTCGTCTGCGGACTGCCTTAGTCTTTGAGCGATATTTTATCGTTCAAGGATAAAAATTAAGTTCCGAGTTTTAAGTTTTTTCGCGGATCAAAAAATTCAAAAGGCCGATGTGCCCATTTGGCAAGTATTTGGTCATTATTATTGGTTGGTATAATCTCGTCAACATATGTACTCAATTATTTAAGCATACTTTTAGCCACATACATATCGTTACCTTAATTCACAAAGGCCCTAATTGGCACATATTTCGAAAATTACTTTTACTCATGTTTAAGTATGATATAGTAAAATACACACTCACTAAAATTTTAAGGAGTTACTAGCAGTAATAACGGAGATATTCCAAATTTACAAAGCTATATTTGCATGCTTTCAATATAAAAATAGGGCCTTTGTGAATTAAAGTAGCGATATGTATATTAGACTAGGCCAAAAATTCAAAATTTCGTATTTTCAAAAATTATATTGACTTTCTTTTTAAGAAAGGTGAAACTTTCTTTTTAAGAAAGGTGAAAAAGTACTGCAATTTTTTCAGATTTTTTAATTTAAGTCTAAGTTCAAGAGGTCTATCATCGCTAGTTTAGATTTTACAGACTTAACCTCCAATTTGGTATAAAAACGACAAATCATTGTTGAAAAAAAAAACGATTTACCTGAACATATTTTTGTAAGAAATTGAATTCCCTATAAAAGCTGCCTAGACTGAAATTTTCTCAGACTAGCCGTTTTCTAGTATTCTAGCCTCAAACATTGGCATGTTTTTTGGATTTCCCGATTTGGGTTTGAAAATTTGCGAAACATGAAAAAATCAACATCGAATTAAGCTAAATACATATTCTTAAGGGAAATTGGCTGCTGAATCCGAATTCGACATCAGAATTTAACAACGGGCCCGTGGTTCGGCCCTAACCTAGCAAGAAAGCCCAATATTATTTTGTGATGGTTTTGTTAGGTTAGAGAAGAACTGCAACCTGTTAGGCTAATTCTAATCACGGATTTGGATTTAGCTCGCCAAAATACATGTAAATTAATGTATTGAGTTCACAGATCCGTCAACTTTTTGTTTTTTTTGTGGCTGCGCCATTTGAAGACTGTAAGACTACACCCTCGCAGAGAAAACAATTATTTAGCAAAAATATGTTTGAACGTATGTATGTATAATATTGACCATACAATGATAATTAGTCATGTAGAATATCAATAAACAAAATTTAAAAAAAAATTGGATCAAAAACACTAAAAAAGACGGAAATATGATTTTTTTTTAATTTAATACTAAATAAGTTTTGAAAAAATAACTTTACAAAAAAAAGTTGTTTAACCTTTTTTGTAGCCCACTCAATTTCCTTTAAGAATCTGTATCTATCTTTGTTGTACTCGTACATGGATATTTGCATTTTTGACAATTTTTGAAAAAAAAAATGGGAAATCGAAAAAACATGCTAATTTTTTAAGCTAGAATACTAGAAAACGGCTAGTCTGAGAAAATTTTGGTCAATGCAAATTTTGTAGGGAATTCGATTTCCTTCAAAAATATGTTCAGGTAAATGGCGTTTTATAACAATGGTTTGTCGTTTTTATACTAAATATGAGGTAAAGTCTGTAAAATTTAAACTAGCGATGATAGACCTCTAGACTTTAATTTAAAAATCAGAAAAATTACAGTAATTGTTTTCACCTTTCTTAAAAGAAAATCAGTCTAATTTAGATGTACATAAATAGTCATATACGTAGTAAAGGGACATGAAATAAATATCGTCCACCATGAAAAATGCAATTTTCAGTAAGAATCACTTTTTTCACAAATTTTGCTATTTTTTATTAAAGTATGTGTAAAAATACAATAACTACAGGTACTCCTTTAAGGTTTACAACTTTGTGGAAAATTCAGGAAAATTCGGAATTTTTTATCAAAACTTAAAACTTTATACTAAATTATTTATTTCACAAATTTCGCTATCATTTTGTTCAAGTATGTGAAAAATACAATACAAGTACTGATTATTAAGGCTTACGACTTTGTGGTTAATTCAGGAAAATTCGGACAATTTTCATCAAAAATTAAAATTTTATACTCAATTTTTTTAATTTTTTTTCGAGTAGATATGTAGTTTTGTAGCTCATTAAATGTTAGTATGGAATATGTACATATATGCACATAAATTGGCTTGTACGTGGTACTTACTTACATGTCGATACCATGGCATTGACCAACCATGTACTTATTTTATTTATTTTCAAAAACAGAATTTTTTTTTTCTAGTTTTCAGCAAACAAATTACACCACAAGTCACTTAGGATAAGGCTGAAAAAGAGCGCTCAACACTAACTTGGGTAGCTGGGGTACTGTGCACTACTTGTGCAAGTGACTACAGATATGGATGAGTGAATTGTTTCCTCTTCCAATATTTCATTATAGGAACTTCCGAGCGAGATCCCAGAGCCTAAAAGCGTCACTTATTTTATAATGGATGTAACCAATACCGATCGATAGTCCTCCCCGAATCTAGAAAGAGTGTGAAAATTTCAAAGCTGTACCTATGACAAGGGCCTAGGAATCGGGGGTCAAAGTCGCCAAAAAATGATCCTAACTTCACTTATTTTATAATGGATGATTTTCACATATTTGACGTAGATTACTACCCCGCGTCAGTATCAAGTGTTGTTAGACCCGTACCAGTGACAAGGCTCCAGCCAGATACCCAGAGTTCGCGGATTTTCCCTATGGAAATTTATTCTGTTTTACCAATTTCACGCATTTGGGCCTGCTGCTTTTAACTACCCAATATTTTCCCATTTTTTGTAGAATACTACCCTCAAGTAGTATCAGGCATTTTTAGACTTCATCCCATCGCAAAAACTCCAGGCAGACACCTCAAAACTCGGGAAATTTCACTAATTTTTACTGCGCTTTCACATGTTTAAGCGGGTTTGCCCAACTTTGGCCTCTTTTAAATAACATATCTTCACATATGTGTCAGCCGCCATGGCAACTCTATCGAAGCAAGAAATGTATAACAGCGAAGAGAGGAGTGAGCGTCAGTTTCTCGCGAGCCCTCGGAACGAAAAGTTATATTAAAGACATAAAAGGTGTAAACCAATCACTTTCAACTCAATAAATATTAAACTATAAATTCTAACTTTATTTAACACTTAATCAACTCGTATTCGTCTAATTACTTATTCGAAATCCTGAAAAAGAAAGTCACTTCCTAACCGTGCTTGTATCGCTTGAAGGTATACATACATATATGCGTGTTAATATCAGAAGTGTGCGAAACCTATGCCACAGTAAGTGCCGCGTAATAACTATCCGAAAAAAATAAAAAAATTAAATAATAAAAGTATTGCGCCTATTATAAAATAAAGTGAAAAAAACGAAAGCATAGTAAATAGTCATATACAGATGAATGTACGAGGGTAACAAGTCCAAACATTAAAAAAAAGTACAAGTAAATGGTGAAATTGCGTCGAAATTGTGAAGTTCCTGGAAAAGGCGGTAGTAGTACACATAAGTGTACATGCGTCTATATGTGCATAAAAAAGTGCAACACGTCACGTTGGCTACGAACGGTCGGTTAGTTTGAAAACTCCTCGACTTTAGAATTTCATAACAAACACGAAAGGGATAGCGAAAATGTTCCTATACTAAAACGTGTGCATGTGTGTGGTTTTACTTGTGTACAACGACGCGTCAAAATTCAATTCGGTATTTCAATTTCTAATTAGACGCAAACATGAACTTTCGGAGTATGACAGTTAATGATCTGAGAAACAGATGTCACGATCGCGGAATCGCGAAGACGGGAAACAAAAATACTTTAATCGAACGACTCGAAGAATATGAAAATGTAAACAAAACCGCCAACGCTTGCGCGAACGATACGTTTCTGAGTGCAAATGAAAGTATGGTAATGCAAAGAATAAACGAATTAGAAAAAACAATTACTGATTTGCAGGTGAGTGCAACGCAGCGTGAGTGTGAAATGCCGAAGCAAAGCAAAAGCAGTAGCTGAATTTCGTCCGTCGGTTGTGTCGTCGCCGCAATCTGAACAAATTACAACGTGCATAAATTCGGTTCTGTCGGTACCGAGTACTTGCGTGCCGGCAAAAAAGTGTATCGTATACACACGCACATACATCGCGAATGAGTACGAATATTCAACCACCGTACATGTCAATAAGAAATGACGTGCATCCGTATGTGCAAGTCAACGAGCATTCCTATTGGAATAGTGGGAATATTCAGAGTGTAAATCATATACCACCGACGTCTGTTTATAATGGGCATGCTCAGTTTTGTAGTGATGAAAATTTCACGCAAACGCGAGTGTATAATGAACCGGATATAAGAAGCAATATGCGACCGAATAGTATGAATGCTAATATACAACAAAGTTATCCGTTTTCAAATGCTAATATACAACAAAGTTATCCGTTTTCAAATGCTAATATACAACAAAACTATCAGTTTTCAAATGCTTATATACAACCAAATTATCCGTATTTAAATGCTCATATGCAGCAAATATTTCCGTTTCCAAATGTAAATATACGACAAAATCCGTATAGTCATGTGAATGAAGTGATAGCACTTCTACCCGAATTTGACCCGTCGAAGGAAGCATCACTAAGTGCAAATCAATTTATAACAAGTAAGGAAGTCTAAGTTCGGGTGAAACCGAACATTACATACCCAGCTGTGCACATAAAGTGGGCGTGATCGTTCACCAATTTTTCTTATTTTCTGTGGTAGTACTCTACATAAACATAACATGCCTGGTACCTAGTTTCGTAAATCTATCTCACACCGTTCTGAAGTTGTTAGCAGTCGAATTTAAAAATTGCTTGACTCATAAGTGGGCGGTGCCACGCCCACTTTCCAAAATTTTGAAAAAATTATGTAAAGAATATGAAAGTTGATGTATGTACCAAATTATATTATTATAGCGAAATCAGTTAATTAGATATGGACTTTTCAATATTTCCACCTCCTTTCAATATAACTTTTATGAAAAAGTAGGCGTGGTCGCGAAGCGATTTCGTTTATTTTCTATAGCTGAATTTACCACAACAATAGTATGTCCTCTACGAAATTTCGTTATACTAGCATAAACTGTTCTGAAGTTATTAAGAGTCAAAATTTTAAAATTTCTTCAAAGATACGTGGGCGGTACCACGCCCCCTTTTCAAAATTTTTTATAAAATCGGCCTTAGAACATCTAAATCAATACATATTGCAAATTTTATCATTGTAGCTGCTTCTAATATTGAATTAACCCATTTTATACGTTTTTCGAAATTTTCGATATCGAAAAAGGGGCGTGGTTATGGTCCGATTTTACCCATTTTCAATAGCAATCTATTCTGAACCCAAATAAGTACGCATGCCAAATTTGGTGAAGATATCTCATTATTTGCTCAAGTTATCGTGTTAACGGACAGACGGACGGACGGACGGACGGACAGACGGACGGACATGGCTCAATCAAATTTTTTTTCGATCCTGATCATATTGATATATGGAAGTCTATATCTATCTCGATTCCTTTATACCTGTACAACCAACCGTTATCCTAACAAAGTTATAATACCCTGTGTACAAGTACAGCTGGGTATAAAAAGAATCGAAATGCTACGTAGTGCATATCAGTGGAGTGACTAAGTAGTATTATTCACCGTACAGCAAAAGCTAAAAGGGCATGCCAAATATTGGATTGATTGCCAAAATATTTTTAAATCGTGGTCGGAATTCGTCGCGGAATTTTGTATTGATTTTTCAACAGTCGAAAACGTTACGGATATACACATCAAATTGGGGCGAACGCGTCGCCAACGTAACGAAACCCCGCAAGACTATTATTACAAAATGTTATCGATGGGTACAAAAGGTGGAATTCCTGAATTTGCTATCGCGCGGTACATTATAAGCGGCATTAACGACCATGATCTCCGTAAAAAGATCTCGAACGATTACGAAAGTTGCAATAAATTGCTACGCGATATTCAAAATTATTCGGTACACAATAACATAAAATACGAACCGGTGTACTATAAACAGAAAATCGACGACTATACGGCTACGCCCAAAAGCCAAACGAAAAGTGTTGGTGAACGTGAGATACCAGCAAACGCTAAAGTAGGTGAACGCGAAAACACTAAATCGGTTAAATGCTACAATTGTTTGAAAACGGGACATATTTCAATAAATTGTTCAGAACCGCAACGGGTCGAAAGATGTGAGACTTTAAACGTACCGGTTATAAAGCAGAAAACTAGGTTAGGTTAGGTTCAAGTGGCTGCCGCAGAGGCACACTTAGGCCAGTTTTGAAAGGCCCGTTGTGATACCACCAACACAAGGAAAGTCAGTCCCGGGACCCAGCCATATGGAAAATCCCTGAGTTGTTGGGATTCTCCACATAGCAGAATCCCGGGACCGACACTCCTAACCCGCACCGTTACTCCTCCTCGAACCACTTAGATGACTTTATGAAGCCCATCAAGTCCTTTATGTCCAGTTCCGCGATCTGGCTTAGGCTATCCAGGAACGGAACTCCCAAAAAGCGCGTTCTCGCCCCGCTTAAAGCCGGACAGTTGCAGATGAGGTGCTCCACTGTTTCCTCCTCATCATCTTTGCAACTCCTGCAGCATCGTCGGTAGGGCACACCTACCATTTCTGCATGCCTACCAATGAGGCAGTGACCGGTTAATACCCCTATCAATATGCAGATTTCCCTCCTAGTTAGGGCATAAATGCGTCTAGACCTTTTAAGATCCCATTTTGGCCAGGTTTGTTTCGATATCCGACACCCTGGGGATTGCAGCCATCTTTCGTTGGCTTGACGGAGTGTGTGTTCCTTCAGCATTAGTTTGCCTGTGGCAAACGGCATACCTAAGCGCTCTTTATCCTGAAGAACCTGCTTGGTCGTGCCCTGCCTGGCAAGCTCGTCTGCCTTACAGTTTCCCTCAATGTCCCTATGTCCCGGGACCCATATGAGGTTTACGCGGTTCTGTTGGGCCATCTCCTGAAGAGATCGACGACAGCTGAGCGTCAGTTCAGAGTGGAACGCGGCGTCCAGGATTGCCGAGACTTCCGCCTGGAAGACGCTACAATGATCAGGTAGTCTGAACGAGAGCTCAAGGTCCAAATCCGTTGAATAAACCCCTCCTCCAACTCTGCCGTCCAACTTCGAGCCGTCGGTGTATATGGAAGTGCCACCATTTGTTTCGGGACACCAATCCGTCCTCTCCCAGTCTTCTCTGCTGGGAATGTTTATTTTGAAACAGCTATCCCCGACTGTAGTGGTCGCACAACGATCTGTGCTTAGAGGGAGAAAGCTGTAAGATTCCAGAATACTGGAGTGTCCAATAGTACCCGCACCCCAACTGGAGGTTTCTCTTAGGCGCACAGCTGATGCCGCCGCTGACCGAAACCCTTCCAGATCAAGTGGCAAAATGCCCAGAATGGCCTGGAGGGCTTCGTTGGGCGTTGTCCTTAGCGCACCGCTTATACAGATCATATTGGAACTATGGACTTTCCGCAACAGATTCAGGTATGTTGCCTTGCTCAGCGCCGGCCACCATACGACGACTCCATACAGGATAATTGGGCGAATGATGGCCGTGTAGATCCAACTGCATACTCTAGGGCTGAGCCCCCATTTTTTGCCAATGGCTCTTTTGCATGTGTAAAAAGCAATGCAAGCTTTCTCCTTCCAATTCAATTTCCTGTCTAGAACTATGCCTAGAAACTTGGCCTTATCCGACAAGCCCAGGCGCGTGCCATCAAGTTCTGGTAGGCTTAGTGGCGGTATTTTGTACCGGTTGGTGAAGAGGACAAGTTCCACTTTCCCCGGGTTGATACTAAGTCCGCAGCGAGAGGACCACCTCGAAACCTCTCGCAGTGCTACTTGCATCAGGTCACACAGAGTTTGTGGGAACTTGCCTCTGAATGTAATAGCTAAATCGCTGCGTATGCCACTATCTTCCCGCCCCCCCCCCCCCCCCCCAGCTTGTGTCACGTAGCAACGAGTTGACTGTGAGGTTCCATAAAAGCGGGGAAAGAACCCCACCCTGGGGTGTTCCCCTTGTGACATAGCGTGATAACTCAACCGTACCAAGTGAAGAAGCTATTTTCCTTCCCCTTTAAAGTTGGTCAATTAAACCAGTTAGAGGTCTATCTACGCCCAGATTAGTTAGAGCGGAGTTGATAGCCTCCGGGCTTATATTGTTGAAAGCCCCCTCAATGTCTAGGAAGGCCACGAGACAGTAGTCCTTTTCACATAGCGATTTCTCAATGACAGATACTAGGCTGTGCAGAGCGGTTTCTGTTGATTTACCCTTGGTGTATGCATGCTGATAGCTAGAGATTAGGTTGCTATCAATAGTCGTTGAGAGGTAGTCGCTTAGTATCCTCTCAAAGGTTTTGAGTACAAAGGACGAGAGACTGATCGGTCTGTAGTCTTTTGGCTCGTAGTGGGATGCCTTCCCAGCCCTAAGGATAAACACTACCGTGGCGCTTCTCCAGGAGCCCGGAATGTGGTTGAGAGCCAGGCAGGCTGTGAAGAGAAATACCAGCCATTTAGCTGATGTCTCCAACGTGTTTATAAGTTGCGCGGGGATAATCCAGTCCGGCCCGGCAGCCTTATACGGTTCAAAGCTCTTAACTGCCCACCTTACCCTTTCCTCAGTGATGGGTGTTTTTACTGCCAGGTTTGTTGCAGGTACTAGTGGTGCGTCATGCAGATTCCCCGGAAAATGTGTATTCAAGAGCAGCTCAAGGGTTTCCTCTTCCGTGCTGGTCCAGGATCCGTCAGTTTTTCGCAAATAGCTGATGGCTGTTTGACTTTTCGAGAGGACTCGTCTAAGTCTCGCTGTGTTGTCGACCTTTTCGACGCCAATGCAGAAATTTCTCCACGAAGTTCTCTTCGCCTGTCTCAGAGCTTTTTTGTAGGCCCTAAGTTTAGCTTTATATTCGTGCCAATGAGGATCAGAGCCGAGGCTCTTGGCCTTGTTAAATTGTTTCCGGCATGATTTGCGGAACGAGTTCAAATCGTAGGACCACCAATGTGGCCTGTGTTTACCGCGTGGTTTTGGCACTGGACAAGCCTGTCCTAGAGCATTTGAGAGCGCCGATGTAAATGTAGTAACAAGATCCTCCAGCTCCTCTACTGATGAGGGGGCTTGTGAGGGCAGTACTGGGAGGTCTCTGTCTAATATTTCATTGTGTAACTGCCAATTTGTGTTACGTGGATTGCGCTTCATGATTGGTTGTTCTACAATAAAGTCTAAAACCATTTCTATGTACCGGTGGTCGGAGAATGAATGTTCTTCCAGAACCCGCCATTTTCTGACCCACCCATAAGCGCCTTCACTACAGATAGTGAGGTCTATGACCTCCCTAGGGGTCTTAGTGATAAAAGTAGGCTCATTACCCACGTTGCAAATTACCAGGTTGGTTGTTAAGAGGTAATCAAACAGAGACTCGCCCCTGGCATTGATATCGGAACTCCCCCATTGGACATGGTGAGCATTAGCGTCCGCTCCAATAATAAGATTACCCGTGCAAAAATTTGACACCAGGTCTTTCACCTCCGTTTGTGGTGGGGGTTCTTCGGCGTCGTAGGGCATATAGACCGACGCCACCGTCAGGCGGGTGCTGTCGACCGTTAGACTGATAGCGGTAATATCACCATTGGAATAGTTAGGTAGGAGAAACGAGTTCAACTCAGACTTGACCAAAATACACGTTCTGACTTTGCTCTCTTCGCTGGCTCGGATGAGCTTGAAGCCCTTAGTCCCCAATCCGCAGATTCTCGAGCTATTGACCCAGGGTTCAGCAGAAAACTGCAGGCAAGCAAAAACAAAACCCAAAACAAATAAGACAGTGAATAAAATAGATGATGCAATTAAAGATACTAACTTGACAAAGGTAATCAAAGTAAATTATTATGAGACAAAAGCTATAATCGACTCTGGTAGTACGTGTTCGCTTATCCGTCATTCTATAGCCGAAAAAGTGGGCACACTTGTAGAATGTATGCGCCTTTTAAGAGGATTCGCGGGCGGTGAATATATATGTAAATCGAAAGTGTCGGTTGTACTCGAAATAGACAAAAATCATAACCAAGCCGTATTTTTAGTGGTTGACGATGATCACATCGATGAAGACATACTCCTCGGAAGAGATGTCTCCCGTGACACAACAAAACCAAGTAACTAGTTTTTTCAAAAGGTTGGGAAAATTAAGGGTTTGCGTAGCAGGCCATATCTCCTGAAAAAAAAAGCAACTTGTTTATACAACTTTTTCAATTATGACAAGATTAGACCCCAAAGTTTTTTTATGCACATGTGCAGGCAATTTTTTGCGACGTAGTTATGGATTTATTGGCCAATATAAACAGTTACAGAGTTTTTAAAAAACACGATTTTCACCTTTCATACAAAGAAAGTTTTTGTTTCAGAACAAACCCAAGTAACTGCCGAGTAACTTTGAATTTAGATTGTTACGATTTTTGGCTTTCATACAAAAAAAATTTTGTTTCACGACAAATCCAAGCAAGTTGATAGTTACTTGGGTTTGTTGTGCACTTCCATATAAAAACGATATTGCATGCATTTTATTTTTTGGGCCTCACACAAAATTTTCCTTGTTTATCTCCTCGATAGTCGAAATCCAAAGGAGAATCACTGTTGCCAACAAGTATTACTTCGGAGTAAGTAGGCAATTGGGAAGTAAAGTCTTCTCTCGACAGACAAAGATCACGATATATAAGTCTTTGATCATACGAGTCCTAACGTACGGCTCGGAATCATGGACAGTGTCAAGAGAAGATGAGATGGCACTTGGAGTATTTGAGAGAAAAGTTCTCCGGAAGATTTATGGTCCTTCCCGAGATGCCAACGACGAGTATCGAAGGAAATTTAACGATGAGCTGTACGAGCTCTACGCAGAACTGACCATAGTGTAGCGAATTGAAGCCCAAAGGCTCTGCTGGCTGGGTCATGTTATGCGAATGGACAAGGAAGCTCCAACCCAGATAGTTTTCCTATCGACACCCGAATTGGAGAGCAGAGGAAGGGGGAGACCTCGACTGAGTTGGAAACAACAAGTGGAGGATGACTTGAATTCCCTTGGTGTTTTCAATTGTCGTCAGTTGTCGCTAAAAAGTAACGACTGTCGTGGTTTAATACGAAGCGGCCAAAATTGCCTAGGCTGTTAAGCGCCAATAAATCTTGATGAAACCTGGTTGAATATATTTTCTAGATTCTCACCATCAGGCAAGCCAAGATTAAACCTCCCCTATAGTGGGCTGCACTTGAGGAAACAGAAGCTCTTGGCCTGCGTCTGACTCAATACTCCTCTGGCAAAATGTGTTTATCCCTGCAACGATTTTAAAATTATATCAAATACTTTTCTTATAACAATAAGAAAAATCAAGCATCTTTAAAAGTTACTTGGTTTTGTGAAATAATCACATACATTTTTTTAGGAAATTCTAATAATTCTTGATTAACAAATGAGTTTTAATGGTTTTTGCATTGATAGTAGATCGAAACTAAAACAGAAACTTAGAGTGACGATAAGAAATTGATTACTAATGACTTTTTGGAAAAAAGCGTAGTATTTGTTGCAAAATTTTCAGTTACTAGAAAATTACACGAGTTACTTGGTTTTGTTGTGAACTAATTTCTTGATCCGGTGCATTTTAAGTTACTTGGTTTTAGAACTTTTCTAGTTTAAGGTACTTAGAAAGAAGAACGGATCGATGTCCCTGATAGATTTTTTTAACAGGATTCCGAAAATTCGTAGAAAGACGAAACCAAGTAACTGACACTTACTTGGGTTTGTGATATCACGGGAGATGTGTTTTGTAATAATAAAAATAGGTTAGTTATAGAAAACGATAAGTGTAGTTTCGAGAAATTAGAAAATGTGTCGAATATCTCAACTAATGAACGATCGGAATTGAAATCGATTATTGAATCAAATCGCGATATATTTTCTGAGACTGTATCCGACCTAGGTACATGCACAGTCTTAAAAATGAACATCGAATTAACCGATGATAAACCAATAACTTTAAAACCATATAGAGTGCCGTTCGCTAAACGCAAAATAGTTTCTTATATCGTATCTGAACTATTAACAAACGGAATAATTCGCCATTCGGAATCACCGTACGCGTCACCGGTCGTGTTAGTTGAAAAATCCAATGGGGAATCACGATTATGCGTGGACTATAGAGCGCTAAACAAAGTAACAGTGAAAAACCCATATCATCATCATCATCATTTATTGGCGCTTAACCGCCTAAGCGATTTTGGCCGTTTCGTATCAAAGCAAGCCAGTCATTCCTTTTTAGCGATAACGGACGCCAATTGGAAACCCCAAGGGAGTTCAAGTCATCCTCCACCTGTTGTTTCCATCTCAGTCGACGCCTCCCCCTTCCTCTGCTGCCGAATTCAGGCGACGATAGGAAAACCTTCTGTGCTGGAGCTTCTTTGTCCATTCGCATAACATGGCCCAGACTGCGGAGTCTTTGGGCTTTAATTCGCTGGACTATGGTCAGATCTGCGTAGAGCTCGTACAACTCATCGTTAAATTTCCTTCTATACTCGCCGTTGGCATCACGGGAAGGACCATAAATCTTCCGGAGAACTTTTCTCTCAAATACTCCAAGGGCCATCTCATCTTCTCTTGACATTGTCCATGAATCTGAGCCATACATCAGGACAGGTATGATGAGAGACTTATAGAGCGTGATCTTTGTTCTTCGAGAGAGGACTTTACTTCTCAATTGCCTACTCTGTCCAAAGTAGCACTTGTTGGCAAGAGTGATTCTCCGCTGGATTTCTAGACTGATATTATTTTCGGTGTTGATACTGGTTCCCAAATAGACGAAGTCCCTCACAGTTTCAAATTTGTAACTATCAACAGTGACATGGCTGCCAAGGCGCAGGTGCGCCGATTCTTTCTTTGATGACAGCAAATACTTCGTCTTGTCCTCGTTCACGGCAAGACCCACTTTTTTCGCTTCCTTATCCAGTCCAGAGAAGACAGCGCTTACGGCGCTGTTGTTAAGGCCAATGATATCAATATCATCGGCATACGCCAGCAATTGCACGCTCTTGTAAAAGATTGTACCATTGCGGTTTAGCTCTGCTGCTCGAATTATCTTCTCCAGCATCAGATTGAAGAAATCGCACGAAAGGGAGTCGCCCTGTCTGAAGCCTCGTTTGGTTTCAAACGGCTCAGAGAGGTCCTTCCCGATTCTGACGGAGCTGTTGGTATTGCTCAACGTCATTTGACAAAGCCGTATAAGCTTTGCAGGGAAGTCAAATTCAGACATGGCGGCATACAGGCAACTCCTTTTTACGCTGTCAAAAGCGGCTTTAAAATCGACAAAGAGATGGTGAGTGTCGATTCTCTTATCATGGGTCTTCTCCAGGATTTGGCGTATCGTGAAAATCTAGTCGATGGTAGACTTACCAGGTCTAAAGCCACACTGATAAGGTCCAATCAGTTTGTCTACGATGGGCTTCAGCCTTTCACACAACACGCTAGAAAGAACCTTATATGCAATATTAAGAAGACTAATTCCGCGGTAGTTGGTGCGGTTAGCGGGATCGCCTTTCTTGTGGATTGGGCAAAGCACACTTAAATTCCAATCCGGAGGCATGCATTCGTCTGACCATATTCTGCATAAGAGCTGATGCATGCTTTTTACCAGCTCTTCGCCTCCGCGTTTGAACAGCTCGGCGGGTAGTCCGTCTTTTCCAGGCGCTTTGTTGTTATTGAGCCGGGATATAGCTATCCTCACTTCATCATAGTCAGGTGGTGGGACGACTTTTCCATCGTCAGGGATTGGGGTATCGGGTTCGACGTCTCCCTCTCAATTTAGCAGTGAGGAGAAGTGCTCCCTCCATAATTTAAGTACACTTTGTACGTCGGTTACCAGGTCGCCGGATCTTTTCATAGAATTTTCGGGCATCATTCCTGTCAGCCAGCATCTCAAGCTCCTCACACTCACGCCTTTCGGCCTCACTTTTCTTTTTTCTGAAAAGGCGTCTCTCTTCCTTCTTTGCCTCACGATATTGTTGCCATACACTGCGGGTTGCGCCCGTTCGCAACGTCTCCTTGTAGGCAGCGTCCTTTTTTTTCGAGGCAGTTTTGCATTCCTCATCGTACCAGTTGTTCTTGCGGGCTCGCTGGAACCCTATAGTGGCCTCAGCGGCGGTACGCAATGAGTGAGAGATATGCTTCCATTGCTCGGTTACATCGTTAGGTCGAGGATTGCCCTCTGCTAGCAGGTGTGAGAGTCGAGTTGTGAAATTATCAGCTGTCTGTGTCATGCGCAGCTTCTCGACGTCAAACTTTCCTTCCGTTACTGTGCGCACTTTCTTCGTTGCACAGAGGCGTGTGCGTATCTTGGCTGCGACAAGATAATGGTCAGAGTCAATATTGGGACCACGCAGTGTACGCACGTCCAGAACGGTGGAGCTATGTCTGCCGTCAATCAAGACATGATCAATCTGGTTTCTAGTTCTTTGATCAGGGGACAGCCATGTGGCTTGGTGTATTCGCTTATGCTGGAACCTGGTACTACTGATTACCATATTGCGAGCAGCGGCGAAGTCAATCAACCTAGTGCCGTTGGGGGATGTTATATCGTGGAGACTGAATTTTCCAACTGTGGGACCAAAGACTCCTTCCTTGCCCACCTTGGCATTAAAGTCGCCGAGCACGATTTTGATATCATGCTGTGGGCAGCGATCATAAGTCTGTTCAAGTTTATCGTAGAAGGAGTCCTTCTCTGCGTCGTCCGTCTCCTCAGTCGGCGCATAGGCGCAGATAAATGTTATGTTGAAAAACCTCGCCTTGATGCGGATCGCAGCGAGACGCTCGTTCACAGGAGTGAACGCTTATACTTGGCCAGCGGTACCGTCCCTTGAAAGGGTCCGGACATTCCCGGTACATGCTCTAATATCCAAATCGTTATGCCTTATTCGTTTTGCCGGGTCGTCAACATTAAAGGGGGTTCTCATCCGAGGCTTTGCATTTTTTTTCATTGGAATTAAGTTTTTTACGTGGCCGGTCCCAAACCCAGCGCACAACCCGTTTCGGGGTTTTGGAAAATATTTACACATTTATATAGCGAGCCGCTTGCTTCAAGACAGACGCCCGCTTGCAGCCGCACCTCATGGTGAACAGACGCTACGCAAAAAACCTCGGTGAGCCCTTAAACCAAGTATGTCAGAGTGGCCCCACCGGGGCTCCCTCTCTTTCTGCCGCGAGCCTAGGTAACTCCCGTTGCCCAGAGTGCACGAACGAGGACGCTAGAGTCGGGATTGAGCATGGTCACTTAGCAACCACACTCCATTACACTCCAAAACCCATATCCCATGCCAATAATCGACGAACAATTCGCGCAACTATCCGGAAATAGTTATTTTACCACATTGGACTTACGGATGGGATATCACCAAATAGAAAATTGAAGAGTGTGCGAAAAAGTTTACTGCTTTCATGACTACAGATGGTCACTATAAGTACAATAGAATATCATTTGGTCTGGTAAATGCGCCCTCTGTTTTCCAACAAGTAATGAACGAAAATGAGTGCGGGTGAAATACTCGTATACTTGAACGACGTCATTATTCCAAGCAAAACGGTTAAAGAAGGTTTATCACGTCTTACAAAATTCTTAAATATTTTACGCGAAAATGGCTTAACACTACGTTTTTCCAAGAGTAACTTTCTGACCGAGGAAATACACTATTTAGGCCACGTAATAAATAAAAATGGTATACGGCCGGGAGAAAAGAAAATAATCGCTATAAAAAACTTTAAAGTACCATCTAGTGTAACGGAAACTAGACGATTTCTCGGTTTAACCGGGTTCTTCCGAAAATTCGTACCGGAATACGCGCTAACTTCGAAACCGATAACGAAACTCCTCGCGAAATCAAACGAATCTTTTGTATGGGGTCGTGAAAAACAAGAAGCATTTGAAACTCTGATCGAACGATTAAGCAACGCTCCAATTCTAGCGTTGTACGATAGGATGGCCGAGCATGAAGTACACTAGACCGGGTCGAAAAAAAAGTTTGCAATTACCCCCCTAGAATGAAAGATGACCCTGCGGTGAATTTGGGATGATAAAAATTTTCGTCCTGCGAGAGTCCTAAAGCCAAAATAGATTTTTATTCACAACTTTTTATTTATAATCCGATTGCAAAGTTTGATATATCATTGAATAGGTATTTTTTAGTACCACATATCTCCTGAATGTCCTTTTACTCAAAACAGACCCCAAACCGAGTTAGACCGCGTAACTCGATTTCTACCCCCTATATAAAACTTTTCTCTTCATAATAATAAACCACTCAGTCAGCTATGCAATTCTTGCCTTTGAAGCAACAAAAAATTCTAATAAACAAAAAAGTTACAGCCGATTTACAGTTAAAGCTTGTTTTTTTTTTGTTATTTCTGTGTAAAACAAAAATAAAGTTGGTGCATTATTAAATTTTGTGACATACTATAAAATTATGCTATGGATACACACACGGAGATTATCTCAAACAAATCTTCTTTAATCACATCCAAATTTTACCCTGATACACGCAAAATTGAAGATTAACAGCATTGAGAATTACTACTTTGGTTGTTATTGCACCATATTCTTACCTACCTCGGCGACATCTAGCTATCGAAAGTCGGATTTTACAAACCAGCGCGACGCCTATCTGTCAGCTTACCTTAATTTCCTAGTGTTTCTTGCTGTTGTTGTGTATTTATGTACAGAGTGTTGCCAGTGCAAATTTTTTAAAACTGCTCAAATCTTCTTAATTTTTGGGAGTTTATAATGAAGATTATGCTCAAGTTAACTCCCAAAAGCGCAGTTAATTCGGAATTTGCGCTAATGTATCAGCCGTATTACCCACCGAGTGCGATATAGTTGAGTATTTGCTCTTTTTAAAGAACTATGGTATCAAAAAAAAAAAAAAAAAAAAAAAACCTTAAGCTTTCAAGGTACGCGGGAATTGTGGCAGCCGAAATATTAAAATTGTGGCATCGAACAGGAATTCCTGTTATCACTGCATCCCCTACGAAACGAAAAATTTAAAATATTATAAAAAAGTATCGTGATGTTACCAGACATCCAATACGATTTATAAAGGACGAATGGAACAATCTGTTTCGAAGTGCAGGTGTAGTATTGGGGATATTGGGTGCAAACTTTTTTTTTTTTTGTATGGGCACCGACCCGGTCTAAAGTACTCACCGACGCATCTAGTGTTGGCCTTGCCGGCTACTTCAGTCGAGTGACAACAAAACGTGCACTAGCGCAGAAAGTAATTACCACGCCTATGAGCTCGAGGTACTCGCCGTGGTCGAATCACTCGAACGGTTTCGAATGTACGTACTAGGCAAACATTTTCGCCTAGTAACGGACTGTTCTGCCATAGCTAAAGTCAAAACTAATAAAGAACCAACGCTATCATCGATAGTATCAGTACTGAAGCAAGAGAAGAAAACAGATTCGACCGGCAAAATCGACAAGATTATGAAATGAAAGATCACCGCTTATATCGTCGTACGAAGGATGGGTTACGGTTCGTTGTACCAAAATCAGTTCGTTGGAGAGTAGTACACGCTTGCCATGACGAAATGGGGCATTTTGCAATCGACAAGACGATCCAACGAATTGCAACACATTTTTGGTTCCCTAAAATCCGCAAATACGTCAAAGATTATTAGCATGTCCAGAGTGTTGCTACAACAAATCTCGTCACGGTATGGCTGAAGGTAGGCTGCATTATAGTGAACCTGATCCCATACCATTTCGAATCCTGTACGTCGACCACTTAGGACCTTTCGTCAAAAGCAATCATGGAAATTGCTACGTTCTGGCAATATCCGATAGTTTCTCCAAATACCTAGTGGTGAAACCAGTCCGCAACACGAAAACCACTGCAGTTATAAACGCACTAAATGATATGTCAAGTTACTTTGGACTGCCGATAGAGGTACAGGCTTTACCTCCAAGCAATTCGAACAGTTTTGTGAGAAAAATTCGGTCTAGCACATCAAAAACGCCGTACGTACACCTCGCACCAATGGCCAGGTTGAGCCGGCTAACCAAATCATATTAAACTATCTGCGAACATCAACCGAGAAACCGAAAGAGTGGGATTGTTATCTGCGAAACGTGCAATGGTCAGTCAACTCACAGCGTAACGATACATCAGGTTATTCGCCGAATGAACTAATTTTTAATTTTCGTCTCCGCGACATCGTACAAAACAAGCTAATTGCAGCTATTCAAGAAACACAGAAAACCCGAATCCGCTTCCAATCGACGAAAAACGGCAACAAGCCCTTGAGAATATAAACCACGAACGAGAGAAATGGAAACGTAGATTCGACGATAAGCATCGTACTCCGACAACCTATAAGGAAGGTAGCCTCGTAGTCATTGAAAACGAGCCAGCAGCAACTGGCGAATCGAGAAAACTTGAACCCAAGTTTCGCGGTCCATACTTCATTACCCGAAACTTAGGAAACGACCGATGTCTTATAGAAGATATCCCTGGAATCAAACTAACTAACCGCAAATTCTGCTCAGTATTTAGTTCCGACATTTTTAATGTGCTTAACCCAACCAAATGGGCTTACCCAACTTTGGCTGCTTTTAAATGGCGGACCGATCCGATAGCCCTGGAAGCTAGTGCTCACTACTCTATTTAACTAGTTAATTTATTTTATTATGTTAATAAATCATAATAATAATAATAAATGGCGGATCGTTATACATGTATCGTATAACACTACCATTAACTACACTGAACCAAAAACGTACATGGTTTTTACGAACAAAGTTTCACAGAAGTTCACGCTGATTTTTTCTTAGAATCTAAGAAAAATTATAGGTATATAATTTAAGAAAAAAATCTTATTATATATGAAAAAATACGTTACATTTTATTAACGTCAGAACTTCGGTCTTAAAATATAAGAACTAAAATTCATTATTGTTTTGGCTGAATTTGTTCTTAAATGCTACGAATTTGTTCTTAAATTCTAAGAAATTACGTACGTACAATTTTCTCACTATGATTATAAGAACTTTTTCTTATTATTTAGAACTTGTTTCGTAGATTTTAAGAACTATTTCTTATACTTTAGGAAAGTGTCATAGATTGAACTAACATTTTCTTACCTGAGCAGATAGCTGTCACTGTGAAAAATTTTTCATTCATATTAAATGCTGAATATAGTCAAGGCAAATTCGCTTTATGTAAATAAATACATAGTTAATATAAATGAATTCGCCTGCAATTTAGTGTAAAAAGGTAAGTTTACTATTTGCCATTAATTTTAAGTGTGCTAAACATTTTTTAATTATTTTACAGATGGACATAGACTTTAAAGACACAAACAACACACTACAAGACACAAGAGCCCTGGCAATCGCAATCCTGGTGGCGCATGGCAGCGCTTGTGGCACTAAATGGTAGCAACGAGATTTTTTTTTCCCGCCTTTGATGAATTCTGCATACGACACTATTTACTATCTATCTATCCACCCGACGTGTAGATCGTGCCCGAATTCTGGTAGCGCCGTGCCACTCTCTACGTTAGTTCAACTAAGCATTATATTAGCTACATATCGTCGCTCCCAACGAAGACTAGCATGGTTCAGTTAGCGTGAAAGACTAGCACGGTTCGTTGTTTGCGTGGAAAACTAGCTACTGCTACACGCAGAAAACGAAGTGTGTTAGTCTTCCACACAGAGAACGAAGTGGGCTAGTCTTCCACGATAACAACGAACCGTGCTAGTCTTAAACGCAAACAACGAACCGTGTTAGTCTTAGATATATAAAAACTATATACTTTGGCAAATTTTTTTTACTACTTTTAAATACAATTTTTTTTGTAAATAATATATATATTGCTTCGTTTTTTTTATTTTCTTGGAATGGGTTCGTATATTATAAGAATTATTTCGGAAAATTTAAGAATGGATTCATACATTCTAAGAACGAGTTCGTATAATTTATGAATGGATTGTCATATTCTAAGAATGAGTGCGTACAATTTAAGAATCTTTTCAAACGTTCTAAGAATGAGGTCGTAGTATGTATTGACATATTCTAAGAATAAGTTCGTAGATTCTAAGAATGAGTTCTTGGATTTTAAGTATTATTATTGAAATTTTCTTTGACATGAATATTTACGAATTTTTGTTCTTAAATTCTACGAAAACGTTCTTTGGAGAGCTTTTAATGAAAAAAGTTCGTAAAATATATGTGGGATCGACGGACGGACTAAGGACGACTAGAAGTGGACACACCTTTTAAGTACTGATGCTTTAAAATGCATCTCTGCACCTTTGAGAACGACAACCCTACCTAGACAAGGAGAGCCTAGAGCGACACGACTGAGAGACTGACCACTCACTCAAGTTTGAAGTGCGGAATTAGACAGACGTCACTAAACCATTTATCTTTAAAATTAATAAAGCTATTGTAAATATTGTATATTTGGTGTGTTACTCATTTATTTGGAAGAATAAATCCCCACAATTTGGGCGCTCAACCGCGATTTACGGTCGTGATAAAAGTTTTAAGCAATTCATCACAATACATAATTTACTTCGATTCGATCGCACATATTCGCTGCATTAAAAGCTAGCGCACGCATATACACACCGCATAAGTGCGCATCGAAGCAAAGCAGAGGACATTTTTTTCAACTACATAGCAGCGAAAGGCAGAAAGTTCCGCACTTCATTGTGTCAAAAGCGCCAACTTTTGCACAAATAACTTGAAACATCGTGGTATGTAAGTAAAATCAAAGTATACCACATTTAATAAGAACCAGAAAAGATAACGGGCCGAAAACGGTGAGGCCATAGCAAATAACGGCGACAAGCAGTAGCAGATCTCAGCCGAGCAGCGGCAGAACGCATCAGGCAGCAACAGAGCGCAGCCTCAGTCGCAGCGACAGAATTAACCAGCGCGCAAGTAACATCGGCGCGAATTAGCAACAGCGAGCATCAACATCAAAGGGTAGAAAAGTGGACGTGCACAAATTACCTATTACATTTTGGCATACATACTCATACAACAGAGAAGAGGCATCGAGCAAAGAGTTTTGTTAGCAGCAACAGGAAAAGGCCAAACAGGTGTAAAAGTTTGCAAAGAACAAGTTAGAAGTTCTAGTTGCGTTGAAGATACGACAGTGGTCGTGCTGTCAAGTTAAAGTTGCATGTGAAGTTTGGGTCGAGTTTTCACTGCTGCGGTGCGATAAGTGATGCGTTGAGTGATTTGACTAGAGTTGGTTGCATCGTCAAGACAAGCGAGAGCAGAATCGAGCTATTTACGAGAAACGAAGGTGTTCGAAGCAGCAGTTAGCTACAGCAAAGTAACAGGCGAGATCATACAGACGAAGTTGTTCGAGTTATTTGCAGATGAGAATTTTTATTTTGTGTAAAATATGTTGTACACTGTTTGATATTTCTGGTGAGTGAATTTACATATGGGAACCTTGAGTGAGGCAAAGAAAATTTTGTTTGAAGTTTGAACCTTAATGTTTGACGACGTTTGAGACATTTTCTGTCTTAAGCGAAATAATTTAATTATTCTAATTTAATATTTCATTTATGGTTGATTGCGAGTAAAATATAAAGCGAACAAAACACATCAATTTGGAAATTTTAGAATTTCGTTCGATTGAAATAAACCATTTTGAGTTGAAATTTAATGCGATTTGACTACTTAACCGGAGATATCCGAACAGTTTTAAGTTGAGTTAAAAAGAAAATACGTGTATGTGTTTGTCCAAAAGTAAGTCACAATAATTTGCCGTATGAAGTTTTTACTAAACTGCAATTTGCTAAACAAAATCATTCGATTTGAAATTATCAACAAACGCTCAACCTGCTAGGGTGGTAAACTTAATTTAGTTGCAATAAATAAATAAAAGCAACTTTCGTTACCTAAATAAATATATTTTGTTGAGCACATAAAAACTAAGCATTTAGAAGTACTCAAAGTTTTCTTGTAGAACGTGAGGTAAAATCGTGACATCTGACACAGAAAAAAAATTTCGTATGCAATTGTTGATTGCTATCAGTGAGTTTTGTAGCTTTTTCGAAGAAAATTTTACAATATCTTCCCAGCCAGCAAAATCATCGTAAACGAGCTCGTAAACTGGCGTTTTCTCGAAGAAAACTCTGATAAAATATCGTTTATGATATCCGTTTACGATTCGCCTACGAATCCGGTTTCGCTCTGAAATGTTTTTTGCCTACGATTGTCGTAAAAGTATCGAAAAAGCACTCGTATATGAATCTTTTTACGTCCGTTTTTTTATCGTAAATGTACTCGTAAATAATTAATTTTCGATAGAAAAACCAACTTTCTAGACCGCCTTACCGACTGATTTCAATGCGAAAAATAATGCAAATAAACAAACCTAAATTTTAGGTATAAAGTTGTTTATTAAATAATAAAATTGTATATCTTTTTGCCAGCGTGTACGTACTGATATTGGTTTACATGTTAAGCATCACAACTTATAAATAGTGGGTCATACAACCCAGAGGGCATCCCGAGATCCCAGAATAGCAGCTACTTTCTCTGTCCCTTTTTCTTTTTCCGCAAATCCACCTTCCAGCACGCTAGTAATAATTTAAAAGATATATTTTATGTTATTTGTGTTTTTAATTAGATATTTTACAAACATACTTACTTTTAAAATATCAGTTTGAAAATTTTCGTTCAAAATTTTTTGTTTGAAATTTTTTATTTTAATTTTTTGTTTGACGTGACAGAAAAGCTTCTTTTGTTATTGTTTTTTTTTATTCGAGAATAGCTCGTAAATCGCAATGTTCGTAAAATGTACGGTACCTTGCTGGCTGGGTTTCTACCGAAAATCCGGAGTACAATAATTTGTATTCGTATTTGTATTTCATTTTCATTTTGCAAATTTGGTTTTAAACATTGATTTCATTTACATATTATTACTTGTCCTGTACATTGTATTTATTATAACAGAAGACGTTGACATGGACCTACAAGAAGTTTTAGCTTTGAATTTGAACGGTCTTAAAGAAAAACTTACGTCTTTAGGGTTACCAACTAGGGGACAAAAACGTGCACTCCAAGACATCCTCCTAGAACACCTCGGCCTTTCCAGAGAAGGCGATGATGAAAGTTCAGACTCGGATGAAAGTGTTCAGAATAGGCTGACCAATGTGCATATGCCAACTCAAAGTTATTTTAGTCTTCGAGACATCGAAGATACTCTATCATCGTTTTCGGGGTGCGGACAACCTGACGTTAATCAGTGGTTGGACGAGTTTGAGAGTAATGCAACTGTCGTTAATTGGAACGATCTGCAAAAATTTATCTATGGCAAGCAGTTGCTTAAGGGTGCGGCAAAAATATTTGTTAGGAGTCAGAGGGAGATCAAGGATTGGAACTCGTTAAAGTCCATCCTTATTAAAGAATTTGGGGTTAAGCTTAGCGCAGATTGATCGTAGATTGAAGAACAGATGCAAGAAACTAAATGAAAGTTTCCTCGAATATCCAATCGTAGATTGAAGAACAGATGCAAGAAACTAAATGAAAGTTTCCTCGAATATTTGTACTCGCTGATGGAAATAGCAAGCGTGGTTGACATGGATGATGCGAGTATCATCGAATATTTTATTGAGGGTATACCCGATACGCGTTCCAATAAGCAAATTCTTTACCAAGCTCTTACCATATCTGAACTGAAAGAAAACTTGCGTGTCTATGAGAAATGTCAGGGACAATTCCAGAATGTAGGCAATAGATCGTCGATGCCACAGCCATATCAAAAACGAAATATCACCAAAAACGAAACCCATGACAGCAAGACCTGCTTTAAGTGTGGAAAGGTAGGACATCTGGCCAGGCAGTGCACTCAATCCACAATTAGGTGCTTTAAGTGCAGCCAAGTCGGTCACAAGGCAAATGAGTGTAAGAAGCCAACATCGCGAACGGAAGAGAAAAAAGAAAACAAAAAAATGCATGTAGTCACCGATGGTGAAGAACAACCAAATACCAAGCCAGCGTCGCGAGGTACTAGTCTCTTCCGAGATCTAGAAATCAATGGGTATACATTTTCAGCACTTTTAGATACGGGTAGTGATATTTGCGCCATACGATACGATACTCTAGTAAATATTGGGTATGTTGATCTAGAAGAAAAAATTAAAACTCTATACGGTATCGGAAACAAAATGATTAAAACTATTGGATGTTTCACCGCGCGCATGACTTTAGATGAAGTCGAAGTCGACATTGAGTTTCATGTAACTAGAGAGAGCGATATATTATACGATGCGATTATAGGTAAAAACATACTAAGCCAGGTGGATATAGCAATCGACGACGAGGGAGTGCGATTCCTGAAGAAGAGAACCGCGCAAAAGAAATCCGAGGAACGGGAGGAACTGGTTAACCAGTTATTAGCGAACGGGAAACCCAATGCAAAACCCGACGAGCAAGAGGCAGTCAGCGATCAAGTGGAAAAAGCGAGTCCCATAGGCGAATTGGAGAAGGAGTTTGAGTCAATCTTACAGACTGAGTGCAACGAGAGGGTAGAACCTCAGACAGAGCTCGACCATTTACAAGCCAATACGAGGGCGAGTGTACTCAGCCTTATCACTAATTATAGCTGCACAAACCAAAAACCATCGCCAATAGAGATGAAGATCATCTTGTCGGATGACGTGCCAGTGTGCCAAAGACCGCGTCGACTGTCTTATGCAGATCAATGCACCGTCGAGAAGCAGATAGAGGAGTGGCTTGCTGATGGTATTATCCAAGCGAGCACATCGGAGTACGCGTCACCAATAGTACTCGTGGCAAAGAAAGACGGCTCCAAGCGGTTATGTTGCGATTACCGTAAATTAAATGAAAAGACCACTTCCCGATGCAGTTGATTGATGACGTCCTGCAGAGACTCCAATCTGCAACTTTTTATACGACTTTAGATCTTCGCAATGGATTTTTCCATGTCCCACTAGACGCGGCATCGAGGAAGTTTACAGCTTTTGTCACGCATAACGCACAGTACGAATTCCGGTATGCTCCTTTCGGTATATGTAATTCTCCCGCTGTTTTCACGAGGTATATCCATGCGCTGTTAGGAGAACTTATCCGTAGCAAAACCATAATAGTATATATGGACGACATAATTATACCTTCGAAGAGTGTGGAGGAAGGGCTGGCTAGTCTAAAAAGTGTGTTGGCAACAGCAGCGTCGTACGGACTACGAATAAAATGGGAAAAATGCCAAATATTGAAAAGTAGAGTTACCTTTTTGGGCTACGTTGTTGAAGCGTCAACTATAACACCGTCGCACGAAAAGACTCGCGCTGTACACGATTTCCCTGTTCCGACCGATAGGAAAACACTGCAACGTTTCTTGGGACTTACATCGTATTTTGGACGTTTTATTCCGAGCTATTCCACGGTGGCTAAACCATTGTCTGACCTTTTGGGGAATCATGAAGTGTTCCGAATACAAGACGAGCAAATAGTTGTGATCCAACAATTAAAGGCGGCTCTAGTGAATCCACCAGTACTTCACTTATTCGACCCAGCACTGCCAACGGAAATACACACAGACGCGTCCATGTACGGATACGGTGGTGTCCTTATGCAGAGGGACTCGGAAGATAGATGTTTACACCCCATAGAATACATGAGCAGGAAAACGACAACAGCGGAACAAAAATATCACTCATACGAATTGGAGGTGCTAGCAATCGTAGCAGCACGTCATGGGAATAAAATTTAAAATAATAACGGATTGTAATGCATTTGCGCTTACTATGAAAAAGCAGGAAGTACCTTTACGAGTATCGCGTTGGGCTATGTACCTTCAGGATTACCAGTACGAGATTGAGCACCGATCAGGAAACCAGATGAGGCATGTGGACGCATTAAGCCGCATACATTGCCTAATCATGACAGATAGCCTAAGACATCGTATACAAGAAGAACAACTCAAAGACGAAAAATTGGCAGCAATTCGAAAGGTTTTAGAGCACGAAGATTACCACGATTACTACGTCAAGCATGGGGTGCTCCATAAAGATCTCGTTAAAGAACTTATGGTAGTACCAGCATCCATGGAACGAGAAGTCATCCAGATAGCACACAGACAAGGACACTTTGCGGTCAAGAAAACCAAGGACTTGGTCGAAAGAGACTTCTTTATTTACGATCTGACGCCTAAAGTCACACACGTCGTAAAAAGCTGCGTAGAATGTTTAGTTGCGATCAATAAAGAGGACAAACCGCTCGTTACATATCATTTGGACCACGTTGACCCCATGGAAGAAACCAAAAAGCGGTACAATTATATTTTGGTGATCATCGATGCATTTTCTAAATTCGTCTGGCTCTACCCGACCAGAAGTACAGGTAGCGACGAAGTAATAGATCGTTTAGAGAAGCAATCAGCAACATTTGGAAACCCATTCAGGCTAATAACGGATCGAGGATCTGCTTTTACATCGAACGCATTCGAAGACTACTGTCAAAAAAGCAATATCCAACACCTACTCATCACAACTGGGGTACCACGCGGTAATGGACAAGTGGAAAGGGTCCATAAAGTAGTCATGCCAATGTTGACGAAACTTTGCATCGAAAACCCGAAGTTGTGATATAAGCACGTAGACAGAGTACAACAGGTGATAAATTCTACACCGACGCGAAGCACCAAGTATTCTCCATTCAAGCTCCTAACCGGTGTCGAAATGGGATGAATTATAAAAATGCCTGATACTACTTATATATAGTGTTCTACGACACATGTGTAAAGATTTGCCTTTCAAAAACAGCCAAAGTTGGACAAACTCGCTTAAACATGTGAAAGTGCAGTAAGAATTATAAAAATTCCTCAGTTATGAGGTGTCTGGCTGAAGTTTTTGACATGCGGCGAAGTCCAAAAGTACCTGATACCACTTAAGGGTGGTGTTCTATGACAAATGTGAATTTATCTGCCCTTTAAAAACAGCCAAAGTTAGACCAACGCGCTTAAACATGTGAAATCGCAGCAAGAATTATGAAATTTCCTCAGCTTTGAGGTGTCTGTCTGAAGTTTTTGTCATGGGGCGAAGTCTAAAAATGCCTGATAATAGTTAATGGTAGTGTTATACGATACATGTTTAACGAACCGCCGTTTAAAAGCAGCCAAAGTTGGGTAAGCCCATTTTAACATGTGAAAGCCGTTTAAAAAATGATGAAAAGTCCCCGTGCTTTGGGTTGTCTGGCTTAAGTTTTTTTCATGGAATGAAGTCTGGAAATGCCTGCTACTGTTTAAGGGTAGTGTTATACGATACATGTGTAAAGATCCGCCGTTTAAACGTAGTAAAAGTTGGAGAAACCTGCTGTAACAAGTGAAATCTCTGTAAAAATTATTGAAAATCCCGAGCGTTGAGGTGTCTGGCGGAAGTTTTTGCCATGGGACGAAGTCTAGAAATGATTGAAATTACTTAAGGGTAGTGTCCTACGAGACATGTGAAAAGATCCGTCATTTAAAAGCAGTAAAAGTGGGACAAACAAGAGAAAGCAAATTAATAGGAAAATAAAAGTTCCCGAACTTTGAGGTATCTGGCTGAAGTTTTTGCCATGGGATGATGTCTGGAAATGCTTGATTCTACTTAAGGATAGCATTTACGACACATGTAAAAAGATCTGCTATTTAAAAGTGGCCAAAGTTTGTCAAACCCGCTTAAACATGTGAACGCGCAGGAAAAATTAGTGAAATTTCCCGAGTTTTGAGGTGTCTGGCTGAAGTTTTTGCCATGGGACGAAGTCTAAAAATTACTTAAACTACTTAAGGGTAGTGTCCTACGACACATGTGCAAAGATCCGTCATTTAAAAGCAGTAAAAGTGGGACAAACAAGAGATAGCAAATTAATGGGAAAATAAAAGCTCCCGAACTTTGAGGTGTCTAGCTGAAATTTTTTCCATGGGATGATGTCTGGAAATGCTTGATTCTACTTAAGGGTAGAATTTTACGACACATGTGTGGAGATCTGTTATTTAAAGAGGCCAAAGTTGGACAAACCCGCTTAAACATGTGAACGCGCAGGAAAAATTAGTGAAATTTCCCGAGTTTTGAGGTGTCTGGCTGAAGTTTTTGCCATGGGACGAAGTCTAGAAATGCCTGATACTACTTGATAGTAGTATTCTACAAAAAATGGGAAAAAATTGGGTAGTTAAAAGCAGCCAAAGTGGCCCAAATGCGTGATATTGGTAAAATAGAATAATTTTCATAGGAAAATCCGCGAACTGTAGGTGTCTGGCTGGAGCCTTGTCACTGGTACGGGTCTAACAACACTTGATACTGATGCGGGGTGGTAATCTACGTCAAATAAAATAAGTGAAGTTAGGGTAATTTTTTGGCGACTTTGACCCCCGATTCCTAGGCCCTTGTCATAGGTTCAGCTTTGAAATTTTCACATTCTTTCTATATTCGGGGAGGACTATTGATCGGTATTGGTTTCATCCTTTATAAAATAAGTAACGCTTTTAGGCTCTGAGATCTTGGTCTAACAGTTCTCAATTTCAGAAATTGCCGCTAGTAGCTCAACATCCTGAGGCTTCTCGTCCGACCTTTATGGGATGGAGATACATCTATTGAACTCAAAAGATTACGAAGCATTGAAGTTGAACTTTGTGATTGAGCATCAGCTATCTCATTGCCTGATGACAGAAAAAGGTCCTCTTCGATTTCGGAATTGTCGGCACTGTCAGTGTTATTTATTTCTGCCGCCTGGGCAAAAAATACATATGTGGCTTAAACTATGTTTAAATAATTCAGTACATATGTTGACGACATTATACCAACCAATAATTATGACCAAATATTTTCCAAAAAGGCGCCGCGGCCTTTTGAGTTTTTTGAGTTTTTCGAAAAAACTTAAAACTCGGAACTTAATTTTTATCCTTGAACGATAAAATATCGCTCAAAGAATAACGTTTACTGTCGAGCAAAAATATGAAACTCAAGGGTAAGTTTTATTTTCTCTCAAAAAAATAAAATTCAAGAAATAAGTTTTACGTTTGATCAAAAAAATAAAACTCAAAAAGTGATCATTACGCTTAATCAAAAAAAATTAAACTTGAGTGTAACGATTACACAGTGCTATAGCCATTTTACACTTTTGAAGCGACCCAGTAGAGATGATTCATATGGTTGATTTATACACGAAACGCCCTTTAAAAGATTTGTAACACCCCCAAAATCTGGTTTTAAGGCCAAAAAACCGTATTTTTAGTTTCTTCGTAAAAAAAATTCAATAAAAATTCTCAACGATTTTGGGTAGAGAATTGTTGAAACTTTCGAATTGTATATAGTGTTTTATTAATTTGAAAAAAAATATGATATGTTTTCTGAAGCAGTTGAAATTTTTGGAAATTTCATCCGGTTTTCCAGTTTTGACGTAATTTTTTTGGCACTAATTGACAATGAATGATATTTTTTCGTTATATATCATCGAGAGACAACTACTACTTAATTATTTCAATTTAATTTTTTGGAAAGGACTTCAAGTCTTCAGATATGCAGCATAAACCAAAATCTAATATTTTAGTCTCAAGCGCCCTACAGGAGTACTGTGTGTAATTAGGCAGGGCGATTTCAAAATAGCCTAACTGACAAGGAAAATCGTATTTTAGGGATCAAAATAAGATACTTTGCCGAAGGAAGCATCCCTCTAAAACCAATTCTGATGTCCCGACTTTGTACTTTTGACCTTGAGCGCCAAAGTTCGGTTCGAAAAATCCTAATTTGACCCATTTAGAGTGCCCAACCCCTACTAACTTTGAAGGGCTGACCCACCCATGCCAGTGGCACACCCCCAAAACCCCCACCTGGGGGGATTCCCCATACAAACATTTAAAAAAATAACCATTTTTGGCACTTTTTGTGAAAAAATCAGTGAAATCGCTATGTTTTTTAAAGTTCTCAAGAGAAAAATGAACTCCAAAAAGAAAAACAGATAGTCATTTAGCTGATTTTTTCACGTAAAGTGCCAAAAATAGTGTTTTTTTGAAATTTTTATATGGAGACCCCGGCGGCCGCGGTGGTGTAGCGGTTAAGTGTTCGGCCTTCTACACCAAGTTGTGGCGGTTCGATGCCCGGCAAAAGTAACATCAAAAATGATTTAGAAAGATAATTTTTCTAAAACGGGGTCGCCCCTCGGCAGTAGTTTGGCAAACTCTCCGGGTGTATTTCTGCCATGAGAAGCTTCTCAGCAAAAGATTCATTTGCTTTGCAAGCGCCGTTCGGAGTCGGCAAAAAACTGTAGGTCCCGCCAACTTGTAGGAAAAACTCAAAAGCAACACACCACAAGTTGGAAAGAGAAGCTCGGCTAAAAATCTCGTTAGAGGTTATGATTATCGCCGCCATTAGTTAGTTTTTATATGGGGACCCCCACAAGTGGGGTTTTAGGGGATGTGCCAATGGCATGGGTGGGTCGGCCCTACAAAGTAAGTGTGGGTCGGTCATACATTTTAACACGATTGGAGCACTCTAAATGGGTCAACTTAGGATTTTTCAAACTTTGGCGCTCAAAGTCAAAAGTACAAAGTCGGGACATCAGAATTGGTTTTAGAGGTATGCTTCCTTCGGCAAAGTATCATATTTTGATCCCTAAAATACGATTTTCACTTGGGTGATTTTCAATTCGGCCCGCCTTCATACACATAGTACCCCTGTAGGGCGCTTGAGACCAAAAAATTTTATTTTGGATTATGCTGCATAACTTGAAAACTTGAAGTCCTTTCCAAAAAAATGAAACTGGTATAATTAAGTAGTGAATGGTTCTCAACGACGCATGCCCAATAAGGTTCATTCATTGTCAATTAGTGGCAAAAAAATGACGTTAAAACCGGAAAAATTAAAAAAAAAATTCAATTTCTCGCGTGAAAAACATGTTATATCCTTTTCAAATGAGCAAAACACTGTATATATTTCGAGAGTGTCAACAATTCTCTCCCCAAAACCGTTGAGAATTTTAAAATCGGTCAAAAATTAGATTTTAATGATTTGTTTTTCAACGAAATCTCCGAAAAACGGGTTTTTGGCCTTAAAACCAGATTTTGGGGTTGTTACAAATCTTTTGAAGCGTATTTCGTGTATAACTCGACCAGATGAACAATCTCTACTAGGTCGCTTTAAAAGTGTATTAATTTTTTTAAAATATTTTGTTTGTACTGCAAAACGTTCTATGTCAATACTATATTTTAAGTGCGCAATGAATGCATCTTTCTCTTATTCTACGTCGCCGTTTGAAAAAAGATGGTTGAAAGATTGATTCGTGGGACAAAAAGAAATGTAAAAGTACATTAAAAAACACCTAAAGCGGCCTTTACACGATCAAATCGTGTGACAAACATTTGCGGTGTGATGAGAAGTGTGAGCGTGTAAACATAAGAAATTCGTGTGTGTCACACATGTGTGATGGTTTTCTAAAATTTTAGAAAACATGATTGTGTGACACACATGTGTGATAGTGTAAACGCGTGCATCATGCACGTAGTGTATTTTTTCAGTCGATAAGCAAAAATTAGAGGGTAATGACATCGCGGGCAAACAAAGAAATTTGAAAGGAGTTCTTCGAAGTATATCGAAGCTATCCAGAAATCTGGAAAAATTAAAAGCGAAGAATACAAAAATAAAATAAAAAAGAATGCTGCCTATTTTGTTCTATTTCGTCTCTTCTAAAATGTCAAATACAAGTGCTGCAACCAATGCGCGTGCCATGTTGCTTCGTTCACAAATAACAGAGAAATGAAATATGACAACATGTGTGACCGTTTAAACGAAAGCATTTTTTTTTTCATCACACCATGTTTGTCACACAATTTGATCGTGTAAAGGCCGCTCAATTTTCCAAAGAACTCAACAATTGCAAACCTGACATAGAGCATTTTGATGTATTACCAAAAATATACGCGAACATAAGAGTGCCAAAAAAAGTTCCACACTTTCTATCGGAATGATTAAGCTTGAGAATTTTTTTCTGATAGCCAATGAAAGATTTCCAATGAAAATAAAAAAACAAATTTGACATGTGAGAAATTATAAGCACCACCCACTATGGTTTGATGCGACTTATTTCTATTTTAAAACTTCAGGCTTGTAACACATTTCACAATTGTTACTTGTTTCATGCCCAGCTAAGCGCTCTCCAGTGCTGCTGCTGTGCCAGGCCGAATTAAGATACATGAGATTTAAAAAAAACTGGCCTAATAACAGTCTCATTCTCTTTGGCGAACGATAGGCTAAACGAACGATAGCTGCCCGGCCGATATCGTCAGCTATGGGTATTCTTAACATAGCCTTACGTTGATCGCCAACAAAACGAAATGAAATGCCAGAGTTTTAAAACGAAAAGCCCAATTTTTGGAAAAAAGACTCAAAACGTCCGAAATTCCCAATTTCAATAAAACACGAAGTACCCACAACGAAAACTTCACTTTATTTCAGATACTTTATTGCATTTTTTTATTTGATATGTTTTGTTTAATTGTATTTCTTTTAATTTTTTTAATTTAAAATAATTTTTTATTTTATTCAAATTTATTTTAGTTTTATTTTTTTTACATTAGTTTATTTTAATTTATTTTCCTTTACTATATTATTTTAAAATATACTTTTTTGTTTAATTCGTTTTGTTTTATACTACTTTATTTGGTTTTTATTTTACTTCGTTTTATTTTATTTCAAGCTATATTTTTGAATGCTATTCGATTTCCTTTATTTTCATTGTATTTTATTTTTTTATTTGATTTTATTTTAAATTAATTAATTTTGTTTTTTTTCACTTTGTTTTATATTATTTTGTCTTAGTTTTACCTTTTATTTTTATTTTTTATATTTCTTTACTTTGTTTTATTGTAATTAGGTTAGGTTCAAGTGGCTGCCGCAGAGGTACACCTAGGCCAGTATTAAAAGGCCCGTTGTGATACCACCAACACTAGGAAAGTCAGTTCCGGGACCCTGCCATATGGAAAATCCCGGTATTAACGGAATTCTCCACATAGCCGAATCCCGGGACTGACTTTCCTTTACCGACACCGTTACTCCTCCTCGAACCATTTAGATGACTTGATGAAGGCCATCAGGTCCTTTATGTCCAGCTCCGTGACCTGGCGTAGGCTGACCAGGAAGGGAACTCCCAAAAAGCGCATTCTCGCGCCACTTAAAGCCGGGCAGTTGCAGATGAGGTGCTCCACCGTTTCCTCCTCCTCATCATCCTTACAACTCCTACAGCATCGTCGGTAGGGTACACCAAGTCTTTCTGCGTGCCTACCAATGAGGCAGTGCCCAGTTAATACGCCTATTAATATGAAGATTTCTCTTCTCCTTAGGGCATAAATTTGTCTTGATCTTTTATGATCCCATTTCGGCCAGGTTTCTTTGGATATCCGGCATCCTGGAGATTGCAGCCATCTTTCGTTGGCTTGACGGAGTGTGTACTCCTTCAGCATAAGCTTGCATGTGGCAAACGGCATACCTAAGCGCTCTTTATCGCGAAGAACCTGCTTGGTCGTGCCCTGCCTCGCAAGTTCGTCTGCCCTACTATTTCCCTCAATGTCCTTATGCCCCGGGACCCATGTGAGGTTAACGCGATTCTGTTGGGCCATCTCTTGTAGAGATCGACGACAGCTGAGCGTCAGTTCAGAGTTGAACGAGTAAGAGCCAAGGGATTTGATGGCCGCCTGGCTGTCGCTGAATATAAAAATGTCCTGTCTGATAGTGTGTTGGCCTATCCAAGCCGCGGCGTCCATGATTGCTGAAACTTCAGCCTGGAAGACACTGCAGTGGTCAGGTAGTCTCAAGGAGAGCTCAAGGTTCAGATCCTTTGAATAAACCCCTCCCCCAACTCTGCCGTCTAACTTCGAGCCATCAGTATAAATGGAAGTGCCGCCATGAGTGACGGGACTCCGATCCTGCTCTCCCATTCTTCCCTGCTGGGAATGTTGATTTTAAAACCGCTATCTCCGACTGTTGTGGTCGCACAGCGATCTGTGCTCAGCGGAAGAAAGCTATAGGATCCCAAAATACAGGCGTGTCCAGTAGTGCTTGCGCCCCAGCCGGACGTTTCCCTTAGACGCAGAGCCGATGCTGCTGCTACTCGGTGCCCTTCCAGATCGAGTGGCAAAATGCCAAGAATGGCCTGGAGTGCTTCATTGGGCGTTGTTCTTAACGAACCGCTTATACAGATCATGCAAGATCTGTGTACTTTACCTAGCAGATTAAGGTTTGTTGCCTTGCTCAGCGCAGGCCACCATACCACAACTCCATAGAGCATGATTGGTCGAATGATTGCAGTGTAGATCCATTTGCATATTTTGGGGTTGAGCCCCCATTTCTTTCCAATGGCTCTTTTTCCGCTTTCTTCTGGCGCTGAAGAACATTCTCCTTCCAGGTTAGTTTCCTATCCAGAACTGTGCCCAAGAACTTGGCTTTGTCAGCCAAGTTCAGGTGCACGTTATTCAGTTTTGGTAGTATTAGCGGTGGTATCTTATAGCGGTTGGTGAAAATGACCAGTTCTACTTTTCCCGTATTGATGCTCAGCCCGCAGCGCGAGCACCATGAGGAAACCTCTCTCAGTGCTACTTGCATGAAGTCGCACAGGGTTTGTGGGAATTTGCACCTGTATACTATAGCTAAGTCATCTGCATATGCCACTACCTTCCCGCGAAATACCAGCCATTTGGCTGATGTCTCCAGCGTGTTTATGAGTTGTGCGGGAATAATCCCGTCTGCCCGGCAGCCTTGAACGGTTCGAAGCTTTTAACCGCCCACCTAACCTTTTCCTCCGTGATGGGTATGTGTACAGCCAGGTTTGTTGTAGGTGCTAGGGGTTCCTCATGCAAGTTCCTTGGGAAGTGCGTATTCAAGAGCAGCTCTAGGGTTTCCCTCTCCGTGCTGGTCCAGGATCCGTCAGGTTTGCGCAAATAGCTTGTGGCTGTTTGAGTTTTTGAGAGCACTCGTCTAAGTCTCGCTGTATCGTCGACATTTTCGACCCCAGTGCAGAAATTTCTCCACGATACTCTCTTCGACTGCCTCAGAGCTTTTTTGTAGGCCCTGAGTTTAACTTTATATTCGAGCCATTGAGTCTCCGTTCCAAGGCTCTTGGCCTTATTAAATTGTGTCCTACATGATTTACGGAGCGAGTCCAGGTCGTAGGACCACCAATGCGGCCTATGTTTACCGCGTGGTTTTGGCACTGGGCAAGCCTGCTCTAGGGCATTCGAGAGCGCCGTTGTAAAGGTTGTAAAGGTAAAGATCCTCCAACTCCCCTACTGATGAGGGGACTTGTGGGGGCAGTGCTGGCAAGTCCCTAGATAGTATTTCATTGTGTAGCTGCCAGTTAGTGTTACGTGGGTTGCGTTTCATAACCGGCTGCTCAACCGAAAAGTCTAGAACTAATTCTACGTACCGGTGGTCGGAGAATGAGTGTTCATCGAGAACGCGCCATTTTCTGACCCATTCATAAGCGCCTTCGCTGCAAATAGTGAGATCTATGACCTCCCTACGGTTTTTAGTAAAAACGTAGGTTCGTTACCCACGTTGCAAACTACCAGGTTAGTTTTTAACAAATAATCAAACAACGACTCTCCTCTAGCATTGATATCAGAGCTTCCCCACTGGACGTGATGAGCATTGGCGTCAGTTCCGATAATAAGATGATCCATGGAAAAATTTGCCACCAGGTCTTTTACCTCCCACTGTGGCGGAGGTTTTTCGGCGTCGTAAGGCATATAGACCGACGCCATCGTCAGACTGGTACTGTCGACTGTTAAACTGACAGCTGTAACGTCACCATTGGTATAGTTGGGCAAGAGAAAGGCATTCAGCTCAGACTTAACCAAAATACAGGCTCTAACCCTGCCCCCTCGCTGGCTTGGATTAGCTTAAAACCCTTAGTCCCCAAACCGCAAATCCTTTAGAGAGACGACTGATTAAAGCAGCCGAGGCTGCTTTAGATTTGTGCAGGTTTATCTGAATCACCACCAACATGAGAGCGCTCAGACTTCCCTGCCACCGCCGTATCGTCGAGTTCCACCTCGTCTGGAGGCTTATCTTTCAACGACGATTTGTTCAGACCACGATTTGGCGTAGCCGAGATCCTACTAACTGTTACAGTATTGACATTGGTGCGCTCAGGACTAGCTGCTATCACTGTGACGTTGAGGTCTTCCCCGTCCAGCAGGCTGTCTCCCATCTCCGAGCTGTTCACTGCTCCTTCGCCATTTGACGTGGGAGATACCATACTTTCCGAGGCGGACATCTCCGACTCCTCTACCGGCATTGCGATGTCCGAGCCCTCCGGTGCAGCCGAAATAGCAGCGCGCTGTGCATCGCCGCGGTATACGTGGATCACGATCTGACCCATGCCGTAGTGCACTCGTCCATTGCACCGTTTAAGGGGCTCGAGTGCTTCCTTAGTCAAGGTGAAGACTACTTGCCTGTCAGGCCCTACCGCATCCTCGACCAGATTGACACCCCAGTCCTGCGTCGGGAGAGACGGGTTCATGATCCTCAGCATCCTGAGAATTCTCTCAGGTTCAGCAGGGATAGCAGGAATCCACGCTCTTGCCCTTGGCCGAGTCGGGATGTCCTTCCAGACGACAACCTCGATTCTTGCCCCTTGGTAGGTCTCACCCAGTCTTGCAGCTGCTGCCTTGTACAGTGCAACAGTTTTTGCATCCTCGCAAGCGAATACCTTGATTCGGCCCTGGTGGCATCCCGCATCAGAACCCATCGGCGTGGCACCCGGAGACTCATCCATAATGTCGAGAAGGGCATTACCGATAGCGTTCCGGACGTACCGCCACTGGTCCCTAGGGATGGCCCAGCTTTCGTTACCTCGGTCAATGACGCCTATGAGGATCCTATCCTTAGTTACTTCAGCAAAGCTGAGTTTACCCACTACGGTGGCGTGTTGCTGCCGCTTCGGGTGAGATTTTAAATCCACGTCCGATCTCTGGCGTTTGAAGGGATTTCCATTAACCTTCTTTGGCACGTAATCGCTTTGGAAGTTCGGTAAGATAGCTTCAGCCATCTCCACCGTCTTTCTAACATTCGGCAATAGCGTCTCTTGTGAAATACCCTCGAATTTCTTCAGGATCCTCGCGGCCGCTCTTTTGTCCAAGTACTCAGAGCGACTGGAAGATGTCTTTTGGGGTAAATTTCGACCCATAGTTGCCATCGCGGTCGTTGCCACAGACGTTAAAGGCTTGGTTTCGGTACCCGCACTTACTAGGACTTTAGCATCAGCCGTTGTTGGCTTCACTGTGTTTGTACCGGTACTTACTTTGGGGATTGCCCCCTTGTTATCCAGAGCTAATCGACCCGTAGTTGCCATCGCTGTCGATCTCTCGGCTGATAAAGAAATGGAGTTTGTCCTCCGACGTTGCATTCCCGCTTGCTCCAGCATTTTCCTCCTCGCTGTGCAGTATACATTGTTGTATCTTTAGTTTTAGGGTTTTTGTTACTATTTATCTTCTTGTTCGTACGACCCTTCGCCGGGCAAGGCCAGTTTAGGGTCAAGGGAAGAGTAAGGGGAATGTGTCGTCCGCCGCGGCAGAGCCCCATACCGCGGTAAGGCCATAGTTACTCTCCGAGGCGGCCCGGTATCAGAGAGGCTCCGTTCGATTACAGCCACGATTTGCCTCCCGGCTGCAAACGTCCAATGGGCACGTGGTCGCATAACACCCTGGATTGGGAGGGGGAAGATCTTAGTCGTCGCGCCAGAGAGGCTTGGCTTCTCTCGTGATGTAGTACCGGTGGCGCTATGATTACAAGGGCAGCGTAGCCCTGTGGCTATCGACTTAAGCACTCGTACCGCGGCAAGTTGTCCACCCTTCACGAGAGGTTATTGTAATTACATTTTTATATTATTTTATAATTTAAATAATTTTATTATTATTTTCTTTTATCTTTTTTATTTTGTTTTATTTTTTATTTCATTTCTTTTGGTTTCAGGAAAATATTAAAAAAAAAATAGTGAATTTGATAATTAAACTCACTTTTTTTGCTTACAGCGCCCATTTTATATCAATAACGAATGCAATTTACCTATTGTTTGTTTTTGGCACTTCGTTTTCGCCTCAACAGCCGATAATTGTCAAAGAGAATACCGAGTAACCCCCTATCGTTACGTAAGAGTCAGCTGTTATCGGGTTGGCTATCGTTCGCCATTCAGAATAGCAACACACCGACGATGATTGTTTTGGGCACGATATCGTCAAAGAGAATGAGGCTATAAATTAATTGAAAGACTAGCTTGTAATCCAATTTAAAATTGTTTAATTATATTTGGAATGAATAATTATAAAACAAGCATGCTCGTAAAAATTTTTTTAATGTGCGCTTTTCAAAATTGGTGATTCAATGCACACGCTAATAAATTATAATTTTTTTTCAGGAGCACAAAATTTCAATGTAAGCAATTATAAAACATTGAAATGAAAAATACAGTTTTAGATAAAAAATAAAGATCACGTATAATCTTTATTCATTTTGTAAGTTATTTTTGAAGCAATATTTGTGTATTCCAGCCACAGTCAATGAAGGGAACGTAATGTAACTATGTATTCTAATTATTATTCATAAAACTTTTATTTTGATATAAGAATGTCAACATATGCACATTCTGAGGAAGCACGCAGTTTCTCAATGGAGTCACGATATTTCCCTCACAGGAAAATGTTCGTTAAGATTCTGCTGAAGTAGCAGGAATACACAAATAATGTTTGGCAATCTCAAAAAGCTGAGGTTGCAAATCTTACATCCTTGCTATCTTTGGACCTCGAGAAAGAGTTCCACACCCAGCTGCGTTTTCAGAAACTCATATTTTGTTTTTATAGAATGTATGTATATATTCGAGCCCTAACAGCCATTCACCAACAAAAATAAAATTTTACAGGAAGGTTAGGTTAGGTTAGGTAGAAGTGGCTGCCGCAAAGGCACACCTAGGCCAGTATTAAAAGGCCCGTTGTGATACCATCAACACTAGGAAAGTCAGTCCCGGGACCCGGCCATATGGAAAATCCCAGTGCTATTGGGACTCTCCACATAGCAGAATCCCGGGGCTGACACTCCTAAAACCGACACCGTTACACCTCCTCGAACCATTTAGATGACTTGATGAAAGCCATCAAGTCCTTTATGTCCAGCTCCGCTACCTGGCGTAGGCTATCCAGGAAGGGAACTCCGAAAAAGCGCCTTCTCGCGCCGCTTAAAGCCGGGCAGTTGCAGATGAGATGCTCCACCGTTTCCTCCTCCTCATCATCTTTGCAACTCCTACAGCATCGTCGGTAGGGTACACCCAGCCTTGCTGCGTGCCTTCCAATAAGGCAGTGCCCGGTTAAAACCCCTATTAATATAGATATATCCCTTCTTCTTAGGGTGTAAATATATTTAGATCTTTTAATATCCCATTTTGGCCAGGATTGTTTGGATACTCGGCACCCTGGCGATAAAAGCCATCTTTCATTGGCTTCTCGGAGTGTATGCTCCTTCAGCATTACCTTGCATGTGGCAAAGGGCATACCTAAGCGTTCTTTATCCTGAAGAACCTGCTTGGTCGTGCCCTGCCTAGCAAGTTCGTCTGGACGATATTCTGTCCGATAGCGTGTTGCCCTATCCAAGCCGCGGCGTCCATGATTGCTGAGACCTCAGCCTGGAAGACGCTGCAATGATCAGGCAGTCTGAAGGAAATCCCTCCTCCAACTCTGCCGTCCAACTTGGAACCGTCGGTGTATATGGAAATGCCGCAATTAGTAGCAGGACACCGATCCGTCCTCTCCCAGTCTTCCCTGCTGGGAATGTTTATTCTGAACCAGCTATCTCCGACTGTTGTGGTTGCACAACGGTCCGTGCTCGGAGGGAGAAAGCTGTAAGAATCCAGAATACCGGAGTGTCCAGTAGTGCCTGCGCCCCAGCCGGAAGTTTCCCTTAGACGCAGAGCCCATGCTGCCGCTGCCCGGTACCCTTCCAGATCGAGTGGCAAAATGCCAAGAATGGCCTGGAGAGCTACGTTGGGCGTTGTTCTCAACGCGCCGCTTATACAGATCATGCTAGATCTGTGGACTTTACCTAACAGGTTTAGGTTGGCTGCCTTGCTCAGCGCAGGCCACCATACCACGACTCCATATAGCATAATTGGCCGGATTATCGCAGTGTAAATCCATCTGCAGATTTTGGGACTGAGCCCCCATTTTTTGCCAATGGCTCTTTTACAGGTGTAAAGTGCAATGCAGGCTTTCCTCTGGTGCTGGATGACATTCTCCTTCCAGTTGAGCTTTCTATCCAGAACTATGCCTAGGAATTTGGCTTTGTCAGCCAAGTTCAGGCGCACGCCATTTAGTTCTGGTAGGCTTAGCGTTGGTATTTTGTACCGGTTAGTATAAAGGACAAGCTCCACTTTTCCCGGGTTGATATTAAGTCCGCAGCGAGATGACCACGAGGAAACTGCTCGCAGTGCTACATGCATCAAGTCACACAGGGTTTGTGGGAATTTGCCCCTGTATGCAATAGCTAAATCGTCTGCATATGCAACTATCCTCCCGCCCCCCCCCCAGCTTGTGTCTCGTAGCAACGAGTTTACAGTGAGGTTCCATAAAAGCGGAGAGAGAACACCACCCTGAGGCGTTCCTCTTGTGACATAGCGTGAGAAATCAACTGTGCCCAGTGTAGAAACTATTTTCCTTCCCTTTAGTAGCTTATCAATTAGTCCAATAAGAGACCTGCTTATGCCCAGATTAGTTAGAGCGGTGTTAATAGCCTCCGGGCTTATATTGTTGAAGGCACCTTCAATGTCTAGGAAGGCCACGAGACAGTAATCTTTTTCATACAACGATTTTTCAATAACAGAGACAAGGCTGTGAAGCGCAGTTTCCGTTGATTTACCTTTGGTGTATGCATGTTGATAGCTAGAGATAAGGTTGCTATCAATAGTAGATGAGAGATAATCGCTAATTATCCTCTCGAAGGTTTTGAGTGCAAAGGACGAGAGACTGATCGGTCTGTAGTCCTTAGGCTCATAGTGTGAGGCCTTCCCAGCCTTAGGAATAAAGACTACCTGGCGCTTCTCCAGGAGTGCGGAATGTAGTTGAGAGCCAGGCAGGCTGAAAAGAGAAATACCAGCCATTTAGCCGATGTTTCCAACGTGTTTATGAGTTGTGCGGGGAAAATACCGTCTGGCCCAGCAGCCTTGAACGGCTCAAAGCTTTTGATCGCCCACCTTACCCTTTCCTCCGTGATGGGTATATTCTATGCTATGCTAAAGGTGCTTCATGCAAGTTCCCCGGAAAGTGTGTATTCAATAGCAGCTCCAGGGTTTCCCCTTCCGTGCTAGTCCACGATCCGTCAGGCTTCCGCAAATAGCTAATGGCTGTTTGAGTTTTTGAGAGCACTCGTCTAAGTCTCGCCGTATCATCGACCTTTTCGACCCCGGTGCAGAAATCTCTCCACGAAGTTCTCTTCGCCTGCCTTAGGGCCCTTTTATAGGCCCTCAGTTTAACTTTATATTTTACAGGAAAAGGTTTATTAGTTTTAAAATTTTTAAAATTTCAAGGCAAAATGTTGGTTACACCAAAATTGCGGTTAGGGCTCGTATTGGAGTGTAATGGGGTGTAGTTGTATAGTTGGCTAAGGAGCTCCAGCTTTGGGACCTTGCTCAATACCGACTCTTGCGTCCTTGTTCGTGTAGTCTGGGCAACGTGAACTATATATGCTTGCGGCAGAAATAGAGGGAGCCCCGGTGGGGCCACTCTGGCATATTTGGTTTAAGGGCTCACCGAGGTCTTTTTCGCAGCGTCTGTTAACCTCGTGGTGCGGCTGCAACCGGGTGTCTGTCTTGGAGCGGCTCGCTATGTAAATGTGTGAAAAATTTTTCAAACCCCCGGAGCCGGGTTGTGCGCTGGGTTTGGGATATAGTTTGGTAGGATGAACCCCCTAATCATTCTATTATGATTTTTTGATAAATTTTTAAAAGTAGGTGTGGCACCGCCCACTTTTCATGGAGGCATATTTGAAAACTGATTACGGTAGAATGATGAAATTGGTACAAGGTATACTAGCTTAATAAGGAGTATGCCTGATGTATTTGGACGAAATCGCTTGCCAACCACGCCCACTGCCGAATTGGGTATTTTTGAAAATCATATGAAAACTACCGCTGGGTATTTAATGTAAGCTTTACGCGAACTTAGTCTTCCTTACTTGTTTTATATAATCTGCTGCACACTGAATGCACGTGGTTTTTTAAAATTTCAAATGTGCAAGTTCTAGAAGTTATCCAATTCGAATGAAATTTTGCACAGCTTATTTTTACACAACTATGTATCATGCTCCGCCCGGGGAAAAAATGTTTTTCTTAACGAAAAGCTTAATATGTATGTGAATAGTTTTTGTGTTTACATATCGTCGGAAAAAGTACAAAACCGCACATCGCACATCTGCAAAGCCGCATATTCGACATTTCTGTCAAAAATGAGATTTGCCTACCAGGGCTTCTGGGTACCCGGATCCATTCATTAGAAACAAAAAAGTAGGGGTTTGTGCAAAAGAATGTCAAGAAAACGACATTTGAATTTGACCCACCACATAGTGGCTCGTACAAAAGTTAATCAGTTTTCAGTGTCTCCTGTAAAATTTGTGCGGGTACTTATGTGCGGTTTTGCAGAATTGCGATGTGGGGTTTTGTACTTTTTCCGACGATATATCTTTAAATGCATATTTTATAGTGAAAAACTTTGTGGACATTTACCCGCACGAGCCGAGGGTTATTCGTGGTCGTTGGTTTTCAGCACATCCCAGCATGGTTTCTCGTTAAATTCCCTTTACCGAAAGATGCAAAAACTGGAAAGTCCAATCTTAATTGTCATACAAGATACTGATAATAACGTAAATAAAGAATTACTGTCTTCTAAATATCTTCAAATATGTATGCATTTGTATTTTAATTTATTTAATCGCAGGTCTTTGGTGCACTAACCTCCTGTTCCTTGCACGTGTCAGATCATTTTTACGGGACAGGTGAATCGTTATTATACAAATTTAATCCCAGTTTTAAAGTGTTTCATTGGACCGGCGAGAATTTATATTTTATTAAAGGGAATATGGAGAGTTTGTCAATCGGTGCTGGAGAGTAAGTAGATTGATGATTTATATACATTAGAGTGGACTTAAAATTTTTGTGTGCAAACAGACCCCTCAAATGATTCATTTGTGTGTATATAAGATATTCCCTAAGTCTTGGACAGTTTTATTGAGAAGAAGGTGTGGCACATTGGCCTCAATGTTCCGGTTGCCCTATGCAGACCAAAAAAAAGTTGTTTTTTTTTATAATACCAGTCAAAGATATCACATATAAATTTTGGTTACAGATTGTCTTATGGAAACTCAAAAAATAAAACTAATAAGCTAATCTGAACTTTGAACCCCGTGCGACACGCCTCAACCTCAAACCTATACTACTCCGAGAAAAATCCAATTCCACACAGTAAGAAAAAATCTAATGGCTGGTTTTCATTAGGTCAAAATATGACATAAAATGGTGGCATACTAATGAAAACGGGCTGGCATATGGTGTCAATTGCATTTGCAGTCAGTTTTGACGACTCATTGTCATATAAAATGAGAAGCATGTGAAAACGGTCAAATTCCAGTATGACAACGCAGTTGGCAACGATTGACACTCAAAATAGATTTGCCAACATGTTGGCAAATTGGTGTCATTCGTCGAACGAACAGCTGATATAAGCATCACAAATTAAAAGTTTTGTAAAATTTGTAAAAATGTAATTTATTAATTATTCCAATGCTTTTTAATGTTTTTTGATAATAAAAATTGAGGAACCCACACTTTTCTCCGTAGACTCGGCCTAACCCACCATTGTCTCTGCTTTCTTAGCTGGCCCCTCTTCCTCGTCCATGCCCTCAACGTTGTCACCAAGCACAACGTCGCAGAAGCTATTGCAATTTGTTTCTTTGGTAATTGTCTACTTTAGCTGTCAACTGCTAATAAAATAGTTAAATTATGGAAGGGAGCTCAAAAGACGGGGTTTGGCCTCAAGATCACGAATCCGGAAGCGATTTTTTTAATTTTTTGTTTCAGTGAAAAGATATGGTCAAACGCCCGAAATTTGTCCCGGGTCCGATACCAAAATTGGGGCGGAATCCAGGGTAATTATGTGCAGAACACCTTTCTGAGTTGGCGGCCTTCGGCCGCGCTTTTAAAAATGGAAATATCTCTTCAGAGAAGCAAAATATTGAAAAAAAAAAAACGCTTCCGGATTCGTGATCCTGGGGCCAACCCCCGTCTTTTAAGGCTCCTCGAATAATTTTAGCTAATTTATTAGCAGTTGACAGCTAAAGTAGACAATTACCCATATATTTTTGCGGATATTATTTAGCGCGTAAACCAATTATTATTTTGCGCGTTTTTAATTAATTTTTTGTTTGCCACAATGTATCAGCTGATCAGCTGTCAAGCAAATTTTTTCGCGATTGACATCAGTGATGAAAATAGGGATGCAATCGACTGACACGAAAATTTGACGACGCTCTTTGAAACGCACCGCTTTATCGACTTCATGTCAGTTTTAGAGACGTAATGAAAACACATATGCCACCAAATTTCTATTGTGACAGTTGAGTCAGTTTTTGAGGTCAATCATTTTGACCTAATGAAAACCAGCCTTAACTTTAATACCATTTTGGTATTTATATATAACAACGGCGGAGAGCATTAATTTAATACCATGTTCGGTCTAATTAAGAGAGAGGAATTCAGTCGAAGATTCTCTCAGGCAAAAACAAAAAAAATTTACACAGTTTTATAATATTGCCTTCGCCGAGAGTCGAACTCACAATTTATTGAATGCTGAACGGAGATGTCTACTATGAAGCCAACGAGTACTTATGCTTGCCAGTGTCTAATTGCAGCTTTGTTCTAAATGATAGCGACGAACCGCGTGCTCTGAAGAACAAACCACCGGACTTAATTTAATGCTAAAAAGTAATTAATTTAGTACTTTTCCGGTACAGAATTTTGACGATATAGAATTTTGAAAAACAGAATATTGGAAACGGAATTTTATAACACAAAATTTTTTTCGCTGAATTTTGTAAACGGAATTTGTTTGTAATCATCTCGTGGGTAACCCGAACTAATTGTATACAGGTGGCCCAATCCTAGGACATCGCCAAGTTAATTCGACCACCTTTTTTCTATGAAATAGATTGATTTTTATATATAGAGTAAAGTCGGGTAATATGATATGCCTACTCCTTTTTGGATCATAACTTACAAAATACGCAACCGAAGACTTCAAAATTTTGCACATGCATTCATTAAAATACTAGGGGGATTTGGTAACTCTTACAAGGTGCACGGATTGCACGAAATATATTAATCCTATGCCAAAATATGAATATGACTGAGAGCACACCTTTACTGAGTTTGCTGTAACATCGTCAACAAATGTGACGTGATAATTTTCATTGAAACTCAATAAAGTGTCTTTTTTTCTGAACAAAGTTGGCGCTGACAATTACTTTTACTTTTTGTGATCGAAATACAAGGTTGTTTTTTTATACATAGGTTTGAGCATTGTATAAAGTGCACGGAGTACATTTATTTTTTGCGTGTATTTTGTTGTTCTGACTTTACAATTCATGCAATCCGTGCACCGTTTGCAGACTTAATTAGTCCTATATAAGAACGTTCGACAAAAAGATCACCAAAATACCGATACAAATTTTATGAAGAAAAACCCGAAAAAAGCCAAAAATATATTTTGAAATAAAAAATAGAATAAAACATATTTTTAATTTAAAATGTTTTTAAAATGAACTAAAAACTGCAAATAATTTCCCCTCTGCCTACATATGTATGTAGATTCTTCTCCACGTAAAGCTTATCCTGAACATTTGTGAGTGTGAATTTTTATAAGTATGAAACAGTACTTGGAAGTTTGAAATGTATAAAAAAAATTGGGACACGCTATAGATGGTTTCTAACAATCTTTTCCCCAATATGAGCTTTCCTAAAAAGTTATTTTTTCACGCACCAGATGTTTTTATACATTTCAAACTTCTAAGTACTGTTTAATACTTATAAAAATTCACACTCACAAATGTTCAGGATAAGCTCTATGTGGTGAAAAATCTACATATGTAGGCAAAGGGGAAATGATTTTGCAGTTTTTAGTTCTTTTTAAAAATATCGTAAATTAAAAATATTTTTTATTCTATTTTTTATTTTATACTTTTTAGTCGTCAGTATGTGAAAATTTTCTAAAATTGTAATCAGATATTATGTGTCAGGTTTTATAAAATCACATTATTTAGTTTTCGACCCATGTTTAACATATCTATATCTCTATTTTTGTCTAGTGCGCATTGAATGCATTAAAAAAACGAATGCCCTGATTTCATAAGTCACGGTGTCCAAACGCGACGCGGTCACTTTGGTTTCACATTCACCCTCAAGTTCGTAATTTATAAGCATGTAAGTTTTCGCGTTCATCCAGTTACGTAGTCAGGGCGCGCGCCGCTAGCCTAGGGGTTAAGATGTCGCGCTTGTAAGCAGGCGTTTCTAGTTCGATTCTTACCAATTTCTTTGATTTCATTTTTTTTTACATTTATTTTTTGCTTTTATGTTTTTTTTAATAATTAATTTTTATAAAGATATTAGTAAAATAAAAAAATTTGATTGAAAATATTTAGGCAGGTCAAATTAGACATTTGATGTAACGAAAAGCCCGACAGGGCCAAATTTGTTTAAAGAGCTTAGGTTTCCCGTCAGAAAGAATACTTCAAAGGTCCCAATCGATCGCATATGTTCTAAAAAAGTTATTCGGGGTCAAAGGTCAAAATTTGTCTTTTTTTATTTTTCTCGAAAACGATAAGAATTTTTTCTCTAAAAGCCACCAACTCTGAAATAACGGGATTGTAAAATTAGCTTTATTCATTATATGGCATGTATACAATTTTTAGGATTTTACTCGAATCTTATATATGTATAAATGCGCAATGCTCAGAAGTTTTTCCCCTTTTTTGCAATAACCACAATTCTAAGGTATACAGAACTTTATTTGTATCGATACAACTGGAGCAATATGGGTATGTGTGCCTCAACAAACCAAAAATTTAAAAAAAAATAATTATAATATTAAAAAGGTAATTTGAAAGTCACACCACTACAAATGCTAAACACGTATTCACTTTATAGAGCCGCTGTTCTGTGTGTAGGTATGACCACTTGCATTGGTGTTTTTGTAGGAGAGGCTGAGTGGGGCACAAGACTTGCTTTGTTGGTTACAGGAGCAAAAATAAACACAAGCAAGTACATAAACTTGATATATCACAAATGCAGTGTATACGAAATTATGTCGTGTGAGTATTCGTGTAAAATAGCAAAAATAATACAAAATAATGTTAAATGAGATGCTGCGTTTTCTGTAGTTTAACCTGGATTTTTCTAGCAATTGCCACGATAGAATGAGCTAGTGGTACAAGCGTCGACTACTTGAGAATTTAAAGATCTCAAGATGTCTGTAGTGGTAAAGGCATGGACCAAAATCATTTCACTAAAAAGCGAGTATGAAATTAATATAAGATATATTATAAACAATTTGTTTTGGATTTTTCATGGTGTTAATAGTGTTGGATATAAAAGTCAAGATATGAATGCCAATCGCTTTACATTTTGACGTTTTCGTTGCATACTTGTTAAACATACTTGTAACCTTAAGTAGATGTTTGCTAATTTTATAGGAAATACTAACTTTGTGCTACCGAAAAATTAATTTACACATATCACTCCGTGGGATATACATATGTAATTAAATTAAAATTAATATTGATTGCCCAAACCCTCTTCAACACACTTTCTAGGGCCACTAGGGCCACTACTGGTTCACATTTTAGTCAATATCTCGGAAGCGAGTCCTTTTCATTTGGTCCACATTTTTCTAAATACACTATTCGACAAATTTTCAAAAATTTACAACTCCACGACGTTTGATACATGATTCCTATGTAAAATTTCCTGCTGATTCCAAATATGTAAACATTTGATTTAAAAGTAGAACAGTTTTTGAGATATTTTGAATTCAGTTTTTGAGATAAAAAAAAAAAGTAGGACTACTAATTCGTCAATATCTCCGCTAATACTGCTTCGATTTTTATGCTGTTTCACTTTATCAGGAGAGGATAAAATACTGTTTTTACCTTGTAAAATTTATTTTAATCGGTTTTGAAGTGACGAGGTTATAGCGAAAAAAAAAAAAAAATTGTGCAAATTTTCACTTTTTTTTCTATATTCATCATATTGTATGTAATTTTTCTAAGTGAAATATTCCATTAATTCCTGTTTTGACACCGTGAGTCAATAGCCTGTTCATTACGGAACATTTTGACACTTACCAGAGTATAATCAGTAGAAAAATGATAATGTTATAAGAGATTTAGTGAAAAAACCCATATATGATTTTTCATTGAACCTCTAATGGCGATATGTTGCTTAGTTACACCATTCGACAAATTTTCAAAAATTTACATTTCCACGACATTTGGTACGTGATTCCTATGCATAATTTCCTGCTGATTCCAAATATGTAAACATTTGATTTAAAAGTGGAACAGTTTTCGAGATATTTTGAAATTTCAGATTTTGAGATAAAAAAAAAGTAGGACTACTAATTCGTCAATATCTCCGCTAGTACTGCTTCGATTTTTATGCTGTTTCACTTTATCAGGAGAGGATAAAATACTGTTTTTACCTTGTAAAAGTTATCTTAATCGGTTTTGAAGTGACGAAGTTATAGCGAATACAAAAAAAAATGTTTTGCAAATTTTCACTTTTTTTTCTATATTCATCATTTTGTATGTAATTTTTCTAAATGAAATATTCCATTAATTCCTGTTTTTACACCGTGAGTCAATAGCCTGTTTATTATTTATGACTATTTCACTTAGAAAAGCTACGGAAATGAAGATGGATATCGAAAAAAAGTGAAAAAAAAAGTTTTTTGTATTCTCTATAACTTCGTCACTTCAAAACCGATTAAGATCAATTTTACAAGGTAAAAACAGTATTTTATCCTCTCCTGATAAAGTGAAACAGCATAAAAATCGAAGCAGTATTAGCGGAGATATTGACGAATTAGTAGTCCTACTTTTTTTTATCTCAAAAACTGAAATTTCAAAATATCTCGAAAACTGTTCCACTTTTAAATCAAATGTTTACATATTTGGAATCAGCAGGAAATTTTACATAGGAATCACGTATCAAATGTCGTGGAAATGTAAATTTTTGAAAATTTGTCGAATAGTGTAATTAAGCAACATATCGCCATTAGAGGTTCAATGAAAAATCATGTATGGGTTTTTTCACTAAATCCCTTATAACATTATCATTTTTCTACTGATTATAATCTGGTAAGTGTCAAAATGTTCCGTACTGAACAGGCTATTGACTCACGGTGTAAAAACAGGAATTAATGGAATATTTCACTTAGAAAAATTACATACAAAATGATGAATATAGAAAAAAAAGTGAAAATTTGCACAACATTTTTTTTTTTCGCTATAACTTCGTCACTTCAAAACCGATTAAAATAAATTTTACAAGGTAAAAACAGTATTTTATCCTCTCCTGATAAAGTGAAACAGCATAAAAATCGAAGCAGTATTAGCGGAGATATTGACGAATTAGTAGTCCTACTTTTTTTTTATCTCAAAAACTGAAATTTCAAAATATCTCACAAATTGTTCTACTTTTGAACTTTTCTACATAAGATTCATGTATCAAATGTCGTGGAGTTTTTTTTTGTCGGATAGTGATATCATGGACACCGGTTCTCATATAGGACTTAAAATGACTCCCTGTTAAAACTCTCATCAATACCATTCATTTGATACCCATATTGCACAAACACTTTCTAGGGCCACCCCTGTCCTACATTTTGGTCAATATCTCGGAAACGGGTTCTCAAAAAGAACTTAAAATGACTCATTGTTAAAACTCTCGTCAACTCCTTTCATTTGATACCCATATCGTACAAATTAATTCAAGATTAGCCCCGGTCCACATTATGACCAGTTATGTGGGCTTTTGCTATAGTGCTACGTGAGTGGGACTCAAACCCAGTGGTTTTAGTATGTAAGCCCAGCAGTGTCAAACCTATATTACTGCAGCGTTTCATTTTCATAACTTTAGCTTGGAAAATATCTATATGTCGCAACAAAGTATCGTAAGCGCCAAATTTTTTTCTCTTGCCACACAACATGATTGCAAAAGTATCGTAAGTGCCATTATACCCTTAAAAACTAAGAAATTAAGGCACAATTTTAAGTCTTATTAAAAGTAGCAATTAAGTATTTAAATTTGATCCAAACATTGAAAGGTTAAAAAAAAAAAACAAAAAAAAACCGCATCCTGTAAAATTTGATTTTTGATCGTTACGGTATAATCGTAAAAACGTCTCGATACGAAAGAAACTGAAATAAAATAAAATAAAATATGTCAATAAAATACTAAACTTAATTAAAAGATAATCCAGGAAGAGTATGGAAAGGAAAGGACAGGAAAAGAGGAAAGGAAAGAAAAGATAAGAAAACGAAAGGAAAGGAAATTTGAGGTAATAAAAGGGAAGGAAGAGAACATAAACAAAAGGAAAGGATAGGAAAGCAAAGGAAGGGAAAGGAAAGCAAAGGAATGTCATAGGAAAAGAAAGGAAAGGAAAAAAAGAAAAAGAAAATACAGAAAAAGAAATGACAGGGAATGAAGGCAAAGGATAGGATAAGGGTAGGTGAGAAAGGAGAGGAAAGGACAGGCCAGGAAAGGGAAAAGGAATAGATAGAAATGACAAGGGAAGGAAAGGGAGGGAAAGAAAGTGCTAGGAAAAGAAAGAAAAAGAAAATAAAGGAAAAGAAATGACAGGGAGTAAAAGCAAAGGATAGGAAAAGAAAAGGAAAATCAAGGAAAGCAAGGGAAATGAAAGAAAAGTGATGGAAAGGAGAGGAAAGGAAATTTAAGAAAAGGAAAAATATAGAAAATGAAAGGAAAACAAATAGTTAAATCTAAGGAAACGGACTTCTAAAAACGTAAATTAAATTAAGGTTTTGTGGTTGAATTTCAAACACTGGGCAAACTCTAGTACTTTAAGAAGACCATTTTTGTAGAGAATTATCAGATCTACAACTTTGTCTCAGGTCATTTTTCAAAACAACTTACCGCTTTCGAGATAAATCGAAATAACCTAAAATTTTTACCCTGGAGCCCGAATAACTTTTTTAGCACACATGGGATCGATGGGGACTTTTGAAGTTTTCTTTCTGACGGCGCCTAAGCTCTCTACCAAAATTTGGCTGTGTGGGAATTATTATTATTTGACCACATTTTTATCTTTATTTCGACCAGGCTAATTTTGTTAAGTTCATTCTAACATTATTTTACTTTTTAGCCTACTTGACACTTTAATATCTTCGAATTATTTAATTTATTATAATTATTTTCACTTTTTGGTTAAATTCTTTTAAATTGTTAAAAAAAATACAGAAATAAGTAAAGTGAATCAGCAAACGCGGCCCAGAAGCAAGTGTTTATTTTGACAGCCAAAATGACTGTTCGCGTTAGTTCGCGTCCTTATATGTTACCAAAAAACGTTAGAAATGCATTGATATTCACACACAGTCACTGACAGTCACGGAAGTGAGTGAATGCTCAAATAAATTACGAATTTGGGGTCACTTGGGTGAATGTGTTTCGTTTTATAAAATCAGGACATAAATGTCGAACAGCGTCATCGAATTACGTAAATTTACATGTTTTACACATCAACATCCTCGCGGAAGTTTACCGAATTTGTGAAAACTTCGTTCCATAAAATTTTTGACAATTCATTTACGCATTTGGTAATTTACTACGTTTACCCGCTTTACACAGTGTTTCTACTGTTACATGACACAATTATTCTTTTTCAAGTGATATAAAAAAATCATCTTTCCTATCTTTGTACAGTCTGTGCAACGATGACTGCGCCTAAATGTAAGCAACTTTTCCGAATACATGCTATTGAGTGGAACGATGCCAGAACGGCAAAAAAAATTAACCTAAATTTTAAACCGGCCTAAAGTTTAAGCAATTTTTTAAACCTGCCTTTAAATATTTCAAACCTCTCAAATATCTACAAGGATTTTTAATTTATTTCGGTTTACATTTTAAACATAACCGTAAAAGCGGTCTAAAATTTTTCATTTGTTTTTTTTTTTTAATGTTTCAGTTCATTGAATTTTGCCCACAAAAACTTCGTGTGCGGCATAGCTCCGCAGTAGAACAGTCGGTTGCTACTCAGAGAACCTCGGTTCGAATCCTGCCAAAAACAAATTTTTTATTTTCATTTTATTCTTAAAAATTTTCTGTTTAAAATTTAAACCTTTTCGGTCTGAATTTTTTGTTTCGTTTTCATTTATTTTCGAAAGATTTTTCAGGGCAATGAATTTTGCCCACAACATTTATGTGTGAGATGTAGGTCAGTGATAGATCAGTCGAGCATGATGCGGAGATTCTTGGTTCGAGTCAAAGCCAACGGACAAAAAAATTATTTATTCTTTAAAAAAAAAAAAATGTTCAGATATTTCTGGTTTAAAATTTAAACTCGTTTTCATTTGACTAGTTTCCCGTGTGCGCCTAGATGTAAGCAACATTTTCAAACACATTCTATTGGGTAAACTGTAGATTGTAGATTGATATGCAGATAGCAATACGGCCAAACGACTAAACTTAAGGTAGGACGATAAATGAGATTTTTGCAAACAAAGCAATTTATTGGATTTCTTTTTTTTCGTATAATGCATTGTCAGCGAAACCTAAACGATGGTGAAAATTTCAAAACCCCAGCTCAACGAGAAGCTAGTTCAAAATCCAAAGTAAAATCCCTTGGAAAGAAATTTTTCAAATATCTCTACCCGTGCGCCACCTATCGGAATTATTTTTTTGTTATATTGCTTTGGAGTAGAAAACTAAACGATGATGAAAATTTCAAGATCTTACCTCAACGGGAAGTAATACTTACGCTAAATATAAGCCAAATCAGTCCATAATTAGGATTTTTAGATTTATTACCCCGATATCAGCTCCACCTATCGGAATTTTTTTAGAGAAATATTTCAGCCAAATCGGACCTTAATTGCGATTTTCGAAAATATAACGACCCACGCGCCACCTATCGTTTTTATACCCAGCGTACTAGTACTAGTACAAGGGTATATAAATTTTGTTCACATAACGGTTGTTTGTAACGGCACAAAATAATCGAGATAGATATAGAGTTCCATATATGAAAGTTCTTAGGATTAAAAGAGGAGTTGATTAAGGCATGTCCGTCCGTGTACACGATAACTTGAGTAAAAATTGAGATATTTGCATGAAATATTGTATACAGGTTACTTTCTGGCCAAGGTAGGTTGCTATTGAAAATGGGCGAAATCGGATGATAACCACGCCCCCTTTTTCGATATCGAAAATTTCGAAAATAACACAAATTGGCATATCTCGGCAGCTGAAATGGCTAAAATGATATAATTTTATAGATGAAACAAATTTTATAGTGGGCGTGGCACCGCCCACTTTTAAGGGGGGCATTTTTGAAAATTCGACTGGGCGTAACTTTTAAACTGATTACGATAGAACGATGGAATTTGGCACAAAGCATACTAGTATCGTTGGGAGTATACCTAATGAAACTGGAAAAAATCGCTCTCCAATCACGCCCACTTTCGATATCGAAAATTTCGAAAATCACATAAATTGACATAATTCGGTAACGGAAATGGCTAAAATGATATAGTTTGGTAGGATGAACCTCCTAGTCATTCTATTATGATTTTTTGATAAATTTTTAAAAGTAGGCGTGGCATCGCCCACTTTTCAGGGAGGCATATTTGAAAATTTCACGGGTCATAACTTTTAAACTGATTACGGTAGAACGATGAAATTGATACAAGGTATACTAGCATAATAGGGAGCATACCTGATGTAATTGAACGAAATCGATTTCCGACCACGCCCACTTTCGATATGGAACATTTCGAAAATCTAATAAATTGACATAATTCGGTAACGAAAATGGCTAAAATGATATAGGTTGGTAGGATGAACCCCTTCAATCAATTTATTATGATTTTTGAAAAATGTTTAGATGTGGGCGTGGCAACGCCCACCTTTAAGGGAGGCATTTGGAATATTCGACTGGTCAAAACTTTTAAACTTATTAATTCAGACTCATGAAATTTGGCACAGCATATACTAGCAATATAGGTGATGAAATTGGACGAGATCTCTTCCCGACCACGCCCACTTTCGATATGGAAAATTTCGAAAATCACATAAAGTCACATATTTCGGTAAGGTAAATAGCTAAGATAGTAAAAACTTTAGGTAAATCCTCCTAGGGCCTATATCTTTGTTATCCCGTTCCGAAAATTACCGCTGGGAATATAATGTTCGGTTCACCCGAACTTAGACTTCCTTACTTGTTTTTTTTTTTTTTTCATATTATTGCATTGTCATCGCGACCTGAACTATGGTGATGATTTCAACAGTAAGTGGACAGAAACGACGAAATCAACCTAATAAATTTTTTTTTTTAAAACATGCGGGTGATATGGTATACATAGTTCGTTTAATATGGTATACCATATAAAATTACCAACCCATAATCAATAAACCAAAAAATTATAGTTAAATTATTATTACTGTGATCGAAAATTCGACCAATAAAATCTGGTGGAGTGACTGGAGGGGGTCGTGGGGTCGCTAGCCCCGTACCCCCATCCTTAAGTTTCGGGGTCGCCCCCGAAAATATATCGCCCATACCTCAGTTTTTTTTTTTTCAATTTCCTTTCCATCGGTGCATATTTCCTTCAAATCGGTCAAACGGTTCGCTCAAAGGAGGCTCCTAAAATTTTTCATGTTCTATTGTGTGACCTTTCAGCTTACTGCTGTATGCGGAGGCTCTTTATAAATTTGAGCACCTCCTCAGGTTTTTTATTCCATATCACGAACGGATTGAGAGTGACCCCACCTAGGTAGCAAACTCTCTTTCTTGCTAACGCGATGCATTCGCAGAGTATATGAACCGGCGTTTCATCGTCCAGTTCGCAAAACCGACAAATTGTTGTATTTGACAGATTCAGATTCAGCTTACTCAGATGATAACGCAGACCACAATGTCCCGTAAAATACCCAGTGTGGGTTCTTAGATCCAACCTCCTTAGATTTATGAGCCTGGCCGATGCTCTTTGTGAGGGCTCTCTAAAGAGTTTGGCCTGCCTCTGTCCTAGGCTGCTAAGCCAATGTTGCCTAAACTTTTTGTCTTACCAATTGCTTATGGTCTCCTTTACATGGGCCTTCGTGAGTCCACAAAAGGGTTCCGGTCCATAAAATGTTGTTAGAGCACCATGTTTTGCAAGGTGATCTGCATTTTCGTTGCCTTCATGCCCTAGGACCCAACCTAACAAAACTTCGTTTTTGGCTCCCAGATCGTTAAGGACTGCGACGCACTCAACGACAAGCTTCGAAGTTATAGTGTAAGACTGCAAGGTACGTAGGGCGGGCTGACTGTACGATATAATGTAGATTCGCCTAGAGGATAGTCTTCTTCGGCATTCTGTACCACATAATTGGATTTCCCGCTTGAAAGATAGTGGTAGTTATCCATCGGTACAGATTTTTTGTAATTTGGTCCATACATACCAGCTTCCGTTTTACCATCTTCTAGCTTCGATCCATCCGTATACCAAATCTCCGAATCGGATTCAGCATAAGGTGTCCCTTATCCCAGAGCACTCGATCTACGATCGAAACTTCAAAGTTTCGCATGATCCTGAGCGTAGGAGTTATTGCATCACTTACTTGCAATATAGGATTTTTGGATCGGAAATGTTTTGAAGTCTTAATGCAGCAAGTGGGGCCTCCTTCTCTATCAGAATAGGGAAAGGAGGTATTCCCACAAGGGCACTTAAAGCATTAGCAGGGCACGTTCTCATTGCACCTGTTATACCGACACATACTAGCCGATGCAGCTTACTTAACTTAGTTGCCGCTGTTCTTTAAGCAGTCTTAGGCCACCAGACTAGAGAAGCGTAGGTGACTCTTGGCTTCACAACTGTATTAAATGACCAATACATCATTTTGGGAGACAGCCAGTTTTGTCATAAAGTCTAGTGCATGCGAAAAAGGCCCTCGTTGCTTTATTTATGGTAGCGTCCAAATGAGCATTCCATGTGTGGGTTTTGCTTCCGTTGAAAAACCAATGCGGCAGCCTCCAAGGGACGGCTCTAACATAGACAACTTTATTCGCCTCGTGAAAGGCACCAAGAGTGTTTTATTTGGGTTGATAGATAACCCTTTGTTAGCACACCATCTTTCAATGATGAACAGGGCTTGTTGCATGCGATCGGATATTGTTTCTTCATGCATTCCTGTTACGCAGACTACTAAGTCAGCTGCATATCCCTGTACGACAAAGCCATTGCCCTTCAAAAGATGACTAGGGTCCACAGTAGAGGAGAAAGTACACCTCCCTGAGAGCATCCTCTTGTGGCCACGATTGATCCAGTACTCCCTCCTAATAAGTATACGAACAAATAGGACACGAGGAATGCTGTTGAACGCCTGACTTTATTAAATAGAGCGAACAATCGTGAACCTTAAATCTACATTATATACTTATGCTAAGCAGTATTATATAGTGAGTGTTAGGGTTGCCATATAAATACATATCATCTTCTTACCCTTTTATTGAGTCTATACATATATACCGTCGCCTCAGAAAACGAACGGCGAATGTGCAAATTTACCATTTTCAGGTTTTGATGCAAAATAACTAAATCGGGGCTGATCTTTTCATTTCAGCGAACCGTTTTTCTTTCTTCTTTAGTTTTTGAGTTATTTACTGTGCGTTTTGTCGTATGTTACAAAATATAACAATTCGGGTATGCTTTTTGTCGTATGTAGCAGAAATATATCACATACGACAATTTTCCATAGAAATTCATTTTTTTTGTTATCATTAGAAAACATTTGTCGTAAGTGCTGCTAAACTGCCTACATACAACATTTGTATACAGACAAATTGTAAGCATTTGTCGCATCCATGCGTAGCTTTACCTCAGTAACGCGCGCAATTCTTTCAGTCAGCTGTGTATCGTTGAGCAAGCAAGATGGAGCTGTCGTCGCCTGCCGCTAATGTTTTGTAACAAACGATTTTTTATTTATTTAGTATTTATGATTTTTATAGATATATACATATGTACACATAAGTTTTTTTCTCTAAGCCGATCCCTATATCCATTTTAATCCCTATCGCTATCTCCTTCGTATAGGAGGAACCACGCCCCCGTAGGTGGTGGTAGGGGATGGTCTTATATAACTCCTCACCAAATTTCAGTGGTCTAACCCGAATACTTCCAGAGATACGGACAATGAAAATTCCATTTGTATGGGAGGTGCCGGGATCCCGGGATTGTCCCGAATTTATTTTTTTGTTAAAAATGGCACCCCATATCTATGTAATAAAGTAGACTAAAATATAGTAATTCATTTAAGTATGTATGTATGTCTGCATTTATCAAGGCAGTCATTTTTATAACGAACGAAAAGTAACATTAAATTTGTAACTCAAAGTTACTATTCAGGAACTTGAAACATAAGTTGTTTGTACTACTGGTTAACATAGCCAAATATACATACATATTCGATTAATAACGACTTACAAAAAAAAAAAAAAAAACCTGGCCAAAAGTGACGCATTTGGTGCAGTGTAAATGTAGCTTTTGTTGCCCCCATTCCAAAAAATATCAATTTCTTTCCCCAAACCTTTTTTTAATTCATATTCGTTTCTATTGGTGGAAATTTGGGAGCTACTAGTCAAAACTTGATGCAACTTTTCTTTAAGACTAACGGGCTTGTCAACTTCAACCACTTCGTCGTTGATATTAGTATGGTTTTCGTTATGAATCATGTTTTCTGTATTACGAAGGATCCTCTCGAGCTCCCCCCAATGACTGATAAGCTAATTTCTTTGGAAAATGCATACTTTAAATCGGGGCAGTGAAATAACGCCCGCGGAAAAGGAAACAGTGCCCGCGGGCGTTATTTCCTTTTCAAAAAAGAAATAACGCCCGCGGGCGCTATTTCTTTTTGATAACGGGCGTAATTTCCTTTTGAAAGAGAAATAACGCCCGCGGGCACTATTTCCTTTTAATTGGAAATAACGCCCGCGGGCGTAATTTCCTTTTTAAAAAGGAAATAAAGCCCGCGGGGCTATTTCCTTTTGTAGCGGGCGTTATTTAAAGTTCTCGAATAATAAAATAATAAAAATTATTAAATCTTTGCATTCCTTTATTATAAAAAATAAAAATTTTGAATTAAAATCGCGCGATTCGCCTTTTTTTAATAGACCCAGTATTTTTATTAAAATAAAAAATTAAAATTTTTAATAGACCCAGTATTTTTAACTCAGCCTTGAGTAAATGTTCGATTAATGAGGCTAAATATTTTAAATTTTTATTAAAATAAAAAATGAAAATTTGGAATTAAAAATCGCACGAATTTTCGCCTGCGGCGCTTTTTTTTAATAAACCCAGTATTTTTATTAAAATAAAAAATTACAATTTTTTAATAGACCCAGTATTTTTAACTAAGTTTGGAGTAAAGTTAGATTAATAAGGCTAAATACGCCCGCGGGCGTAATTTCCTTTTGTCGGCGGGCGTTATTTCCCTTTTGAAAAGGAAATAACGCCTGCGGGCGTTATTTCACTGTACCCTTTAAATCATATATATTACTCGGATTAATAAAAAGGCGTAAACAGGCGGTGTTGCAAATGTAGTTAATGTTTTTGGTGGAAGTTTAGAATCATGTTCTACTTAAAGTACATATATACAAGATAACTTAAATGTATTTAAAAATTTATTTTCGGTTACTACAATAACAAATCTAATATTACTTAGTTTCTTTATTATACGACCAGGTATCCATTTTACTATGTTTCCAAATTAGGGTTGCCAGATTCTGAAGTGGAAAAAGAAGGACATTTCTATTTCGATAGAAAAAAGAGAAGGACGGTTTTTTTATGTGAACAATTTATTGTTGTAAGTTAACAAAAATCGAACATACATTTATTCTCATATTTCAGATCGCTTTCGTACATATTTTAGGTACAAACAAACAAGGATATCTAGGATACCAAAAAGCGAATAAAGTATTATTACTAATTAAAATCAATATACACCGATCCGTTACTTTTGAAAGTGGCACAGGTCAACTGTTTGTGGTAAAGAGTTATTGAAGGTTTTGCGTTTGGACTAATCCCAAAACATTGCTAACGGCCAACATACAAATACCGTAATGGTAGAACCGTATTTGACATTTATGAAATTTTTTAAAAACTTTGAGAAATGCCAAAGGTTTAAAACATTCTCAAACAACAACAAATGCGAACATTTTTTTGTAACTGCTCTTGTTTGGCCTTTCATTTAAAAATTTTTTAGAAACAAAAAAATTATGGTCGAGAGAAAAGCTCTACTTCTAAGGTATTTGTATCATGCCTTTCCGCTGTAGATATTTTTATGTCATATGTATATTAGGGTGGCCCAAAAATACTAACTTCAAAAACTCACCCGGGCATCCCTAATTTTTTTTAGAATGGGGGGTATTTGTTTCCTTTAGGGGTCAACTGCTAATAAATTAGCTAAAATTATGGAAGATTGCTCAAAAGACGGGTTTTGGCCTCAGGATCACGAATCCCGAAGCGCTTTTTTAATTTTTTCTTTCTGTGGAAAGTTTGGGTCAATTCCAAAATTGGGGCGGAATCCATGGTATTTATGTGCTTTCGCCACGGTACTCATTTTTTCGCACGTTGTTAGGTACAGCCTAATAAAATTACAACAACCACATGAAAACTTGCAACTTTGATTGCAAATATCTCTTCAGAGAAGCAAAATATTAAAAAAAAAAAAGCGCTTCCGGATTCGTGATCCTGAGGCCAAACCCTGTCTTTTGAGCTATCTCCCATAATTTTAGCTAGTTTATTAGCAGTTGACCCCCAAAGGAAACAAATGCCGAATTGGGCTCAATATACCTCTCTAATTTTTTCAGATTTTTTGATGGATGGAAAAATGGTGCTCAATGAACCCTAATTTTTGCGATTTATAAGAAAAAGTAAAAAAATTAAAAATTATAATTGGGCAATTCACAAGGGGTGTCGTATTCGTCTATCGTTGTATGTTTCCATGGTTTCCAATATAATTTTTTGAAAAATAGACAAATAGCACGAAATACTAGAGGTTGTGAATTGCGTAATTAATTTATTAAGTGTGTTTCTTTGTTGCAGGGGTTGTAAATATGTAAGACAGATGCTAAAAAATATCATCAATATGATCTAGATTGACAAAACTTAATAATTTTTTTTTCTTCCTAGGTACGCAGTTGTACTTGTTAAAAAAATGACAAAAATTACGGGGTTTTCAATTTTTTTAATAATGTTATATGTCTTTGAGTACTCTCTTTTCGTTGGAATATTACCTAGGTTGAAACTCTCCCAGAATATTTGATTTGGCGATAGCTAAAAATGTTGGGGGTGCCCAGATCTGTAAACCTAATTTGATTTTGCGCCTATATAATATGGACCACCCTAATGTGTATACATATATTTGGCACTTATTCATATTTAAATGCAAAGAAACAAAAAATAAATGCATAGATAATACCATAATTTTTCATGAAAATATAGATGCAAATACATTAAAATTTTGCACTTAAAACTTTGTGCAAAATTCCAAAAAAAATCGCAAAACTCGACGAATCTTATCAAAAAAGTTGTTGATGTTTTTCGAGTACCTATGCAGTTTTGTAGCTCATTTAATTTTAGTATAAAGATACTAATCTCGAGCCCATAGCAAAAAAACGGAAAAAGAAGAGGAAAAGAAGGACAAAACGTAAAAAGGTAATTTCTACACTTTTTCTTTTGGTAGGACGGGGAAGGATATTGCAATAAAAAGGACAACCCTATTTCAAATACTTCTATGCAATATGTTTTCATTTACCTCAAACATTCTCTTGTTTTTCTTTTTTCATTTACTTCTCGAATATTTGCTATATTTTCGTTTTTATTATTCTCTCTTTCCTTACTTTTATTGTTCGCAATATTTTCTTTATTGTCATGCTCTCTTTCTTTACTTTTATTGTTCGTTAATACATCTAACAATGTACGCGGCTTATATGTAAACATCCTACTTGCTGGGCTCTCATTAGTAACCGTAGACGGTGTATTTTGATATTTGAATACAAAATTTTGTAATTTTAACTCCCACGACAAGCTTGCTGATTTTGGGTCAATCAGACTTTTCTTTAATGCCTGTTTCATAGTCTGCACTGCTCTTTCTGCACTTCCATTCGACTGGGGGTGGTAAGAAGGCGACTTCAATACCTCTATACCATTTGATTCACAAAAATTTAAAAATGTATTTGAGTTGAAAGGGGGACCATTATCGCTCACTTTTAATGCGGTAACCCAAAAATCGCGAAAATACGCCTCAAACAAATTTTACAGAAGTCAATATGCACCCTCTGAAACGGACCACTGGCTGGTTCCCATTTAGTTAAAAGAGGGTTTGGATTGTTTTGAACAAGACTGCATGCCTTACATTGACCCGCCCACTTCTCTATGTCTGTATCTATGTTTGGCCACCATACATATGAGCGAGCTAAGGCCTTCATTCTCACTACCCCACGTGGCTCTCATGCAACAATTCTAATACTGCTCTAAATAACGATTTCGGAATTAACAATCGAACCCCATAAAAAATGCACCCATCTTCTATTCCCAGTGAATCCCGTTTCGAAAAATATGGTTTTAGTTCCGATTCCACGGTGCCCGGCCAGCCTTTAGATTTAATTATTTGGTATAACCTTTGCAAGGTTTTATCCTTTCCCATTTCTTGTCTTACCCGAAACGGGTTGTGTGCTGGGTTTGGGACCCGCCACGTAAAAAACTTAATTCCAATGAAAACAAAATCAAAGCTTCGGATGAGAACCCCCTTTAATGTTGACGACCCGGCAAAACGAATAAGTCATAATGATTTGGATATTAGGGCATGTACCGGGAATGTTCGGACCCTTTCAAGGGACGGTGCCGCTGCCCGACTGGTTGATGTCCTCGTAGGCGCAAAGGCCGACATCACCGCCCTGCAGGAAATGCGATGGACGGGGCAAGGAAAGACGACCATCGGTCCTTGTGACGTATACTACAGTGAACCAGACACGCGGCAAAGCGCGTGGTGTCGGATTCGTGGTGGGAAAGAGACTTCGCCGCCAAGTATTAGCATTCACTCCTGTGGACGAGCATCTCGCTGCGATCCGCATCAAGGCGAGTTTTTCAACATAACATTTATCTGCGCCGACTGAGGAGACGGACGACGCAGAGAAGGGCTCCTTCTACGATAAACTTGAACAGACTTATGATCGCTGCCCCCAGCATGATATTAAAATCGTGCTCGGCGACTTTAATGCCAAGGTGGGCAAGGAATGAGTCTTTGTTCCTACAGTTGGAAAATTCAGTCTCCACGATATTACATCCCCCAACGGCATTAGGTTGATTGACTTCGCCGCTGCTCGCAATATGGTCATCAGTAGTACCAGGTTCCAGCATAAGCGAATACACCAAGCCACATGGCTGTCCCCTGATCAAAGAACTAGAAACCAGATTGATCACGTCTTGATTGACGGCAGACATAGCTCCACCGTTCTGGACGTGCGTACACTGCGTGGTCCCAATATTGACTCTGACCATTATCTTGTCGCAGCCAAGATACGCACACTCCTCTGTGCAACGAAGAAAGTGCGCACAGTAACGGAAGGAAAGTTTGACGTCGAGAAGTTGCGCGTGACACAGACAGCTGATAATTTCTCCACTCGACTCTCACACCTGCTAGCAGAGGGCAATCCCCGACCTAACGATGTAACCGTGCAATGGAAGCATATCTCTCACACATTGCGTACCGCCGCTGAGGCCACTATAGGGTTCCAGCGAGCCCGCAAGAACAACTGGTACGATGAGGAATGCAAAACTGCCTCGAAAAAAAGGACGCTGCCTACAAGGAGACGTTGCGAACGGGCGCAACCCGCAGTGTGTGGCAACAATATCGTGAGGCAAAGAAGGAAGAGAGACGCCTTTTCAGAAAAAAGAAAAGTGAGGCCGAAAGGCGTGAGTGTGAGGAGCTGGAGATGCTGGCTGACAGGAATGATGCCCGAAAATTCTATGAAAAGATCCGGCGGATGACGAAAGGTTTTAAGACCGGGGCAAACTCCTGTAAGGACAATAATGGCGACCTGGTAACCGGCGTACAAAGTGTACTTAAATTATGGAGGGAGCACTTCTCCTCACTGCTAAATTGCGAGGGAGACGTCGAACCCGATACCCCAATCCCTGACGATGGAAAAGTCGCCCCACCACCTGACTATGATGAAGTGAGGATAGCTATATCCCGGCTCAAAAACAACAAAGCGCCTGGAAAAGACGGACTACCCCCCGAGCTCTTCAAACACGGAGGTGAAGAGCTGGTAAAAAGCATGCATCAGCTCTTATGCAGAATATGGTCAGACGAATGCATGCCTCCGGATTGGAATTTAAGTGTGCTTTGCCCAATCCACAAGAAAGGCGATCCCGCTAACCGCACCAACTACCGCGGAATTAGTCTTCTTAATATTGCATATAAGGTTCTTTCTAGCGTGTTGTGTGATCGTAGACAAACTGATTGGACCTTATCAGTGTGGCTTTAGACCTGGTAAGTCTACCATCGACCAGATTTTCACGATACGCCAAATCCTGGAGAAGACCCATGATAAAAGAATCGACACACACCATCTCTTTGTCGATTTCAAAGCCGCTGTTGACAGTGCAAAAAGGAGTTGCCTGTATGCCGCCATGTCTGAATTTGACTTCCCTGCAAAGCTTATACGGCTTTGCCAAATGACGTTGAGCAATACCAACAGCTCCGTCAGAATCGGGAAGGACCTCTCTGAGCCATTTGAAACCAAACGAGGCTTCAGACAGGGCGACTCCCTTTCGTGCGATTTCTTCAATCTGATGCTGGAGAAGATAATTCGAGCAGCAGAGCTAAACCGCAATGGTACAATCTTTTACAAGAGCGTGCAATTGCTGGCGTATGCCGATGATATTGATATCATTGGCCTTAACAACCGCGCCGTAAGCGCTGCCTTCTCTGGACTGGATAAGGAAGCGAAAAAAGTGGGTCTTGCCGTGAACGAGGACAAGACGAAGTAAGAAAGAATCGGCGCGAAGAAAGAATCGGCGCACCTGCGCCTTGGCAGCCATGTCACTGTTGATAGTTACAAATTTGAAACTGTGAGGAACTTCGTCTATTTGGGAACCAGTATTAACACCGAAAATAATATCAGTCTAGAAATCCAGCGGAGAATCACTCTTGCCAACAAGTGCTACTTTGGACTGAGTAGGCAATTGAGAAGTAAAGTCCTCTCTCGAAGAACAAAGATCACGCTCTATAAGTCTCTCATCATACCTGTCCTGATGTATGGCTCAGATTCATGGACAATGTCAAGAGAAGATGAGATGGCCCTTGGAGTATTTGAGAGAAAAGTTCTCCGGAAGATGTATGGTCCTTCCCGTGATGCCAACGGCGAGTATCGAAGGAAATTTAACGATGAGCTGTACGAGCTCTACGCAGATCTGACCATAGTCCAGCGAATTAAAGCCCAAAGACTCCGCTGGCTGGGCCATGTTATGCGAATGGACAAAGAAGCTCCAGCACTGAAGGTTTTCCTATCGTCGCCTGAATTCGGCAGCAGAGGAAGGGGGAGGCCTCGACTGAGATGGAAACAACAGGTGGAGGATGACTTGAACTCCCTTGGGGTTTCCAATTGGCGTCAGTTATCGCTAAAAAGGAATGACTGGCGTGCTTTGATATGCAACGGCCAAAATCGCTTAGGCGGTTAAGCGCCAATAAATGAATGATGATTTCTTGTCTTACATTATCAATTTTTATTGGGAATTTATTAATCGACAGATTATTTAAACTAACTACCTCTTCGCCTACGGGTTTGTCAAGTGGCATGTTGCATATCAGAGCCTTTTCGATAACGAATTTGAAAATCGTACATTGATAAGAAAATTGCCCACCCATCTAAACGATTCGCAGCTACCATTGACATGTCACTTTTATTTCCGAAAATAGCCCGTAAGGGTTGGTGGTCCGTTTGTATGATCAATTTCATACCATAAATATATTTGTGAAACTTTTTCACAGCAAACACCATAGCTAACGCCTCTCTGTGAAGCTGAGAGTACTTTGTAAGAACATCAATATTGAGAATAAGCTATTTACTTTTCTCAAAACATGCTCTATGTTCTGCTGATCATTTAAACTCTATATGTTTTGAATTCAGCGCATACAAGCACGACAGTTCTCTGGACAAATTAGCTATCCATTTATGGTAAAAATTTACCATACCTAAATACGAGAACAACTGTGCTTTGTTTTGCGGCTCAAGAGCTTTCAAACCCGCCTCGATCTTGCCCTGACTTGGCCTAATACCATCTTTGCTTATGGTATTCCCTAAATAGCAAAGCTCCTCACAAAAAACATACATTTATCTTGGTTGACTCTTACGTTATGCGTGTTTAATTTTTCGAGTACCATTATTAAATTCTTCTCGCATTCCTCCTGTGTAGATCCCCCAACTAAAAAAAAAAAAAAACTAATGGCGGCGATATACCAACAGGTTATCCTAACCTCTAACGAGATTTTTGCCGAATTTCTCTTTCCAACTTGTGGTGTGTTGCTTTTGAGTTTTCCCTACAAGTTGGCGGGACCTACAGTTTTTTGCCGACTCTGAGCGGCACTTGCAAAGCAAATGAATTTTTTGCTGAGAAGCTTCTCATGTTTAGAAAAATTCCTTTTCTAAATAATTTTTTGATGTTACTTTTGCCGGGCATCGAACCGCCACAACTTGGTGTAGAAGGCCGAACACTTAACCGCTCCTCCACGGCGGCCGCCGCCCCAACTAAAATATCATCAAAATATATGTGAACTTTATCCAAGCCTTTCAAAATTTCAGACATTAGGGTCATTAAAAATTGTGGTGCGGCCTTCAGCCCAAAAACTAGTCTGGTATATTGGAAAAGACCCATATGCGTTATAATAGTTACAAATTCCCGTGACCGATCTGACACTTCTACCCATCAAATCAATTTTACAAAACACCTTCCAACCTGCCATTCCAGCCAAAATATCATCGATTCTCGGAATAGGTATATGCTCCGTTTCCACGTATTTGCTAATCGGCCGCTTACAGTTAACACAAAGCCGAATCTTCCCATCTCCTTTGTTTACAATAACTACTGGGTTAGCCCATTTGCTTCTTGTCACTGGAAGCAATACTCCCTCATCACGTTTTCGAAACGGGTCCGTAACCCAAAGGGAACTGTTGAAGCTTTACCAGAAATCGGACATGCGTCCTCTTTAACTACGATCTCGGCTTTGAAATCTTTTATAACCGCCTCATTTGATTTCGTAAAAACTTTTTTATATTTAGATTAAACTTGGAACTGTATCTTTTATTGAGTTACAAACGTTTTCGTTTCTGTTGAATTCTAACAATTTACGCCACGATGGTACCAAAATCCACGTTCTACCGAGCAGAGGTGTAAATTCATCGTAAGAGTCTAAAACATTTATACATAACTCAAACGACCAGTTTTGTACACGCAAGCTTACTTCAATCCCAGGTAGAAAATAATCTAGGCAAACCTATTCTTAATCTAGGCGCTGGCTAGATTTTCCTTCAATAGACAATTCTGCCTTGGGCCTGCCAGGGCTCTGGAATGGAAAACGTATCTTTTTCAATTTACGGTCAATTTATAGTATATTCTTTAAGGGGGTTGCCTAGTTTTGCGTACCTTGCACCTGTTCAGTATTTCCAATCCAGGGCCTGAATATTTTTGCTATATTGGGGCGGCCTAGTTTTTCCAATCCAGCGCCAGGATAGTTTTTCCACGACTATAAAATTTAATTAAAGCTGTTCATTGGCCGAACAAATTTCATGAGTTGTAACAGCTGAATGGATAGACATGATGACGGTAATGGGTAGGTGCCTGGGTTCATTGCTGGCTCAGGGCAATGCATTTTTTAATTGATTATTAAATGTATGGGAAATTGAATTCAAGTTGTTCATTTGTCGAAAATATTTCAATGATTGGAATAGCCCAATGGACAGAGAAGACGAATGTGTTGTAAAGGTGCCCGGGTTCAATGCTGCCTGAAAGGCAATGAAATATTTAAAAAACATTAACAAACAGATAAGGACCTGCGTAAACTTTCCTTGGCAGGCCCATGATTTTGAAAGGGAAAATCTAGCCAGCCCCTGGGCTAAATTTAACAGATTTTCTACCCGGGATATAAACTACTTTAGTTATACAATCCCCAGATATTGATTTCATACTTTTTCTTCCCGAAATCAACTTAACATTCTTAAAATATACATTGTAATGAAGCTTACTTATAACAGTTTCGCTGGCACCTGTGTCCACTTCAAATTCAATTAGCTTCTCATTAATATTTAATTCAACCGTAGGCATCTAGTGGGACAATTGTCCGTGAAATTGAGAACCAAATTCACACAGATTATTACGCTCTTTGCTTGCTTCGCTTGTGTGAGCGCTATGATCGCATTGATGTATGAAGTGCTATCGTTAGTTTTTGTTCAGTAGCAACCACAGTATAGACAGTGATTGCACTCACTAACACAAACGTACTTATATTCACCTCCATGGAGAACTTCGGGTTGCAGTCAACTATTTTCAGCCATTTCAGGGTGTTTTGTTGCAAATTTTATGAGGTAATAAATTACTTTAAAAGAGGAGAATTAGTCAAATTTAGGATTTTGCGTTTTAAGTAAAACTATATATGTATATATTAGGTTATATTTCTAAAAAAAAGAAATTGCTATTTTACAACTCAACCAAGAACCAATGCACAGCGTTTTTTCTCACGCATAGGAGTATTCAGGCGAAAACAAATACAGCTTTATTGCGTTGCGTGACATTTATAACTTTGACAAATATGCACAAAACCAAAAAATATACAAGGAAAAATCAGCTAATTATGTCATCGTACCCAAAAAGATAAAACTGGATCAAGTCTGCGTTAACGCGTGTTAAAACGCGGTTATAAGACAGGTTGCCTTTGTCTACGTGCATTTATGTCAGCTGTCAAAATTAAATGTCACAACGAGACGCTACAGTTGTTTCTGTTTTCAGAGTACTTTGCAATGTATTCCAATGTTGTTACTCCTTGGAGTATCTATTGTCAGAGCGATCGTGTCGTGATTTTGGTCAATAAAGCATGAGCAATGATCGGCTTTCAATAAGCTGAAGGTGGTCCGCTGAGGTATTAGAAAGTATTACAATTGAAGTACTCCAATATCACAAAATTGAAACACATGATCCAATGATTTTTGCAAAATTTTACGCAAAACAAATTTCGAAATTTGAGAATTTTTCGACAAAAAGCTTATCGTGCCAATCTAAATAAATTTCACTAGTGAACCTTTTTCATACATTTTCGCTCACAAATTATATGAGAAGGAGAAAATCCGCAAAGTAAGAAATTATTTAGAATCTGCCTGTATATTTTATTGTGGGTTAGAGTGTAAAATGTACTTTAAAAAACGTAAATGGTTGTTAATATTCGCAAAATTTGCTACGAAGAAGCCCATTGTATTCGAGAAACTGTAAAATGTATTCCAGAAAAATCAAATGTACTTCAGAAACATCTTCTGGATTGGAATTTGTTGTTTCTGAAGTAGAACTGATTATTTTGGAGTACATTTTTAAGCTTCTGAAGTTTAATTTACGGTCTCGAGTACAAATTACAGTTTATGAAGTACAATTTATAGTTTTTGGAGTACAGTTGATTATTCTAAAGCATATTTTACAGTTTTTAAGATACAATTGACTATTCTGAAAATAATTGTATGGGTCTTGGACTACCATTCACTATTCTTAAATGCATTTAACCTTATCTAAAGTATTTTTACGGTTTTTGAGGTACGAGTGAAAAAGGTGTAGAAAAAATAGTTCTATTATAAATTTAGTTTTTGATTATTATGTGTTATCCGTCATAATTTGTAGGATGTTCTTGAGCAAGCCCATTTAGTCTTGTATATTTATCTGTCTCTGTCCAACAATCTGAACGAAATAAAGTAGGTACTAAATTTTGCGTCAGATAGACCCTTGGAAGGGTATCAAAGGGTTGACGTTAACTTAAGTACCTACTTTATATCGATTATGAACATGCCTAAATTGTTTTAACCGTTTTAAACTGAAAGGAAAACCAGTTTGCAGGTCAACGTGAAGTATTAGAGAAAAAATCGCTATCTAACAAATACTTCAACAAAATGCAGCCCTGAGTGATTAATATGAAATGAAAAAAGTTGTGCAAATGATGAAAATTTATATTAATTTGTTTCATTTATAACAGATTTGATTTTAGCTGCCCCAAAAAGGAGCATAAACGCAGAGTGCATAAGATTAATTCATTCATTCAAGATGCAACAAAAAAGGCCTTGGGTAGCAACTGCCGTATGGGGCGACTGTTATGGTACCCCCTGGAACATTGTATAGATGGAATAAAAAGGCCTCCGGCGGCAGCCACGATTACGTGCAGCTTGCAATGCTCCATCGCAACTTGTAGTTCATGGTTTTTGTTCACAATAACAATAGTCCTCATTTGCCAGGTACTGGAAATAACTATCCGGTTAGTAATAAGTATTTCAACTTCGAAAAGTCCTAAGCCCCTGGTTCAATGAGGATTGGTTTTCCAGCTAATATTTAGACTGGACACTCCTAAAACAAAAACACATTAGTTTTTATATATAAGATGACTCATAGTTCATTAACACCGTACCTTGACATTAAAGCTACCAAGATAATCGTATATTACTATTAAATAAATAGTATAAATAAACATAAAACTGCAAGCAAAATATTTTCTTTATTTTGTTTTGGAAAATTTCTAAGAATTTCAAATTCACCTCAATGTCCTCAACTAACAGGGTTGCTTTTTTGCGCAAAACTACTATTTAATAGCATCGTTCATAAAGAGCCGATCATCAATATGCATTTGTACGAAATTTTACAATATGGCCTTTAATATACATTTTTTATACTTCTTGTAGTGCAGTAAATTCATGATATTATATTAATTCATGGAATATATACATTAAATTCATTTTTTTTCTTGAAATATTTCTAAAGTTTTTTTTTGTTACTGAAATGCAACCATGCGTCCGCGAAATTCCATACTACCATGGATTTCAACTCTAAAAGATTCACCTCCATGGAGAACTTTCACCACAGTGCAAATACTGGTTATACTGTGATATGCTGTCCATCTGACATCTGAACTTATTTATGTATATATGTTTGTAGAAATGTTTACTTGTTTATACATACATGTAAATATGTACATACTCGTATACCTTTGATAAAATTGTGAAAAGTAAAGTCTTATTTATTTACTATTGTAGTCCCAGAAGACGATCTCCATTGGAAATATATTGGAACAAAAAACAACGACAACGTGTTTAATTTATTGACCTAGAGCCAGTTTGAAGAAAGAATTCTAAAATATATTTTCTCTTTTACAATAACTTCAAAAAGCTTCGAGATTGTGGTCAGTTTAGAAATCGGACGATAGTTACAAACAATATTCTTTTTTCCACTTTTGAAAGTAGGAGTAATGCACAAAATCGCCTGAAGCCAGAGACATATTAAAAATAAGTTTAATTGGTAAAATTAAAGCTGGCGTATTTTTAAGCAAAAAAAACCGAAATCCCGTCAATATCAGTCTTTCCTGAATGCTTAAGACCGATTATTCCATTTAAAACATCCTCAGATGAAATTCTTAAGAGATCCAAAATTTACCGAAGAAACGTTGTCTCCAGTACCAGCCACAAATTCGGAGTCACTATCATCCAATATAAAATTAGAGCTAAAAAACTAGAATGTTTTGGGACTGGCTTTTATATCCGAGTCAACATTAAGTATATAATTCCTATAAAGAAATTTATCTAAACAGTTAAATTCCTTCATGTATCTCTGATAAGATGCATAAAATATAAAATTACCACACTCAAAGAAAAAATCGTTCTAAAAGGAACGAAACAAGTCCAAAACTGAGAACATTCGTGCACAAAAGTCTGTCAGTAACGTTTTGACTTAACTCGTGAACGATGGTCTTATTTTGAGAACGGATTTTTCAAGAACATGTTTTGTGTTCCATGAACAGTTTGGACTTGATTTATGAACATTTTTAACTTATTCTGAGAGCGTATTGGGTTCATTTTAGGAACATTTTGGGTCAAAGTAAACAAAAAATCTAAAAAAATGATTTTTCAGAGTTCTTCTGAATGACAAATTATTTCTCTCACTATGTTTTGTGGTTTGCCTCCACCCGGAGTCGAGCTCACACTGCTTTGCCTGCTGAACGGAGGGGTTTGCCATCAGACCATCGCGTCCTTATGTTTGCCGGCGTTTAATTGCAGCTATGTTTTATGACAGCAATGACAGTATCTTCACTGTTGGATTTGTTCTGTTAAAGTTGTTTGCAGACTAAATGCCTAAAAGTATGCAACAATGTTGTAACGTTCTCGTTATGTGTTCTGATGATAACACCGGCCGTTCTATTTTCGTCAACATCGTTCTGATGAATGAACTGTTAATCTTTTCTTAAGGGTGCCCCTCAATATTGCGACCCACTCTTTGTTTTTTTTCAAGTATTTTTCTACATACTTAAACTTAACCTACAAGGTCGCGTGCGTGCTTCGTTCCATTTAAAAGTTAAAAGGCTAAGAAAATGCGAGAACAAATTTTTGTACTTTTCATTTTTCGGTATAGTTAAGCCATTTACTTGCGCGCCCCTTTAATTATCAAAAAAATGAACAAATATACTTGATGCTAACTCAAAAAGAAACCCTGCACACGTGATCCGATTACTGTGCTGTTCATATTATGCTTACAGCAGCCACTATAAATCAACTGTTTGGTTTGTGAATAGTTTAAATAATTAAATATTTTTATTAGCACACAAAAACTGACAGATATTTTCATGCCATGGTAATTGTAAACTTGAGTATTCAATATGTTAGATTAGGTTCAAGTGGCTGCCGCAGAGGCACACCTAGGCCAGTATTAAAAGGCCCGTTGTGATACCACCAACAGTAGCAAAGTCAGTTCCGGGACCCTGCCATATGGAAAATCCCGGTATTAACGGAATTCTCCACATAGCAGAATCCCGGGACTGACTTTCCTATACCAACACCGTTACTCCTCCTCGAACCATTTAGATGACTTGATGAAGGCCATCAGGTCCTTTATGTCCAGCTCCGTGACCTGGCGTAGGCTGACCAGGAAGGGAACTCCCAAAAAGACGGGACTCCGATCCGTGCTCTCCCATTCTTCCCTGCTGGGAATGTTGAGTTTAAAACCGCTATCTCCGCCTGTTGTGGTCGTACAGCGATCTGTGCTCAGCGGAAGAAAGCTATAGGATCCCAAAATACAGGCGTGTCCAGTAGTACTTGCGCCCCAGCCGGACGTTTCCCTTAGACGCAGAGGCGATGCTGCTGCTACTCGGTACCCTTCCAGATCGAGTGGCAAAATGCCAAGAATGGGCAGAAGTGCTTCATTGGGCGTTGTTCTTAACGCACCGCTTATACAGATCATGCAAGATCTGTGTACTTTGCCTAGCAGATTAAGGTTTGTTACCTTGCTCAGCGCAGGCCACCATACCACAACTCCATAGAGCATGATTGGTCGAATGATTGCAGTGTAGATCCATTTGCATATTTTGGGGCTAAGCCCCCATTTCTTTCCAATGGCTCTTTTGCACGTGTAGAGTGCAATACACGCTTTCTTCTGGCGCTGAAGAACATTCTCCTTCCAGGTTAGTTTCCTATCCAGAACTGTGCCCAAGAACTTGGCTTTGTCAGCCAAGTTCAGGTGCACGTTATTCAGTTTTGGTAGTATTAGCGGTGGTATCTTATAGCGGTTGGTGAAAAGGACCAGTTCCACTTTTCCCGGGTTGATGCTCAGTCCGCAGCGCGAGCACCATGAGGAAACCTCTCTCAGTGCTACTTGCATCAAGTCGCACAGGGTTTGTGGGAATTTGCCCCTGTATACTATAGCTAAGTCATCTGCATATGCCACTACCTTCCCGCCCCCCAGCTTGTGTATCGCAGCATCGAGTTGACAGTGAGGTTCCATAGAAGCGGGGAGAGAACACCACCCTGAGGCGTTCCCCTTGTGACATAGCGTGATAAGTCAACCGAGCCGAGTGATGAAACTATTCGTCTACCCCTTAGCAGTTGATCAATAAGTCCAATAAGATACCTACTTATGCCCAGACTTGTTAAAGCGGTGTTTATAGCATCAGGGCTTATGTTGTTGAAGGCTCCTTTAATATCTAAAAAGGCCACAAGACAGTACTCCTTTTCATACAGCGATTTTTCAATAACAGAAACTAGGCTGTGAAGCGCAGTTTCTGTAGATTTCCCTTTGGTGTATGCATGCTGATAGCTACAGATCAGGTTGCTATCAATAGTAGAGGAGAGGTAGTCATTTGTTATCCTCTCGAAGGTCTTGAGCACAAAGGATGAGAGACTGATCGGCCTATAGTCCTTGGGCTCGTAATGAGCCTTAGGAATAAACACTACCGTGGCACTTCTCCAGGAGCACGGAATGTAGCTAAGAGCCAGACAGGCTGTATAGAGAAATGCCAGCCATTTGGCTGATGTCTCCAGCGTGTTTATGAGTTGTGCGGGAATAATCCCGTCTGGCCCGGCAGCCTTGAACGGTTCGAAGCTTTTAACCGCCCACCTAACCTTTTCCTCCGTGATGGGTATGTGTACAGCCAGGTTTGTTGTAGGTGCTAGGGGTTCCTGTGCGTATTCAAGAGCAGCTCTAGGGTTTCCCTCTCCGTGCTGGTCCAGGATCCGTCAGGTTTGCGCAAATAGCTTGTGGCTGTTTGAGTTTTTGAGAGCACTCGTCTAAGTCTCGCTGTATCGTCGACATTTTCGACATTTTCGACCCCAGTGCAGAAATTTCTCCACGATACTCTCTTCGCCTGCCTCAGAGCTTTTTTGTAGGCCCTGAGTTTAACTTTATATTCGAGCCATTGATTCTCCGTGCCAAGGCTCTTGGCCTTATTGAATTGTGTCCTACATGATTTACGGAGCGAGTCCAGGTCGTAGGACCACCAAGGCGGCCTATGTTTACCGCGTGGTTTTGGCACTGGGCAAGCCTGCTCTAGGGCATTCGAGAGCGCCGTTGTAAAGGTCTTTACCAGATCCTCCAACTCCCCTACTGATGAGGGGACTTGTGGGGGCAGTGCTGGCAAGTCCCTAGATAGTATTTCATTGTGTAGCTGCCAGTTAGTGTTACGTGGGTTGCGTTGCATAACCGGCTGCTCAACAGAGAATTCTAGAACTAATTCTACGTACCGGTGGTCGGAGAATGAGTGTTCATCGAGAACGCGCCATTTTCTGACCCACTCATAAGCGCCTTCGCTGCAAATAGTGAGATCTATGACCTCCCTACGGGTTTTAGTAATAAACGTAGGTTCGTTACCCACGTTTCAAACTACCAGGTTAGTTGTTAACAAATAATCAAACAACGACTCTCCTCTAGCATTGATATCGGAGCTTCCCCACTGGACGTGATGAGCATTGGCGTCAGTTCCGATAATAAGATGACCCATGGATAAATTTGCCACCAGGTCTTTTACCTCCCTCTGTGGCGGAGGTTCTTCGGTGTCGTAGGGCATATAGACCGATGCCATCGTCAGACTGGTACTGTCGACTGTTAAACTGGCAGCTGTAACGTCACCATTGGTATAGTTGGGCAAAAGAAAAGCATTCAGCTCAGACTTAACCAGAATACAGGCTCTAACCCTGCCCCCCTCGCTGGCTTGGATTAGCTTAAACCCCTTAATCCCCAAACCGCAAGTCCTTAAGCTGTTGACCCAGGGTTCTTGGATGAGGACCACATCTATGTCGCCTTTAGAGAGACGACTGATTAAAGCAGCCGAGGCTGCTTTAGATTTGTGCAGGTTTATCTGAATCACCACCAACATGAGAGCGCTCAGACTTCCCTGCCACCGCCGTATCGTCGAGTTCCACCTCGTCTGGAGGCTTATCTTTCAACGACGATTTGTTCAGACCACGATTTGGCATAGCCGAGATCCTACTAACTGTGGCAGTATTGACATTGGTGCGCTCAGGACTAGCTGCTATCACTGTGACGTTGAGGTCCTCCCCGTCCAGCAGGCTGTCTCCCATCTCCGAGCTGTTCACTGCTGCTTCGCCATTTGACGTGGCAGATACCATACTTTCCGAGTCGGACATCTCCGACTCCTCTACCGGCACTGCGATGTCCGAGCCCTCCGGTGCAGCCGAAATAGCAGCGCGCTGTGCATCGCCGCGGTATACGTGGATCACGATCTGACCCATGCCGTAGTGCACTCGTCCATTGCACCGTTAAAGGGGCTCGAGTGCTTCCTTAGTCAAAGTGAAGACCACTTGCCTGTCAGGCCCTACCGCATCCTCGACCAGATTGACACCCCAGTCCTGCGTCGGGAGAGACGGGTTCATGATCCTCAGCATCCTGAGAATTCTCTCAGGTTCAGCAGGGCTAGCAGGAATCCACGCTCTTGCCCTTGGCCGAGCCGGGATGTCCTTCCAGTCGACAACCTCGATTCTTGCCCCTTGGTAGATCTCACCCAGTCTTGCAGCTGCTGCCTTGTACAGTGCAACAGTTTTTGCATCCTCGCAAGCGAATACCTTGCTTCGGCCCTGGTGCCATCCCGCATCAGAACCCATCGGCGTGGCACCCGGAGACTCATCCATAATGTCGAGAAGGGCATTACCTATAGCGTTCCGGACGTACCGCCACTGGTCCCTAGGGATGGCCCAGCTTTCGTTACCTCGGTCAATGGCGCCTATGAGGATCCTATCCTTAGTTACTTCAGCAAAGCTGAGTTTACCCACTACGGGGGCGTATTGCTGCCGCTTCGGGTGAGGTTTTAAATCCACGTCCGATCTCTGGCGTTTGAAGGGATTTCCATTAACCTTCTTTGGCGCGTAATCGCTTTGGAAGTTCGGTAAGATAGCTTCAGCCATCTCCACCGTCTTTCTAGCATTCGGCGATAGCGTCTCTTGTGAAATACCCTCGTATTTCTTCAGGATCCTCGCGGCCGCTCTTTTGTCCAAGTACTCAGAGCGACTGGGAGATGTATTTTGGGGTAAATTTCGACCCGTAGTTGCCATCGCGGTCGTTCCCTTATTTGGATCTCTGGGGCCAGGTCGTGAGACCACTGCCACAGACGTTAAAGACTTAGTTTCGGTACCGGCACTTACTAGGACTTTACCATCAGCCGTTGTTGGCTTCACTGTGTTTGTACCGGTACTTACTTTGGGGATTGCCCCCTTGTTATCCAGAGCTAATCGACCCGTAGTTGCCATCGCTGTCGATCTCTCGGCTGATAAGGAAATGGAGTTTGTCCTCGGACGTTGCGTTCTCGCTTGCTCCAGCATTTTCTCCTCTGCTGTGCAGTATACATAGTTGTATCTTTAGTTTTAGGGTTTTTCTTTGTTATTTATCATCTTGTTCGTACGACCCCTCGCCGGGCACGGCCAGTTTAGGGTCAAGGGAAGAGTAGGGGGAATGTGTCGTCCGCCGCGGCAGAGCCCCATACCGCGGTAAGGCCATAGTTACTCTCCGAGGCGGCCCGGTATCAGAGAGGCTCCGTTCGATTACAGCCACGATTTGCCTCCCGGCTGCAAACGTCCAATGAGCACGTGGTCGCATAACACCCTGGATTGGGAGGGGAAGATCTTAGTCGTCGCGCCAGAGAGGCTTGGCTTCTCTCGTGATGTAGTACCGGTGGCGCTATGATCACAAGGCCAACGTAGCCCTGTGGCTATCGACTTAAGCCCTCGTACCGCGGCAAGGTGTCCACCCTTCACGAGGGATTCAATATGTTTAATTAACGTAAAAAAAGTGCGTTGAAGATCCATGCATATATCAAAAGTGAAAAAATTCAGACGTGCTGGACCAAAACGGACACCGGATTCGTATTCAGCGCGTCAAAATACATAGGGAAAGGGTGGTCTGATTCCCCAACCCCGACACTTTTTTTTTGTGGCGCTGGTAATTAAGGTTCAATTTGCGTACAAATAAGTAGGTACTTATTAATTCAAAGGGATTTTGAAATGTGTCGTAAGAAATTCGTTTTGAAATAATTCGATTTTACGTTCGTATAAACTAGGCAAAATAGATTGCAAATAAAAGTAAAAAAAAAAATTAAATTTTATAATGATGACGTCATAATTTCCACGCCCGCACCTTAAACATATTAACAAAAGTCAAAATATAATCTTATAAACTAAGTAAAAGTGTCAGCAAAAGCTCAAGGGTGTGCTCCTATTATCTTTTCTGTTTCTTTTTTTTTTTTTTTTTTGCATTATCAAACTACACTAGGGTGATTCAAAAAAAAATGTCGACTTCGTCTTACCCCCTAAAAAGTTAGGTATTGATGAGAAAATAAGCCTTGCAAAAAATTAGCGCTCTAACTTAACACATACATTTAATAAATTTTAAATGGCTGTAATTATTTTAATAGTTAAGATATTCGCACATGGCTTACCATTGTGGAAGATTCAAAGCTTCATCTTTCAAAGTATGTAAAAATATTTTCAAAAAAGTTTCAAAAATTGAAAGAAAATTCACTTTGAAAAAAATACCATTTTTCCCCATACAAAATGTATGGGAAAGGCGAAAAAAAATAGCCACGCCTAAGGGTTAAGTTAGAGCGCTAATTTTTTGCAAGGCTTATTTTCTCGTCAAAACCTAAAGTTTCAGGGGGTAAGACCGAAATAAACCAAATTTTTTTTATTTGAATCACCCTAATATACACACTCACACATGTGAAAAAATTTGGGTTTTTATCGCTGGGTGAAATTTAAGTAAAGACTAACCGAAGGTCTAGGATGCGTCCGGGATCAGTTGCTGCAACAAATACCACATCTGAACACTTTGTATGGGCTGAACTGTTCTAATTTGATTGATCATGTCCTATGGAGAGATCAATTGTGAAAACAAACCCGAGCTTTGGGGTGTTTGGCTGAAATTTTTATCATGGGAAGATCTCCAAAAATATAGTGTTCTACGGCACATGTGTAAATATTCGCCTTTTGAAAATAGTCAAAGTTGGACAAACCTGCTTAAACAGGCGAAAGCATAGGAAGAATTATGAAACTACCCAGATTTAAGGTGACTGATTAAAGTGTTTCTAATAAGGAGAAGTCTTAAAGGTGGTCTTCTATGACACATTGAAAATATTTGCCATTTAAAAGCAGCCAAGTTGGACCAACCCAATTAAACATGTGAAACCGCAGCAAGAATTATGAAAATTCCTCAGCCTTGAGGTCTCTGGCTGACGTTTTTTCCATGGGATGAAGTCTAAAAATGTCTGATGGTACTTGTAGATAGTGTTCTACGACACATGTGTACACGGAGGGAAATCTATGGATGGAACATCCATAGTTATTGATATCACATTAAATAAAAATTGATAATCCTTTCCCATCAATGAATATGGACGTTTCATCAATGCTTTTTTGATAAATCACTATTGAAATGGTATCCATAATAACTATTGATAAATTGTAAATAGTTTAAAAAAACAAAATTTTATATAATTTGACATCTGGTTTCAGTGAGACTCGAACCATGCCTCTCTGGCACGTTAGCCCAGTATTCTACCATTCGGCTACGGCATATTATACAATTTTTAGAAAAATGTTCAATCAGAAGAAATTCAAACAATTTTGAATTAAAAAAAACGCTCCAACAAGTTGTAATATTGTTAGGAAATCCATAGTAAAAATTGTTGAACTATTATGATTATGCGTCCCAGAAAAATTTACATTTCGTCAATATATATTAATGCGCTGTCTATACCATTGTTACTATGCAGTAAATATGGATATGGATATACCGACAATAGAACATCATATCACGACCATAGATATTGACGTGTCGTTCAAATATATTAGCATTCTATCCATAAATATAGAAAATAGTACATCATATCGAAATGGTTGACATGTCATTTTACTTTTTATTGGGAGCAAATAATATTTAATAACTCGCTCATTCTGAATGAATATTGCATCAAACTCGTCGCTATCAATAGCGATATTGTCACAACATTCAATGCATTTCTCTCAGTGTAAAGATTTGCCTTTCAAAAACAGCCAAAGTTGGATAAACTCGCTTAAGCATGTGAAAGTGCATTAAGAATTATAAAAATTCCTCAGTTTTGAGGTGTCTGGCTAAAGTTTTTGCCATGGGACGAAGTCTAAAAATTCCTGATACTACTTGAGGGTAGTATTCTACAAAAAATGGGAAAATATTGGGTAGTTAAAAGCAGCCAAAGTGGCCCAAATGCGTGAAATTGGTAAAACAGAATAAATTTCCATAGGAAAATCCGCGAACTGTGGGTGGGTACGGGTCTAACAACACTTGATACTGACGCGGGGTGGTAATCTACGTCAAATATGTGAAAATTTTCCATTATAAAATAAGCGAAGTTAGGGTCATTTTTTGGCGACTTTGACCCCCGATTCCTAGGCCCTTGTCATAGGTACAGCTTTGAAATTTTCACCTTCTTTCTAGATTCGGGGAGGACTATCGATCGGTATTGGTTTCATCTATTATAAAATAAGTGACGCTTTTACTCTCTGGGATCTCGCTCTAATAATAAACACGAACGAGAACAAGAGACTGAACTACAAGAAAGATATTGAAGCGGTCGCACATTTATTGACCTAGAGCCAGTTTGAAGAAAGAATTCTAAAATATCGAAGTCTAAAAAAGCTTTTTGGCTGGGGAGAGCGAGTGGGGACAAATTTGAAGAAATTTGTGCTAGGAAATCTTCTAGATTTTAGCATGAGTTTCTTCTCAAATTTATTGAAAAGGAAATCGGCTAAAAACAAGGAGTTAGCTTCTTATTTATGATTTTTTTATGTATTTTGTCAAAAGTTAGAAGAAATCTGCTTGCTTTTATGAGAAACCCTGTTTAAAGTAAATTAATGAGAACATCCTCTTATTTTCACTAGATTCATATTGAATTTATTGAAAAGGAAAACTATATATTTTTAGAAGATCCCTTATTAATTCAAATTCAGGTATGCCTTCTTCGAATGTGTAATTCGACGCTACCAGGCACAAGCACACGATAGCATCATGGTAGAGATCTCCGTTCAGCAGTTAATAATTCTTAGTTCGATTCGCGGTGAAGGCAAAAAGGCAAGTGGACATGTGGTGAGGCAAAAAGAACAAAGGTGTAATTAGACGTTGGCAAGTTAAGTATACGATGGCATGGTAGTGTAGATTATACTAGATTGACTAGACATCTGGGTTGAGCTTTCATTTTTTTTTTTAATTTGAAATATTAAAAAGAAAATCTTCTTAATATTATGTGATTATCTACTCAGTTTTATTAAAAAGAGACACCCAGTCATAATAAGACGGGCATCTTATTGGAAAAATATCATAGAGAAATCCTTCTGATTTAGAGGGCATTTTATGTGACTTTTTACTCTGTGTACAATAACTTCAAAAAGCTTCGAGATTGTGGACAGTTTAGAAATCGGACGATAGTAACAAACAATATTATTTTTTTCCACTTTTGAAAGTAAGAGTAATGCATGTAATTTTCCAATCTTCCACAAAATCGCCTGAAGCCAGAGACATATTAAAAACAAGTTTAATTGGTAAAATTAAAGCTGGCGTATTTGTAAGCAAAAAAACGGAAATCCCGTCAATATCAGTCTTTCCTGAAGGGTTAAGACCGATTATTCCATTTAAAACATCCTCAGATGAAATTCTGAGATCCAAAATTTACCGAAGAAACATTGTCTCCAATACCAGCCACAAATTCTGAGTCACTATCATCCAATATAAAATTAGAGGTAACAAATTAGCTGCATCAGTTAAGTTACTAGCCGATTCGTTCTCCAAAAATATAGCAGACGGAATGCTAGAGATATATCTTTTTGCTTTAATGAAACTCCAGAATGTTTTGGGACTGTCTTTTATATCCGACTCTACATTAAGTATATAATTCCTATAAAGAATTTTATCTAAACAGTTAAATTCCTTCATGCATAAAATATAAAATCACCAGTAGCCTTGTTTCTCTTAAAGAATTTGTTCCTCAGATTCTTTAACTTCTTCAGGCGACGATTGTACCATGGAAGTTTATATGCTTTTTTCCTGACAATGGGAACAAATTTTAGACACCCATTTAGAGGTTCTTCCTCTTTATTAACTTTTTTAACTTTTATTTATTTTTTTTAACTTTCACTTTTATTTTTTTGTTCTATATTCTTATTTATCTATCTTTGAGTTAAGTTTTTAAAGTTCCTATAGACTTAAGTCTTAGATTAAGCTTTATTATTGTTGTGTAATAAATACATACATACATACATACATAGATGATAATTCCTCCCAATTTAGCTCAGATAAACATAAGTTCAATTCGGAAAAATTAGCGGCTTTAAAATTGAAACGTACGCTTTCGATTGAAGCATTTGACACAAACTTGTAAAACTCAAAGGTAATTGTCAGGGGAACATGATGCAAATTAGATTTCGACAAAGCAAAGTAACATTCCTCAATTGAGGTGTTTATATTATCACTGACGAAAACACGATCAAGAATTCTGCCTTACATATTTATTAATTTACACTAAGTTGACGCTCAAAATATTGTCTACAAGACAAGACTCATGCGATTCACTAATGTTTATGGCATTGTATACCTTATATAGTAGCGCAAGTCACAGTTGATCGCAAAAAACACACTAATACACACGCACGGTATATTCCCCATAAGCACAGAAAAATATATTCTAAAACGTTTGGTAAATAATTAGGGTCAAACTTTAGAATAATGTACCACGATTTCGACAAAAATTTATTTCCAGCTTGGTAGAGGGGGTCATATCTATAAAAACTGTGAAGGTAAAAACTTTCGAACATTTATATTATAATTTTTATATTTAACTATACCTCAAGTTAATACTCATTTAGCCAAAAAGTTGATTTGCTACTGGTAGTTTATCATTAAATCGAAAATTAATTGATTGATTAATTGATATTAAGTTTTCAAAAAGTGAGAATTGACGCTGAAGGTTTCATCTCAAATGCGTCTCAAGTTGATATCAAACAAAATGGCTTATTGGGCTTCATACTATTCCTTCATTCCATTTCATTTGGAGTCACTCAGCCAGTGCCTTCCACTCAAATTCGTAAGAAGAAGAAAATAAGCTCTCAAACTATAGTAGGGATAAACAATAGTATATGGGCATTACGCCAAAGGTTGATATAGGTGACCAGTAGAATACCCACAAAAATAAAGTTCTTATTTTCTTCGCTCCACACGCAATTTCCGAAAGAATGGAGATAAAAAATAAGATCTGTAAAAAAATCTGGACATCTGTAGTAAAAAATGCCATGGAAATTTGACCTAAAGGCTAAAAATGCACTAAAAAATGGAATATGTCTTTATTGGATAATATCTCCTAGACTAGTTTTTTTAGGAGAAATACCTAATGACATAAAGACTTTTATTTAGATTTGAGTCAGGAGTAAATTGCCCATATAAATGTTGTACCTGCGAGTGTCCTTTCAAGGACGTTTAATAAGTCGAAGTTAATTTTTTATTTTTCATTTTTTTGTAATGGTCAAATAAATTACTTGCAAAATGATGGATTAGATAAGCTAAACAACGTTTGGTAGGATATTAACCACAGTTTAATAATAACATTGCATTTTAATTTTACTAACATTTTTGCAATGGTTGGTTGGCGTAAAACTGAGAAAATACTGTTTTTATATTTCTAAAAACATGCAATATGGGATAGTTCAGGGGTCAAAGTTCTGATTCTCTTCCCTCCAAATGCATTATTGGAAGTTTGGGGATAAAGGACAAGATGTGTAAAAAAGTCTAGCCATCTGTAGTGAAAAAATTCCGTGCAAATTTGACCTAAAAGATAAAAATCTACATTGTATATGTCTTTATTGGCTAACATCTCGTGAACAAGTATTTCATAGAGAAATAATAACAAAGACTTTTATTAAGAACTAGCAGGGAACCCGACGTTGTCCGGGTGGATCTGTATTTTAGGGTGGTACTAATTTCTATTGAAACAATTTTTTCGCTTTTGCCAACCTTGTTCTCGGGCCCAATTCCTCTTCATCAACCTTTTTTCCTTGGCTTTCTTTCCTATGTCATATTCTTTTCTGTCACATATGTTTGGGTTAAGCCCCTATCTCTGTTGGCAATTCTAGTAGAGTTTTTCCGAAATACTTCCTTCCTTCCATCTCCTTAACCTCAGTACCTCATCTGCTCCTACTTTGATACCCACTCTCATTGATAAAAATGAAGACAAAAAATATAACAATAGTTCAGATGAACTCTATAACATTCCCTTCGTCAATTTCAGTAATTTTAGCCAAGGAATTTCCAATGTGCAGACACAACTTTTCTAGAGTTTTATTCCAGGTGAGAGGCGCGCTTTTTTTTTTTTTTTTTTGACAAACAAAGTGAATTTTTCTTCATATAAATCTATTTACAAAAATAAATTGCATAGGCACCTCACTTAAAATGACTGTATCTTTTTTGTTTATTGGGCGATTAGATAAAATAAAGTATGTCTAATTAAAATCCGTTTCTTAGTTTCCGAGATCCTTACGTTCAAATGGACAAACGGACAAACAGACAGACCATAATTCTAGAAATGGTTCACATGGACCCTGCAACATTCCCTAAGTCACCCCCAGTACTTTGTTCAAAGGAATTTTAAATGAGCAGACACAACTTTTCTAGAGTTTTATTAGAGATAAGTGAATGGATGAATAGATTTAAAAATTTTATTTCCCAAATTTTTTGGTACGCCCCTGTACCTATGCCTTTGATTTCTGATTTAGCTGAAATTGAAAAAAAATGCTAAACAAAAATTTGTGAGAGGCACGCTTTGTTATTTTTTTTTTGACAAAGTGAATTTTTCTTCATAGAAATCTATTTACAAAAAAAAATTGCATGGGTACCTCACTTAAAATGACTATATCTTTTTTGTTTATTGGGCGATTTTGATAAAATAAAGTTTAGGGCTCCTTCTAAGCTTCAAGCTGTCCACCAGAAAAAGTCTCATTAAAATCCGTTTCTTAGTTTCCGAGATCCTTACGTTCAAACGGACAAACAGACAGACAATAATTCTAAAAATGGTTGACATGGACTCTATAACATTCCTCAAGTCATCCCCAGTCATTTTTTCAAAGAAATTTTCAATGTACAGACACGACTTTTCTACAGTTTTATTATAGTATAGATTGAAAAAAAATGCTAAACAAAAATTTGTGAGAGGCACGCTTTGTTATTTTTTTGACAAACAAAGTGAATTTTTCTTCATAGAAATCTATTTACAAAAAAAAATGACTATATCTTTTTTGTTTATTGGGCGATTTTGATAAAATAAAGTATAGGGCTCCTTCTAAGGTTCAAGCTGTCCAACAGAAAAAGTCTCATTAAAATCCGTTTCTTAGTTTCCGAGATCCTTACGTTCAAACAGACAAACAGACAGACAATAATTCTAAAAATGGTTGAGATGGACTCTATAACATTCCTCAAGTCATCCCCAGTCATTTTTTCAAAGAAATTTTCAATGTACAGACACGACATTTCTACAGTTTTATTATAGTATAGATTGAAAAAAAAATGCTAAACAAAAATTTGTGAGAGGCACGCTTTGTTATTCTTTTGACAAACAAATTGAATTTTTCTTCATAGAAATCTATTTACAAAAAAAAATTTCATAGGTACCTCACTTAAAATGACTATATCTTTTTGTTTATTGGGCGATTCCTCTTCATCAACCTCTTTTCCTTGGCTTTCTTTCCTATGTCATATTCCTTTCTGTCACATATGTTTGGGTTAAGCCCCTATCTCTGTTGGCAATTCCAGTAGAGTTTTTCTGAAATACTTCCTTCCTTCCATCTCCTTAACCTCAGTACCTCATCTGCTCCTACTTTGATACCCACTCTCATTGATAAAAATGAAGACAAAAAATATAACAATAGTTCAGATGAACTCTATAACATTCCCTTCGTCACTTTCAGTAATTTTAGCCAAGGAATTTCCAATGTGCAGACACAACTTTTCTAGAGTTTTATTCCAGGTGAGAGGCGCGCTTTGTTTTTTTTTTTTGACAAACAAAGTGAATTTTTCTTCATATAAATCTATTTACAAAAAAAAATTTCATAGGCACCACACTTAAAATGACTAGTACCTGGGTGACCGAGCTTGTTCGGTGGTATCAATTTAGTGCTAACTTTACTTACCAAACTTGTGAGGATGTGTTACACTGTCCTTTATATGTGGGCAAATTATTAAAATTTTGTAATTTTCGTAGCCGTAATGGACTTTTTGCGGACAACCCTACTTGAAAATATTTTAGTTGGTATGTCAGCAAAAATACCTTTCATTTGATACCCATATTGGCATATCTAGCTCCATAGATAAAAAAATTAAATAGGTGGCAACCCTGTAATACAAATATACTGCGATAAGGTGACAACCCTAGATGGCAACTGTACTTAGAAATATTTTAGTTGATATGTCGCCGGAAATACCTCTAATTTGATACCGATATTCGCATATTTAACTCAATATTAAAAAAAAAAATGAGATAGGTTGCCACCCTTAAAAGCCCTCCAGGTGGCAACACCTAAGTGGATAGTCTTAGAATCAGGCATGCTATCACTGTGCCAAATTTCATCCAAATCGGTCAAGCGGTTCTCGAGATAGTACCGGATATAGAAATATAGTGCGGGCAACCCTAGGTGACAAAGCTACCTGGAAGAATTTTAGTTGATATGTCGCCGAAAATACCTATCATATGATACCCATATTGTCATATCTTGCTCCATAATTTAAAAAAATGGGATAGGTGGCAACCCTGTAAACTACTCGAAATATCAACCCTAAAGTAGACAGCCTTGGAATCCTTCATACTGTCACCATACCAAATTTCATCCAAATCGGTCAACCGGTTCTCGAGATAGTACTGCGGTAAGGTGGCAACCCTAGGTCGCAACCCTACTTGAAAATACTTAAGTTGGTATCTCGCCGAAAGTACCTTTCATATGATACCCATATTGGCATATCTTGCTCCATAATTAAAAAAAAATGGGATAGGTGGCAACCCTGTAAACCGCCTCAAGTGGCAACCCTAAAGTGCATAGTCTTAAAATCGATCATACTATCACCATTTCAAATTTCAGCCAATTCGGTCAAGCGATTCTCGAGATAGTAACGGATATACAAATATATTGTGGTAAGGTGGCAACCCTAGGTGGCAACTCTACTTGAAAATATTTTAGTTGGTATCTCGCCGAAAATACCTTTCATATGATACCCATATTGGCATATCTTGCTCCATAATTTTAAAAAAATGGGATAGGTGGCAACCCTGTAAACCGCCACAAGTGGCAACCCTAAAGTGCATAGTCTTAAAATCGATCATACTATCACCATTCCAAATTTCAGTCAATTCGGTCAAGCGATTCTCGAGATAGTAACGGATATACAAATATATTGTGGTAAGGTGGCAACCCTAGGTGGCAACTCTACTTGAAAATATTTTAGTTGGTATCTCGCCGAAAATACCTTTCATATGATACCCATATTGGCATATCTTGCTCCATAATTTAAAAAAAAATGGGATAGGTGGCAACCCTGTAAACCGCCCCAAGTGGCAACCCTAAAGTGGGTAGTCTTAGAATCCATCATACTATCTTTGTGCCAAATTTCATCCCAATCGGTCAAGCGGTTCTCGAGATAGTCCGAACATACAAAAATACAAATAAACAAGATTAACTCGTTTAAAGATATTAGATATCTTTTTTATTTATTGGGCGATTAGATAAAATAAAATTTAGGGCTCCAAGCTGTCCACCAGGGAATGTGTAATTAAAATCCGTTTCTTAGTTTCAAAGATCCTTACGTTCAAACGGACAAACAGACAGACCATAATTCTAGAAATCCCTGCAGGACCCTGCAACATTCCCTAAGTCACCCCCAGTAATTTGTTCAAGGGAATTTTCAATGAGCAGACAAAACTTTTCTAGAGTTTTATTAGAGATAAGTGAATGGATGAATAGATTTAAAAATTTTATTTCCCAAATTTTTTGGTACGCCACTGCACCTATGCCTTTGATTTCTGATTTAGCTGAAATTGAAAAAAAATGCTAAACAAAAATTTGTGAGAGGCACGCTTTGTTATTTTTTTTGACAAACAAAGTGAATTTTTCTTCATAGAAATCTATTTACAAAAAAAAATTGCATAGGTACCTCACTTAAATTGACTATATCTTTTTTGTTTATTGGGCGATTTTGATAAAATAAAGTTTAGGGCTCCTTCTAAGCTTCAAGCTGTCCACCAGAAAAAGTCTCATTAAAATCCGTTTCTTAGTTTCCGAGATCCTTACGTTCAAACAGACAGACAATAATTCTAAAAATGGTTGAGATGGACTCTATAACATTCCTCAAGTCATCCCCAGTCATTTTTTCAAAGAAATTTTCAATGTACAGACACGACATTTCTACAGTTTTATTATAGTATAGATGGTATCAGGAGTAAATTGTCCATACACATTTTTTCCTGCTAATGTCCTTTTAAGCACCTTTCTTAAGAAAGTTTTTTTTTTTCTAATTAATTCAAATTTTTTTTCTATAATATAATATGTATATATTTTAGTTAAAAATTTAGTTTTGCCAGTAAACCGGTACTCAACTGTCAAAAAAAAATAAATTGATAATAAACGTGCATTGTAATTGTAACCTCTAGACTAAAGGGTTGCATGCATTAACTATGCTACGAATAAACCAAATAACTTTCTAGTTCAACGCATAACTCGAGTTGTGCGCTGACGCCGATTGCGTTTGTTCGAATGCACATACAGGCAATTTATTGTTGGTTGTAGTTTTTCGCTAGCGGTGAACTCGACTCGTTCGTAACATAAACACAAATAAACCACCCCTTCAACTTCAAGTACATTTGAATACAAGAAGTATTTGCACACATTTTTATGTGCACTCATTGTTCGGATATTTCTTTAAACTGGATTTGGTTAACTAATATGTATCTTAGGCGTTTCAAATTATTGTTGTTTTCGGCTAATGGTAGCCTGTATTGTTCTAACCATAGATGGGTGAGTGACACAGTTTAGCAATTATTGAAATGTGTCATTTGTATTGTGAACTCGCAGAGAAAAGCAGTGAATTTACAACTGTCTTAATACTATTTTTTACAATTCGAAATTAAAAAAAAAAGAAACACAATGAATGTAAGTAATTCACATAAAATCTGAAGTGTATTCGATAAAAAATGCTGAGTTGCAATAAAATGTATTCCTGTGTTTACAAAAATAGGTAACATCTGATGAACCTTCAACGTCAACCCAGTCGACACGTTTTTTATTTGGCCCAGTCTAATACTCATACTAGAGTGTATAATTAGGACAGCCACAAACGAATGTGAACATACATCGTGATCTGAGCTGACATTAGCCGCATCCTCCCTAGCAACTGATCCCTAACGCATCCTAAACTGATCGCATTTTTTGGCAGGTTAGGACGCGCACATACATATGTATTTGTATGTACACATCTGCGTTGCTTTGTTTTCGACTAACCCAACAAACATCTTTAGCTAATTTCAATTTGAGAACCAACCATCTTCTCAAATCTCAAAGGATCGTTTTCAATTTGAGGCAAAATAACCGTTGATAGCGTTCTCAACCTAAAAGGCTCATTTTTAATATGGGATTTTCCCTGGTTTTCAAATTGAGAACGGTAGAATTTTCAAACGTTTCTCAAACTGAGCGGAGTGGATCGAAATGGATCCACATGCTCTCATTGAAATATTTATTCAGAGATGCCAATCATGCAAAACAAATACCTATTTTAATAAAAAGCGAGTTTCCATTTATGCAGTTAAATTTTACATAATACTTTTTAATTAATATAGTTCAACAAATAATCCCGTTATTTAAACAACATTTGAGAAAAAGTTGAGAATAGATGTCTTCTCAAACGTTTGAGTTTTTGGTGCTCGATGTTTGTTGGGTAATGAACAACTTGCATACATACAACATACATACATACAATTTATGATTTTCATGCCTAACTAAAAACTATGAGTTAACTGAGTTCACTAGTGCAACCTCATTTACTCGCACCACCTTTTTCTTGAACAGTGTTTACTCACAGCAAACGAGTTTGTTGCGTACTTGTGCGAGTATTTTTAGTTAAGCGCACCAGTTAGAACAACAACTAACAATATTTGCTTCATATTTTATCCGAACATATTTTTGTTGTTTGTGTGAGTTGAAGTTCAAATTTTTTATGAGTTATCAAAAGTTAACTTTTTTAGGACTTATGCAGCTCTTTACTCTAGACCAAGAAATTTATAATAAAAATACTTCTGATAAGGCAGCACAATGGAAAAGAAATACAAAATCGTGTTCTTAATTAGTAAGTCTTTAAAACTACATACATAAGTAAGTGTGGGAAAATAAATAAACAAATTGTTCTACACAGGTAAGAAAAAAAATGTTTAAATATATATATAATATATGTATAGCTTATGTAACTCATTACTGTGAAAGTATGTATGTTATTTGACCATTACAAAACAATTAAAAATTACTTTGACATATTGAAAGTCTTTGAAAGGACACTCGCAGGTATAAGATTTATATTGGAAATTTACTCCTGACTTCAATATAAATAAAATCAAGTATGTCATTACTTCTGGTAATATTGCTGGTTTACGCGATATTAGCCAATAAAGACATATACAATTTTTAGCTTTTAGGTCAAATTTGCATGGAATTTTTTCACTACAGATGGCTAGACTTTTTTACACATCTTGTCTTTTACCCCCAAACCACAGTATAATCAGTGATTGCACTAACCAATAAACAACGTCGCTATATTCACCTCCGAAGAGTTCTTGGGGTTGCAGTCAACTATTTTCAGGCATTTCAGGGTGTTGTGTTGCAAATTTTATGAGGTGATAAAAATTATTTTAAGAAAGAAATAGTTAAATTTGGGATTTTGCGTTTTAATGAAAACTATGTATATATTGGGCTATATTTTAAAAAAGAGCAGTTGGTTTTTCACAGCTCAACCATGTATCAACGCACAACGTTAGGAGTCTACACCAAACCGATCACTATAATCCATCACTATAACATCAAAAATAAAAAAAATTCAGGCAAAACTAATTTCGGACTTTCGAGTTATTTTATATGAAAATGCGAAATTTTCGGCAGAAACCGTAAATGTTACTTAATAATCGTAAAATGTGCTACGAAAAAGTTGAGAAACCGTAAAATGTATTCCAGAATAATCAAATGTAGTTCAGAAACCTCTTCTAAATTAGAATTTGTTGTCTCTGAAGTAGAACTGATTATTCTGGCGTACATTTTAAAGCTTTTGAAGTCTAATTTACGGTCTTTCGAGTACAAATTACAGTTTATGAAGTACAATTTATGGTTTTTGAAGTACAGTTGATTATTCTGAAGTACATTTTACAGTTTCTAAAGTACAATTGACTATTCGGAAATTCTTTTTACGGGTTTTGAAGTACCATTGGCTATTCTTAAATGCATTTAACCTTTCCTGACGTACAACTTACTCTTATGAGGTACATTTTATGATTTCTGAAGTACAAGTGGAAAAGGTGTTGAAAAATTATTTTAATTATAAATTTAGCTTTTCGTTTGTTATGTGTGTTACTTGTCAAAACTTAACCAAGCTTATGATGAGGCATTCGTTTTAATGACGTACACTGTACGTCGTATAGTATTCTTTAAGTTGAGAATTCTTTTCTGCGCAAAACTGCGATTCACTGGCATCGCTCAGATTTGTACGAAATTTTACAATATGGCCTTTAATATATATTTTTTTATACTTCTTGTAATGCAGTAAATTCATGATTTTATAATTATTCAAGGAATACATGAACTAATTTAAATCTTTTTGTTAAAATATTTCTTAAGATTTTTTTTTGTTGCTGAAATGCAACCATGCGTACATGAAATTCTATACTACTACGGATTTCAACCCTGAAAAATTCACCTCCGAAGAGGACTTTCACCACAGTTCGAGTACTGATTATACTGTACCCCAAACTTTCAGAAAATGTGTTCAAATGTAAATACATTGCAACATTTTTATATACATAAATACATACTTACACAGATACTTAACATACTTACTCACACATATGATAAGTTGCATCAACCTATTCACACACACACCATTATACTTTCTAACATAAATAACTATAAATAATCAGTATGCTAGACATGTATATTAAGGCGGGCCGATTTATTAACCTATATCGCGCCATCGATTTTTCGATAGGTTTGGGGCTAAGGAAAAAAAGTTCCACTACGCCTACCCAAAAAAATAATTTTCGAGCCTGCAAAATTTGAGTTTTTTGAAATTTTTTTCCGTTTATTTTTAAGGTTTTTTTAATGACCTACTTAAAAAATTTTCATTTGACTTAAAAATGTTCATACATACCCTGTCCGACTCAAAATTGTCCGCTAAAAACTTTGGCGATAACAGTTTTTTGAAAAAAAAAAAAATATATTTTTGGGGTTTTGAGGAGTGTTTTGGTGAAAAAAATAACTTTTCCGCCATTTTTTTTTAAGGGTTGCTTCAAAAACTCGCAAAAGTGTTGCCGATGAAAACGAATTTGTCTCGTAGTTCCTATTCCACTTAAAATTATGCGATAAAAACGTTGGCATTAACAGTTTAAAAAAAAAATAATTTTTTTTTGTTTTTGAGACTTGTTTTGGTCGAAATCGATTTTTTTCATTTTCAAGGCTCCAAATCATTTTTTATGTATATGTTTCTGTTAGACCCATCAATAAATATACCAAAATGGGCAGAAGACGAGCTGACCGTCGACGCCATGACCGTCTGTCCGTCCGTCCGTCTGTCTGTCTGTCCGTCTGTCTGTTTGAACGAAAACTAGTCCCTCAGTTTTTTAGATATCTCGATGAAATTTGGCAGACAGATGTATACTGGCATTATAGGAGATATATGTCGGATCCGGTAGGATCGGACCACTATAGCATATATCTCCCATATAACCGATCGTTCAGATAAAAGGTTTATTGCCATTTCTCCCTCATTTTTAGAGATTAAAGCATGAAACTTGGTAAAGTACGTGCTTATTGACCATTAAAAATGTGTTCAAAAAATTATCAAATTGGAAATTAAAACATAAAACTTTTGAACTAGTTTGAACTATTTATTGAAATTATGAAAATGACAGTTTGCAGTTGCAGTTTACAAAAAAGTGTGAAAAATATGGGAATTCATTTTAAAGTTCAGAGATTTCCTTGCAAATCCTGCTTGGATTCCATTCGGCTCACTTTATTTCGGCTTTCTACTGTAGTCGCCATAATCCCTTCGCGATTTTTATGAATGGCACGTTTAGATACGTTGGATACTAGCTGAACGTACCGCTCGGTGCCTTGAATATGGCATGGAATATTCGGATCCGGAAGAGGTGGATCTTCTTCATCTTCAAAATAAGCTTTGAAATGTTAATACGGTATGCCTCTTGTGAATGGCGGTTCTGACAGCTCATTATCGTCGTTCAAATCAATCATGTGTACGTACTCAGTGCAATCAAAATTAATTTTTGGTTTTACGTAGGCACGGAGGGATGGATCAAATAAATTATCCCGAATATATACAATTTTTTTCAGTGCATAATTCCGAATATGTTTTCTGTCGTCGAAGAGCATGGTGAGTAAAACATTTTCACAATGTGCAAAATAGGAATAATTATCAATTGTGTTGTTGATCACTTTACGTAAATTGTTTCGTCCATCGTATGAATTTTCCAAGCAAAGCACTACCGTATACAACCGACTTATAATATTTGACGTTAAAATGCATGGAAACGTACACGCACATTATGGAGTGTTGGTTGTAGCGTAAAGACGAAGGATTCTACAGGCTTTTGTGAGCCATCTAGCATGATTTATAGGGTCCGGTGTACTCATAGCCAGTGAAGTTGGAACGTAGCCATTCGAAATAGCATTAGCAATTTTGTATAGATACTTCGCATCCGTTGATAGTTTCTTCTCTTCATCTTCATCCAAGCGTGGTGGCATGTTTTCAAGTGGAATCGCTTCAAAATTCGTAACAACCTGGAAATATATTGTTGTTGGGAATTTATTACTCTGTCGCTTATAGGGAAAAGTTAAAAAAAGAGTGATAAGTACCTGTTGGGTATGACAATTGTGAAGATCTTTTTCAAGTGATCCAGTTGAGGTTCTTGGCCCAGTCGATCGCGATTTTTCCAGTGTTTCATACAAATGACGAAACGGCAATTCGTTGAAATGTAGTAAACAAATCCACCAGTGTAATGCTCTGTTCAGTTGCTTTTCAAATCGTCGCAATATATCTCTGCCCTCCCCAGTGTTTGTAACTTCGCCGTCAGAGCAAATGCCAATTAAATTATCCAGAGGAATCTGCTTTTCTTCAAAAAATTCCTTCATGCTCCATGTTTCGCTTCAGCAGAATCATTTTTGCCTGCCAAGTTGACATAACCAAGCAATTGGTTGTTCGGCTCTTGTACGACGACTAAATGTGATTCTTTCTTCATTTCCGAATAGTAAGTTTCGCCAACTTTTATTTGAGTCAATGCGTCGTCTTTTCGACCGTCAAACGAAAATGCTTTCAAACACCCTGTTTTGCTTTGGCGGAGAACATCCAATCTAACTTTTCTCCTTTCCCTGTCTACTTTGTTTTTGTCACAAACAATGGTTCGGCCGTGTTTATCTCTCCATCCAATGTCGTCAAACAAAGCTGATGCTAGGCAAGATGCAACTCTGCTTGTCACGCCCAATCTATCGCACATCATTGCAAACTTTGGTATACTGTATCTTGGAGAATAATGTGATTCGGTCGATGTATGAGCCACATCCATTGGAGTATCACCTTGCAAATCTGAGGGAGTTGGGTGATACGTTACATCGACGGTTAATGCCAATGATGGTTGTATTGTAAACACTTCTGTCTCTGAAGGATCCTCAACAACAGGTATTGATAGTGTTCTATCGTTGTGCGGGTCAAAAATAAAGTGTTTCAGGTTATCGGGAATTTTACCACAGTTACAAAGATTTGTTAGCAGCGGGCATTTGCATTTTGAGATGAAAATTATTTTCTTTGTACCGGCAACGAAACTTTCAAATTTTTCCAAATATCGTCCGGCCCTTGACATTTCCTTGTATTTGTCAAGTAATGCATGTAGTTTTTTGTGATGGCTCTTTTATCCAATAAATCAATATTCAGTTTGCTCCAAATTTCTACAAGTTTGTCGTAAACATTTGGTGTGAATGCCTTATATGTGAATATTTTATTTGTCTGTCTGATCTGATCGGCCAAAAAAAGTAAAACTTCAGAATATCGAATGCAGTTGGCAAAGAAAGTTCATCCAGATCCTTCGCTGGACCGAATAGTTCCACATTATGAGAATGTAAGTTGCCTAACGAGGGTGCTGACGTTGATGCTTCTTCTACTTCGCCCTCATTTTGCTCTACATTTCTTGATGATGATGATGCTCCTTCGTCCATATTGTGTTTCTTATGCCAATAATATATTTTGAACGAATGTGTAGATATAATACACTTTTTTGAAAACCGCAATAATTAAACTACTTTATGTCGAAGTAAAAAATCCGGATTGACAAAAACGTTTAAATAGAACGGAATAGTAAAACTTGTTTTGAAAAAAAAACACAATTTTAAAATTTAAGTGAAGTTAAGCTTTGAACTCGCAATATCAACTGAAACAACTTCCTAAAATATCTCAATAAGGCTAAGAGTCAGGTAGAAATAGTTTTTGCCTACTATCTTCAGTTTTTATTGTGCTACCTAAACGAGGGATGTAGGGTAGAAGGGGGCACATTCGCCACTGGGGCACAATTGCATGAGCTGCAGTAAATCGACAGTAATGGTGAGTTCATCATTTTACAAACAGGTAGAAAGTTTTTTCGTTGACAAGCCGATTATGTACTCGTGGTTCCAAGGTCATGATCATTATTACAAACGAAAAACAGTTTTCAACTGTGTTGGAGGCAGGCTTTAATACATAATTAGGCTAAGAGACGCCTACCCCTTGCCTCTAGCATTCATTAAAAAAAGGCTGTTAAACAATCAACAATGGGGAAAAAAATATCTTATATGAACAATTGGTTCTAACGGAAACATATACACAAAAAATGATTTGGGAAAAATGGCAATAAACCTTTTATCTGAACGATCGGTTATATGGGAGATATATGCTATAGTGGTCCGATCCTACCGGATCCGACATATATCTCCTATAATGCCAGTATACATCTGTCTGCCAAATTTCATCGAGATATCTAAAAAACTGAGGGACTAGTTTGCGTTCAAACAGACAGACAGACGGACGGACGGACAGACGGTCATGGCTAAATCAACTCAGCTCGTCCTCTACCCATTTTGGTATATTTATTGGTGGGTCTAACGGAAACATATACATAAAAAATGATTTGGAGCCTTGAAAATGAAAAAAATCGATTTCGACCAAAACAAGTCTCAAAAACAAAAAAAATTTTTTTTTTTAAACTGTTACTGCCAACGTTTTTATCGCATAATTTTAAGTGGAATAGGAACAACGAGACAAATTCGTTTTCATCGGCAACACTTTTGCAAGTTTTTGAAGCAACCCTTAAAAGAAAATGGCGGAAAAGTTATTTTTTTCACCAAAACACTCCTCAAAACCCCAAAAATATTTTTTTTTTCAAAAAACTGTTATCGCCAAAGTTTTTAGCGGATAAGGGTATGTATGAAAATTTTTAAGTCCAATGAAAATTTTTTAAGTAGGTCATGAAAAAAACCTTAAAAATAAAGGAAAAAAAATTTCAAAAAACTCAAATTTGGCAGGCTCGAAAATTATTTTTTTGGGTAGGCGTAGTGGGACTTTTTTTCCTGAACCCAAAACCTATCGAAAAATCGATGGCGCGATATGGGTTAACTTTCTTCCATAAAAATCGACCCGCCTTAATGTATATCCATTTAAAATAATCTCTAAAATAGGAAACACTTGAGAAGTAATAAAAAATCAATAATATTAACGAAAAACTATGATTAGAATCAGTCCCTTTTTTATTGCTCGTTTGTTACTTCACACAAACACATTTAGATAGAATAGGAACATTATTTTAAGAAATTGTATATAAACTCATGTAAATATCTGAATAAGTCGTCTTACAAACTCATCCTAATTTGTTGCATTAATTCAACAAAACTGAACAACTTCCCCCCACCAGCGGGAAGGGGTTTTCAGTTTAATAAAATAATAATTTGGTCCATACGAGCCGTTGAGCCGTGTGTATAAAATACAAATACAGTAAATGTATTTTAAGCAAAAATAAAAAAAAAACTCTTTAAAAAAATCCTGTGGAAAGGTGCTTTTAAAAAAAAAAAAATTTTTTTTTTAAGTAAAAAAAGTGCATGTACGCGTACTAGCGGCTACACCGCTAGTAATGCAGTGAAGTTAAAAAAACAAAAAATACTGAAAGCATTGTTTTACTTCTTTGGTAATTTTTTTCAATCATTTTGACCGTTAAAAATGGGAATTAATAGTGAAAAAAGTCCTGTAAAAGAAACAGGACAAGATTTAAAATGAGGCAACAAAAAAAAGTCCTGCATTTTATTTCCCCGGCAAGCCCACATTCTGTGGTATAATAAGCCTCCTCACACTATTTCGAGCAAAGTATAAGAAATAAAACTATTCAGTATGGCCAAGTTCACGATTTGTCAAAGGCACTTAATAAAGAAAATGTTTAAAAGGAAACTAGATGTCTTGCACATACTGCTAGACAAATCTGAGATTGAAATTATCGAAGAATTTAATTCAATATTCGATACACTCTATGATGACGTTCACTTATGCTTTAACTTGTATTATGACGAATTGTGTCACTCAGAGATACAGGTTGAGTACCAAAAGGTCTTAATTGAATATAATAAGAAATATGTTACAATTCTTCCATCTCACCGTAATTTCAGCCAAGAGCAACTAATAAAAATACTATTTAAAAAAAAAAAAATAGCTGTATGTCAAAGTCTGTGGGATACCCCGAAATTGAACACGATGCAGAATTGAACATGATGCTCGACACCTTAATTCAAGACATGAAATTATGTCATAGTATACATTTTTCTCAATTCTATGATCAAGAATTATAAAGCAAGTACCACGAACTTTTGGTTGAATATCACAAGAAATTTGTTTTTATAACCTTAAAACCCATATTTAATATCCCATTACAAGAAAAAATCATATCTGGATATTGAATCGGATCTGGGCAAACCTGAGTTAAAAAAGAAAATAGAAAATGTAATTTCACTAAAAGATTCTAAACCATCCAAGGAAAGCTGGGACAGAATATCGAAAGCTTGGGCCGCTGCATTAAATGGCCCTTAAAATTTAACCATGCTCCTGATGAGCAAAGTACCAGGAAGGATGAAGCACCCATAACTGTAAAAGAAGAAAAAGTCACTGAAGACGCACCTAGAAGCAAAATGAAAGTTGAATCAGCTAAAAAAGCACACAAAACAAAAATGGACAACACAAAATATGTCACCAAACAAAAAGAGGATAAAGAAGCCCAAGAGATCCAGCGTGAGGCGGAGAAAGCAATGGTAACTACCCAAGTTACCCTCCCGGCAGGACCACTTCCTGGTGATACGATACAGCGCCATCACACATTTAAACCGATTGTGGCAACAACTGCAATCCCAGCAACAACACCATCGCATAAGAGTGGAATATGGAAGGTCATACAAGGTGATATTGCACATAAGTATCATGGAATCACAACACCTGTTGCAAAGGTAGAAACAATGCCAGCGCACTCTGCCACATCTGACCAACACAGCCAAAGAAAGAGTGGAATATGGAGGCAAAAACTTGGTATATGGAAGGCCACATACGGTGATATTGCACAAAGTATATGGAAGGTACACAGCCAAACAAATAGTGGAATACTGAGAAGTGATCACAAATTGAAGCAAGGCGAGATGGAAACTTACATCCGGGATAAAGGTGGAGGCAGCAGAATTAAACAATCTATAAATAAGTATTTTTAATTAATAAATATTTTATAAAATTGTTCTATCATTTAGCACACATATGAATACACGAAAGCAAGTGTACGCTAAAATGAGATTTTAAAAATTAATACATATAATTAAGGACATTCATATTTTTGGCCTTGGCTCTTTTCAAAATTCTGCCAAGGTATAAAAACAAAAATTAAAAAATAATACAGTCCACTAAAAGTAAAACAAATATTCTAAAGAAATAATTGTAAGCAAGTAAAATTAATACAGTCCACTAAAATGGAAGAAAATATTGAAATAAATAAATATTTTTCCCTTGGGAGTATGTTCAAATGTAAATACATTAGAACATTTTTATATACATAAATACATACTTACACAGATACTTACTCACATAATTACTCACAAATATGATAAGTTGCATCAACCTATTCACACACACACCATTATACTTTCTAACATAAATAACTATAAATAATCAGTATGCTAGACATTTATATCCATTTAAAACAATCTTTAAAATAGGAAACACTTGAGAAGTAATAGAAAATCAATAAAATTAACAAAGACCAACTGATCGAAAAACTATGATTAGAATCAGTCCCTTTTTTTATTGCTCGTTTGTTACTTCACACAAACACACTTAGTTAGAATAGGAACATTATTTTAAGAAATTGTATATAAACTCATGTAAATATCTGAATAAGTCGTCTTACAAACTACTCAACATAAGTTGATTTAATTTCAACACACAAGCATACATTATCGAACACACTCAGCGCCATCTGCCATCTGTTAGCAGTACTACTAAGTCGATTTATTTTCGTGCTGCCACTCCGTTATTACGTTTACTCACCTGAGTTATTATTTTTAATGGACAACATGTCTGTGAACTCTGCTAAGCGTCGTTGTGATGATGGAACCGAGACTGGCGGTGAAACTGCGACCATAGCCCCGCGTTTCAGTGACTCATCCATGAGTCTAATTCGTAGCATGGATGTTCGCTTTGCCAAGTACACTGACATCTGGACTAAGCAAATTATGGACTCAGAGAGAAGGCAAATAGCATTTGTTCGCAAGAAATTGGAGGATAAATTCGCGGAGTTTAAGCCAGAGGTGCTACATGACCTGAGAGTGTTGAGCGAAAGAGTTACACAACTGGAAAACGCTTTCGATCATATTGGGCGCCTAGAAGGTGAAATAGTCACCCTCAAACAAAACCTTTTAAAACAAGAAAGCCATATTGAAAGCCAAATTGCTTCATGTGAGGTCAGTGTCACTGGGATTCCCTATCATGAAGAAGAGGACCTGCTAAAAATCTTCGACACTCTATGTTCCATCATCAACATACGGACTCCTTCCCTTAAGGGCATCTTTCGGCCACGAAAGCTGCACGACAGAGCGTTAGATCCCGCTGTGATCATTAAGTTTCATACACCAGCAGACAGGAATCATCTCTTGAAAACCATTTCGAAGTTCAGGCGCCAAGAAAATAATACAAATAAAAGCCTGAAATTAGTTCATGTGGGTATAAATTCTGAAGCACCCATTTTCGTAAACGCATCGCTAACGAAATCCAATTATGAAATTTTTAAAGCAGCAATTCGCCTTAAGAAGAGGAAAAAGGTATTTTCCGCTTTCACTATGAGGGGCGTCGTTCACATCAAACGCAAAGCAAACGACAGTCCCGTAAAAGTACCTAGCTTGGAATCTCTCCAAGCTATGGTTGAATCTGATGCCGGAAACATAAATCCCTTTCGTGATGACTGCGCGCATTCTACGAATACTGTCCCTGACGGCCACCAAGGATATTCATAATTATATACTTAATCATGTCTCATGTTGTTATTGGTCTCATCCTATCTATTTCTTCTTTATCTTTACTCTAACTTTCAACGAAATGCCTAAGTTTTCATTAGTAAAATGCAGTGCGGCGAAATCACTTAATCTTAATCTCAATGATGGTCTTAAATAATACGTGGTCAAGTTCCGAAGACAATTTACGCACACTGTTGCGCATAGTATGCAAAAGAGCTAAAGGACTTAAAATTATTCACATCAATGCGCAAAGCTTATACAAGAAGCTCGACGAATTAAAATACTTGTGCGAAGGTTCCGATATAGATTTAATATGTATATCTGAAACCTGGTTCACTTCTCATCATACTAATGACCTGGTGAAATTAAATGGCTACCAACTTTTTAGGGCAGATAGAAGTGGTCACGGTGGCGGTGTTGCTATATATGTTAAATGTGGTCTGTCCTGTAAATTGTGTTGTAATTCTAACCCTGGTGATCCTGTCGAGTATGTGTTCGTTGAGGTGTTTTCCGAAGATAGCAATAAGTTCCTCATAGGCTGTGTATACCGTCCCAATCGCCTAATAAACCTCAGCGGTTTCATTGATTTCCTACAACTTTTACTCTTAAGTTATAATAATATCACAATCGCTGGCGATTTTAACTGCAACCTACTCGTTGATTCCAGCTTAAAGTTAAGTATGGAATCCTTAGGACTTTTTCCAACTAACTCCACACTGCCAACGCATTTCACAAACTCTAGCTCGTCCTTGCTTGATTTATTCTTTGTAAACGATCTTCAGAGACTTCTGCACTATAGCCAATTGTCTGCACCCTGCTTCTCAAAACACGATCTAATATTTTTAATTTATGATTTTCAAATTGCATGTGCAACTAATTCGTTTACTTATCGTGATTTCAGAAACATAGACTACAGTTCCCTTGCTGCAGAAGTGGAGTCAGTTGATTGGGGTGTGATTAGCACGTTGACTTCGGTTGATGATCAGACACTGTTCCTCCAAAGTAACATAAATTGGCTCTTTGATAACCATGTTCCCGTAAAACTAAAATCAGCTAGGCACAAAACTTGTCCTTGGTTCAATGCTAACCTCAGTCGCTTAATTCATCAACGTAACTCTGCTTACTCCCGCTGGAAACGTTACAATACTGAGGAAACGCAAAACTGCTTCAAAGCCGCCCGGCTTTCTGTCACCAAAGCCATTAGGTTGGCTAAGGAAAATTACTACAAGGATAAGTTTGGTTCTGCAGTAAATTCTAAGGAAACATGGAAAAAGATCAGGGAAATTGGGATAGGTAAACCCAAAGGAGAGCCATCTGTTCTCCCGGATGTCGACGTGAACGACATAAATCAAAATTTTGTTAATCTGACACTTCTTACGAATAGTATTAGTACTGAAAATTATTGTGTTCATACTAGTATTAATGTTAGTCCTCTTGATTTCGTTCGTGTTGATGAATGTGACGTAGTGCAAGCCATACTTTCTGTGAAGTCCAATGCCATGGGTTTTGATGGTATATGTGCTAAATTTTTAAAAATTATCCTCCCTAAAATACTTCCCTACATAACATATTTGATCAATTCAATCCTGACGACCTGTGCTTTCCCTACATGCTGGAAAGCTGCCAAAGTCATCCCCATCAGAAAGTCGAACAACGAGTATAGACCTATAGCCATTCTGCCGTTTCTATCGAAGGTAGTCGAACGAGTCATACACCGACAGATTTCTACATATCTGCATGACAACAAGCTCTTAACTGAAAGTCAGTCTGGTTTCAGATGCAAGAGAAGTTGCACAACAGCGCTATTATCTGTAGTAGAAAACATCCGTGAGCGAGTTGATGAAAATTGGATTGCGTTTCTAACACTTCTTGATCACTCAAAGGCATTTGATTCTGTCGACCATATCTTGCTCTGCCAGAAGCTTGAAAATGTATTTAATTTTTCGAGCCATGCTACCGCCCTAATTAGATCATACCTTGGTGACAGAACACAGGCCGTAAGTATCGGTGGTAGAAGGTCTGATTTTTTAAACGTCTCAAGAGGTGTGCCACAAGGTTCAATGTTATTTGCCTTATATATTAATGACTTGCCCGATGTTCTTCAGAATTGCAACGTCCACATATATGCTGACGATGTACAATTATATACGTGTTGTCCTTGTGATCGTATCAGTTCTTGTATTACTAATTTAAATTATGATTTGAAACAAATTGGCGTGTGGGCCTCTATGAATGGCTTATGTCTCAACCCTAAAAAGTCTAAATGTATGGTTATTCATAGAAAGTTGTTAGACACAGATGGCTTTGATAAAGTTATCTTTGAAAATTCAGTGATTGAATACGTTGATACAGCAAAAAACCTAGGTATAGTATTTAACAAAACTTTGACATGGAAAGATCACATTTTTCGCACAGTAGGAAAAGTGTATGGTATGCTCGGTACACTGTGGTTAACACAGTACTTTACTCCATTGCATGTAAGACTACTTTTGGCGAAAGCGTACTTAATACCTACGATCCTATATAGTTGTGAAATTTTTTCAAGTTGTGATTCTGTAAGCAAGAATAAATTAAATGTTGTCTATAACAACATTGCTAGATATGTATATGCGCTAAAAAGGTTTGATCATGTCTCATCCTACGCTAAAAGGTTGCTAAACATTTCCTTTGATAATCTTCTAAAAGTGAGAACGCTAACTACTCTTCACAAAATCATATATAAGTTACGGTAACAATCAGAATATGCCATTCAAATAACACCCATCCTAATACTTGATCGTTTCTGCCTACTCATTATTGAGTTTGTTCAAAATATGCATTCAAACTCTCTCCTTACGCTCAAGTGATATTGCTGAAAATATGTCGTTGGGAAATGCTTAAACAATATACAAGAAATCGAACGACCGCTGAAGGTGTAAAAGCAACAACATACCATGCTTGGACCGCCAATGCACGCGTAGTGATAGTGATCGGACGTATTAAGAGAAAAGGCATGACTCCCACTTCGAAACAGGTTATGCAGCGACAAAGCAGCAACAAACATTAAATAGCATGTATTGGCATATGCTTAGCAACAAAATTAATTTTCTGACTGCAGGGGAATCGACAACGGATCCCAAAACAGCAGCATCCTAGTCCAACGGAGGTTTGATAAAGCGACGTCGATGAATGATTAATTATTAAGAAAATTGTATCAGAGCGAGTAGCATCGCAGTTTGTAAAAATCAATAAAGGTATCAAAAAAACCTGTTTCTTATAATTTATACAAAGGAACCTCTTTACCTTTATAGTCGGCTTCGTTTTCTACAGTCATCAAGGTCAGTGTCCCTCACACACATAAAATATCGGATGCTAGTGTCCGAGCGTCAGTTCTCCGTTATTTCGATCCGTCTTTGGAACTCCCTTCCAGCAAGACTAAGGTTGATTACCAATGTACAGCATTTTAATGATTGTCTAATAAGTTTTTATAATGATTTGTAGGCTCTTTCAAATCTTACTATGAATACTCTTCTTTATCTTCCATTTCCTTCTACCCTGTCTGTATATCTTCCCTTCGCCTTCTTTTTTCCATATCTTTTCTTCTTAGATTAAGTTGCAATATTGTTATTTATTTATTTATTTATCTATTTATTTTACTTAAATTTTTGCTTTAAATTTTATTTTGTTGAACTTTACATTTGATTCATATCAATTATACTAGTCATGACTGGCACTGTAAGAATAATTTTGTCAAATTGTTGTGCCAGGAAATTGTTCAAATAAACATACATACATACATACATAGCTTCCCCCCCACCAGTGGTAAGGGGTTGTCAGTTTATAACATTATATAAAATGCATTTGGAGGGAAGAGAATTAGAACTTTGACCCCTGAACTATTCCATATTGCATGTTTTTAGAAATTTAAAAACGGTTTTTTTCTCAGTTTTACGTCAACCAACCATTGCAAAAATGTTAGCAAAATTAAAATGTAATGTTATTATTAAACTGTGGTTAATATCCTACCAAACTATGTATAGCTTATCTAATCCATCATTTTGCAAGTATTTTATTTGACCATTACAAAAAAATGAAAAATAAAAAATTAACTTCGACTTATTAAAAGTCTTTGAAAGGACACTCGCAGGTACAACATTTATATGGGCAATTTACTCCTGACTCCAATCTAAGTAAAAGTCGTTATGTCATTATTTCTCCAAAAATTACTAGTTTAGGAGATATTAGCCAATAAAGACAATTTCCATTTTTTAGTGCATTTTTTTTTTTACTACAGATGGCCAAATTTTTTTAACAGATCTTATTTTTTATCCCCACTCTTTCAGAAATTGCGTGTGGAGCGAAATAATTTCATACTTTTCCAAATCCCATACATTCTGTGGGTGTTCTAGTGACCAGCCTACATTACATTGATAGGTGAAAGTCACCTAATACACAAATATGATTGTCAGCTACCTTACTTAGGATTAAAGCAAGGGCCGGCGTTTTATTATTGGTAAATACGAGAGTAACTTCGCTACAGTGGTGCTAAGAACAAAATTTTCGCGTCAGTTGCTTAACCGACAGCAAGGAAGTAACAACGCTATCGTTTTGACGCAAAATTTGTATGATAATAAAAAAACGCCTGAATAATTTTTCGTTTGTTTAAGTATGTAACTCTGTTTGGCAGATTTTGTTTGACACAATTTCCGCATTTCTACTTTGTTCTAATTTAGCTATTATCTTCTTTGAAACTCCTTCTTTTGCCCTCATTATCTTTTTTATTTGATTACGTTCCTTTCCTGTTTTCCTCTTTTCCTGCTTATTCCCTACTAGTAATACAGTATACAATTTCTGCTTATTCCCTACTAGTAATACAGTTTTAATTTTATTTTCATTTATAACTCAGAGTTAGCGTAAAATGAGCGGTTAAACGCATACGTTTTTGACTAGTTTTCAAATTAACTCAGAGTTAAGGTTTCCTTTGCTTCACTTCTATTCCTCTCTAGTTTATCTTTCATTTATTTGTTCAATAATTAATAAAGTTCTTTTTTTTATTGTATTTGTTAATAGTTTATTTTCCCTTTTGCGTTACATTTTAGTCAAAGTATCTGAAAACTTAGTGCCATTCTAAAAAAATTTTCTCAATCACACGCAGTGAAAAATTATTTAGAATTGCCCTTTAATTCATTTTAAATCGCACATAACCTACGGTCGCATCAAACAAACAACAAAGCGACGATACGTGCTACCCCTTTGCTGTCTATGACACGACTGGCATGCAAATTAGAGCTGCAAAACTATCGATGGTATTTTCGATAGTATCGATAGTTTTTTTTTTTTGGCGATGCATCGATTTTTTTTTGGGATATTAACGCTCAAATTGCAATATTTGTAATTTTTTACTTTTTTTGGCACCTGTACATGTAAATTATGTATGGATATGATCGGAGTTGAAGTTCCTCCAAACTTAAATTATGATAGTATACGATAGTTTCGAACTATCGTTAGTATTTTTGCATTATCGAAAATATCGAATGGCGCCACTATCGATAGTTTTGCAGCTCTAATGCATATTCTGTTCCAACACCACTGTGGCGCAATTGCTTTTTTGCTCTCATCAGCAACTGAAATGAAGAGAATAAGTATACGTGTGAAGAGCGTAATACCCGCACGGGTTAAGTTTGCCTATGCTTGGATTAAAAAGGTTACATTATCAGTATGTGCACAATATATGTAATCCGCGCTATTGGGTGGAATGTATGAGGAAATAATAAACAGCGAGCTTGGCGAAGAAGCTCCCTTAATGCTGACACATAGCTGGTCAATTAGCGAATCACAATTATCAAGCGTAACCAAGTGAGATTTAAATGCAATGAGAACTGGGGACGTCAGTCACAACCGGTATTTAGGGAGTCCCAATCTTTGCGGTAAACATTATACAGATTGGAGTCATAAAACTCACTGTCAAAGAAATTTATTGTGAGCCAAGTTTCAACAAACACAATGACATCAAAGTCCAAACGAGAACTAAAGAGTCGTACTGCCTCCACTTCGGTTCGAATGCCAGAGACATTCTGGAAATATACCTTCAGGTCATATAAAATACTATTAGCCGTGCTGGCTTCTGCACATCTTGTTACACTGGTTGCTAAACATTTTGTTGTTGTTACGTCATTGTCTTCCGAAAAAAGCGAAACCGGCGCAATTTAATATTAGTTGGCCAAAGGTCTGGAGAAATCAGCTTTTCATAAAAAGCCATTGACACCCCAAGTTTAAAGTTTTCTTTTTGTTATTATTTTTCTTACTATTATATGTAGCTTTAGCAGTTGCATTAACATTAAGAGAGGTGTTGGCAGCAGTGCACAATGGGCTGGATTTTGAAAAAAGTGACCAAAAGTCGGTTTAGGCATTGGGACAAATGAAGTATATTTTTGAAATCTAGAAACAACAAAGTAGGACTGAGTAAAAGTTTTTTGATTTTGCTTAAGTATTTCGTTAGATAAAGGACAACTACTCAGGTATATCAATAATTTTTTCGCATGGTCGGTACAGCTAGCAAATAACGAAATACAGATATGTGTGTAAAAATAAATCATCATTTTATGTTCAAGCCTTTATGAACATCGTACTGATTCATTTTGCACCGATTCCGGCTTAAAATAAGGCAGATATAAAAAAATCTCCCCTTTTATTTATAGAATTTTTCCAATAAGGAGGCCACGCCGAGTGCCAGTCCCACCCGATCCCCGCTAGATATATACATTTTTTTCCCCAGTATTCTCTGGGGTATCTACTTTCTTCTGTTAATGCGCAAATATGCGCTTTTTTGTATGTGCTGAGAAATTTTTTTAAAACGAAAAATTTGAGATTTTTTTTTAGTGGGCAATGTGTTGGGAAATTGCAAATTTTGAAAACACGATATTATCCTGCTCCAGTTGGCACACCTTAAACGGAAAAATCTTTCTCAAAATATGTTTAGGAGTTATCTAAAATGAAAAAAATATCATTTGAAAATTTTGAAAAAGTTAAAAAACAATTCAAAATGGCCTCCTATACGAGGATGTGAACGAAAATAAATTATTAAAAATCAACCGTAATAGTTAGCTTTTTAAAATTTGCACTTTATTATACTAGAATTGTATGGCCTATAAAACTGCATACTCAAATTATAAAACAAGTATTTTCAATAATTTCTATATATAAAAAGTGGGCGTGGTTATTGGCCGATTTCCGTCCATTTTCGACAACAACATAGATTAGGTATATACAGAGCAAGGTGCAAAATCTGGTTTCGATATATATTTTTTTCTCGAATTATTGATTTTTGACCGCTTTTTCCAGATTTCAGCCCATTGTGCAGTAGTAGCGGCATTAATATCAAGATTCGTATCAGCTCACGGACTCACAACACTGTTCGAATTAAGAGAAACACTTCTGCCGACTTACTCTCTTACTTCATTGTTATGTTGACAAATATTCACCCTTATCGCAGAGTTCACCCGGAAAATGTTTCGCCTTCACTTTTTGTGTTCGGGCGAACTGTTTCCGCCTATCGACAATTTCGCCCGAACAAAAGTTCACTTCGAATCAGCTGATGCTCTATTTCGAACTTTTTGCAATTTATCCATTTTTGTAAACAAGCGTACATTTTCTTCAAATAAAACTAAAATAAGGCTTAAAAATAATTGGAAACATGTATAGTGTTGCCCTTAGGCTGTTATTAATCGAACGCGAGGAGAATACGAATCAACTCTTTGGAGCTAAGTGATTCACTGTGAGTTTAAAAGTTCTTTTCAGCACTTTTGTAAACAAATTAATCGTTTCTTTAATAGTTTTCGGCAATATTTTAGGGTAAATAAGCTGGCGTTTACATATTTGCTAGATATTCTTGCCAGCTCCTTGCCGCCAATGAAGCAAAAATTTGGAATTCCACCAATTGTTAATTTGAGCGCTTGTCTACGTTTTTTCGCAAAGGAAGGACATCAAAAAGGCGTTGGAATGACCATTAGGTTGGTCTTAGCCAATCTTCCTTCAGCGAGGTTCTGTCAGAGGTACTGAGTGTTTTGGAGCCATTGTTTTGTCCCCAATGGATAAATTGGCCTACACCAGAAGAACAACGCCAAATTGCACGCGACTTTCATACGAAGTTCGCAATTCCATGCTTTATTTATTGATTTACTCTTAAAATTAAAGGTATATTTAATTAGAAGAATATTTAATATTCAAAACAAACAATTGCTTTTTTTGTTTTACTCTCGTTCGCCTGTAAAATAAAAGTGAATAGATTTGGCATTTGCCGCTGTTCATTTCGCCCGAAAAAAGCATTGGCAATAAGGCGGAATTTTTTTCGAACACGGAAAATCTGTTCGGTACTATCTGCGATAAGGCGAAGAAAAAAAGTGAATATTTTCGGGTGAAAACAAAACTCGCGATAAGGGTGATTAGCAAGATTAGCATATAACGTGGACTGCAATACATTTTTTTTCGGCTCGGAGATCATCAATTAGCTTCGTTTGTTGTGCCTTATCATTTTGCAATGTACTGACAATAGAAAGCACTTGAGCATTTTCAGATCGTAGAGCGGATATTTCACTTAGCAGAGCACGCAATATTTGTTGGTAGTCGTTATTGTTGTTTTCGAGCAAAGTCTCAGCAGACAAATCTTTCTCAGGTACGCAAGCTTTGCAAGTAAACGGCAAATCAATGTCAGTTTGAGAAACACCAACACAAATGATACGAAACAGTAATTCAGCGAAAGCTTAGACACGTATGGGCTTTTCATGATTTCTTTCGAAAGCCTTCATTTCCAATTTTTGTTCTGCGTGACATTTCGATTTGAAGTTTGTACAAAGGCAAAGATACAAACGCACACACATTTATTTCGGTTACAAGGAAAAATTCGTGCATGTACGTGCGGTAAACGCACGAACTGTGTTTATATTAGGTAAGGTTAGTATGTGTGAAACATATCGCTGGCTTCGTGAGCAAATGTCGTAAGTCCATTTTTTTTAAATGAGATTTTAATGCAAAACGATGTATTTATAACTGTACTATGGTTTTGCATTAAAATCTCATTAAAAAAATGGACCTACGACATTTGCTTACGAAGCCAGCGATATTTTCTTTTGCCATTTATTTGTCTGGAAGTTTCCCATCGACAGTGAAAATAGTTATTTTTGTAACGCCTATTGTTCTCGAGCCAGAGCCACCTTTTCTCCATGCATAATCGCCCTTATCGCGAAGTTCACCCGGAAAAATGTTCGCCTTCACCTTTTTTGTTCGGGTGAACATTTTCCGCCTATCGGCAATTCCGGGCGAACAAAAGTTCACTTCGAAACAGCTGATGCTCTATTGTGAATTAATTGCGAACAAATAATTTACTTGCAATTGTGTAAACAAGCACACTTTTTCTTAAAATAAAACAAAAATAGAGACAAACAAATTATAAAAAAATGTTTAGTATTGCACTTCGGTTGGCATTGATTGAGCGCGAGGAGAATATGAACGTGAAAGCGATTCGGAGGCAATTAAGGGACAGTTCTAGCCCTTTGGAGCTAAGTGATTCGCTGTAAGTTAAAAATATTTGTTTATGCACTTCTCAATAACAAATACTTCTTTAGTAGTTTTCGGCAATACTACAGGCTGAACAAGCCTTTGTAGGAAGTATTGAATTTTACGTTTTGGGCGAATATTTTTCGCTATACGCTAGAAGGCTCAAGCACCTGTTGTCGCTTAACGGTATTGTGGAGAATAGCGCAAAAATTTCAATTTTGGTGAGCTTAGGAGGGCCAGATTTATACAAAGTATTGGTTAATTCACTGAAAAAAAATCTGCAAGAAACGGCCGTCAAATTAACAGTAAACCCTGTCATGTTTCGTCAAACAGTGGGTAATATCAATTTTGAAAGTGACCCCCTATCATTCTTCGAATATGAGTCAAAATCTGCCAACTGTGCAAACGTTTTTTCGATGTGCGAGCTTTTTTTGCGCAATAATTTTTTTCGGTTAACAATCAAAAAAAAAAGACCCCTATTTTTTTTATTTTTCGAAATTCGAATTATTTTCCAAGTTATGGGTATTCGAAATTTTTCGAAGGCCTTTGGATTTTATTTATTTACTCGCGATCAGTTTAACCGATTTTGCTCATATTTGGTACAGTTAAAGAGGATGAATAAGTCTCCTCAATACAATTTTTTTGGACAATAAATAATTAAAAAAAAAAGTTATTAGCCATTGTTTTAAACAACTAAAAACAAAACTTCTCAATCGCTTTAACTATCTACCCTCTCTCTTTCATTTTTATTAGCTTCCTTTTATTTTTCCCTTCTTCCCATATTTTCCTTTTAAATATGTAGAAACAAAGAGATAAGCATGCTTTTTCATGCATATCTAACATTATTTATTATTTTCCTAAAAAAAACTTATTTTCAAAAGAAAAATCATAACTAACATACATAGGTACTTGAATCCGAATAATGAAAGTAAACTCATAAAGTAGTCATATTTGAGCCTGAGATATTCAAGGTTTTGTGTTGTTGATTTCACAAGTTAGCTCTGCCATTTATTCGATTGCTATGGGAGCTAGGAGTTACCCCGTTAGCGTGTTATATAGAACACATTTTCCCCTACATAGCATCAGGCCTAACTAAAAAAAACGAAAACTGAACTTATGCTGTCCAGAAAAAACTCATATAAAATATCAGATCTAAGAGCCACCGAAGTTGGTTTGCTGGGTTGCAATTATTTCTTGCGCATAAAAGAAATCGGTCCGCACGCGGTGCTTCTCTGTTGCTACCACAGTATAACCAGTATTTGCACTGTGGTGAAAGTTCTCCATGGAGGTGAATTTTTCAGAGTTGAAATCCATGGTAGTATGGAATTTCGCGGACGCATGGTTGCATTTCAGTAACAAAAAAAACTTTAGAAATATTTCAAGAAAAAAAATGAATTTAATGTATATATTCCATGAATTAATATAATATCATGAATTTACTGCACTACAAGAAGTATAAAAAATGTATAATAAAGGCCATATTGTAAAATTTCGTACAAATGCATATTGATGATCGGCTCTTTATGAACGATGCTATTAAATAGTAGTTTTGCGCAAAAAAGCAACCCTGTTAGTTGAGGACATTGAGGTGAATTTGAAATTCTTAGAAATTTTCCAAAACAAAAAAAAGAAAATATTTTGCTTGCAGTTTTATGTTTATTTATACTATTTATTTAATAGTAATATACGATTATCTTGGTAGCTTTAATGTCAAGGTACGGTGTTAATGAACTATGAGTCATCTTATATATAAAAACTAATGTGTTTTTGTTTTAGGAGTGTCCAGTCTAAATATTAGCTGGAAAACCAATCCTCATTGAACCAGGGGCTTAGGACTTTTCGAAGTTGAAATACTTATTACTAACCGGATAGTTATTTCCAGTACCTGGCAAATGAGGACTATTGTTATTGTGAACAAAAACCATGAACTACAAGTTGCGATGGAGCATTGCAAGCTGCACGTAATCGTGGCTGCCGCCGGAGGCCTTTTTATTCCATCTATACAATGTCCCAGGGGGTACCATAACAGTCGCCCCATACGGCAGTTGCTACCCAAGGCCTTTTTTGTTGCATCTTGAATGAATGAATTAATCTTATGCACTCTGCGTTTATGCTCCTTTTTGGGCAGCTAAAATCAAATCTGTTATAAATGAAACAAATTAATATAAATTTTCATCATTTGCACAACTTTTTTTATTTCCATTTGATTTTCACCACGCGTGATAGGGTTGTGTTTAATCACTCAGGGCTGCATTTTGTTGAAGTATTTGTTAGATAGCGATTTTTTCTCTAATACTTCACGTTGACCTGCAAACTGGTTTTCCTTTCAGTTTAAAACGGTTAAAACAATTTAGGCATGTTCATAATCGATATAAAGTAGGTACTTAAGTTAGCGTCAACCCTTTGATACCCTTCCAAGGGTCTATCTGACGCAAAATTTAGTACCTACTTTATTTCGTTCAGATTGTTGGACAGAGAAAGATAAATATACAAGACTAAATGGGCTTGTATCTTAAAAACTGTAAAATATGCTTTAGAATAATCAACTGTACTCCAAAAACTATAAATTGTACTTCATAAACTGTAATTTGTACTCGAGACCGTAAATTAAACTTCAGAAGCTTAAAAATGTACTCCAAAATAATCAGTTCTACTTCAGAAACAACAAATTCCAATCCAGAAGATGTTTCTGAAGTACATTTGATTTTTCTGGAATACATTTTACAGTTTCTCGAATTTGTGAATATTAACAACCATTTACGTTTTTTAAAGTACATTTTACACTCTAAAGGGCTGGTTTCCTCGAATAGCGGTGCCGATATCTAGCTACCGCTACATGCTCACCGCTTCAATCAACGTCACCAGCAACACCGCTTTTATGTAAACTCTAAGAACTGAAGCGGTGGACTCTGTTGATATTAAACGGTTGATTTAGCTTGTTGATTGATGTTTTTTTGTTTTATTTTATGAATTTTTTAAAACATAAACAAGAAAGAAACTGGCGTTTCGTAAATCAAGTTGAAATATTTGATAGATTTCTCACCGTTATGACAATGACGGTGGGAAAAAACGTTGACGAAAAATTGCCACCGTTATGCCGGCCGCTATGCTTGAATGCTTGCCGCTATATTACATTACGGTGAACTTCACCGTCTTCTTAGTTTACACCCAATTACTTTTACATGGCAGTATTTTTGACAACGTACTTCACCGCTATATAACGAGCGCTATATAGCGTCACCGCTTTCGAGGAAACCAAGCCTTAACCCACAATAAAATATACAGGCAGATTCTAAATAATTTCTTACTTTGCGGATTTTCTCCTTCTCATATAATTTGTGAGCGAAAATGTATGAAAAAGGTTCACTAGTTAAATTTATTTAGATTGGCACGATAAGCTTTTTGTCGAAAAATTCTCAAATTTCGAAATTTGTTTTGCGTAAAATTTTGCAAAAATCATTGGATCATGTGTTTCAATTTTGTGATATTGGAGTACTTCAATTGTAATACTTTCTAATACCTCAGCGGACCACCTTCAGCTTATTGAAAGCCGATCATTGCTCATGCTTTATTGACCAAAATCACGACACGATCGCTCTGACAATAGATACTCCAAGGAGTAACAACATTGGAATACATTGCAAAGTACTCTGAAAACAGAAACAACTGTAGCGTCTCGTTGTGACATTTAATTTTGACAGCTGAGATAAATGCACGTAGACAAAGGCAACCTGTCTTATAACCGCGTTTTAACACGCGTTAACGCAGACTTGATCCAGTTTTATCTTTTTGGGTACGATGACATAATCAGCTGATTTTTCCTTGTATATTTTTTGGTTTTGTGCAAATTTGTCAAAGTTATAAATGTCACGCAACGCAATAAAGCTGTATTTGTTTTCGCCTGAATACTCCTATGCGTGAGAAAAAACGCTGTGCATTGGTTCTTGGTTGAGTTGTAAAATAGCAATTTCTTTTTTTTAGAAATATAACCTAATATATACATATATAGTTTTACTTAAAACGCAAAATCCTAAATTTGACTATTTCTCCTCTTTTAAAGTAATTTATTACCTCATAAAATTTGCAACAAAACACCCTGAAATGGCTGAAAATAGTTGATTGCAACCCGAAGTTCTCCATGGAGGTGAATATAAATACGTTTGTGTTAGTGAGTGCAATTACTGTCTGTTTTGAACTGATTTTACCGAGTCAAGTAAGTGGCGGTAGATATGTGCGACCGCTTCACAATCTTTCTTGTACTGTGGTGAAAGTCCTCTTCGGAGGTGAATTTTTCAGAGTTGAAATTCGTGGTAGTATGGAATTTCATGTACGCATGGTTGCATTTCAGCAACAAAAAAAATCTTAAGAAATATTTTAACAAAAAGATTTAAATTAGTTCATGTATTCCTTGAATAATTATAAAATCATGAATTTACTGCATTACAAGAAGTATAAAAAATATATATTAAAGGCCATATTGTAAAATTTCGTACAAATCTGAGCGATGCCAGTGAATCGCAGTTTTGCGCAGAAAAGAATTCTCGACTTAAAGAATACTATACGACGTACAGTGTACGTCATTAAAACGAATGCCTCATCATAAGCTTGGTTAAGTTTTGACAAGTAACTCACATAACAAACGAAAAGCTAAATTTATAATTAAAATAATTTTTCTACACCTTTTCCACTTGTACTTCAGAAATCATAAAATGTACCTCATAAGAGTAAATTGTACGTCAGGAAAGGTTAAATGCATTTAAGAATAGCCAATGGTACTTCAAAACCCGTAAAAAGAATTTCCGAATAGTCAATTGTACTTTAGAAACTGTAAAATGTACTTCAGAATAATCAACTGTACTTCAAAAACCATAAATTCTACTTCATAAACTGTAATTTGTACTCGAAAGACCGTAAATTAGACTTCAAAAGCTTTAAAATGTACACCAGAATAATCAGTTCTACTTCAGAGACAACAAATTCTAATTTAGAAGAGGTTTCTGAACTACATTTGATTATTCTGGAATACATTTTTCGGTTTCTCAACTTTTTCGTAGCACATTTTACGATCATTAAGTAACATTTACGGTTTCTGTCGAAAATTTCGCATTTTCATATAAAATAACTCGAAAGTCCGAAATTAGTTTTGCGTGAAATTTTTTTATGTTTGATGTTATAGTGATGGATTATAGTGATCGGTTTTGGTTTTTCTGGGTTTTTTTGGTTTCTCAAACATTTGCGTGTAGACTCCTAACGTTGTGCGTTGATACATGATTGAGCTGTGAAAAACCAACTGCTCTTTTTTAAAATATAGCCCAATATAAACATAGTTTTCATTAAAACGCAAAATCCCAAATTTAACTATTTCTTTCTTAATATAATTTTTTTCATTTCATAAAATTTGCAACACAAAACCCTGAAATGCCTGAAAATAGTTGACTGCAACCCCAAGTACTCTTCGGTGGTGAATATAGCGACCACAGTATAACCAGTATTTGCACTGTGGTGAAAGTTCTCCATGGAGGTGAATTTTTTAGAGTTGAAATCCATGGTAGTATGGAATTTCGCGGACGCATGGTTGCATTTCAGTAACAAAAAAAACTTTAGAAATATTTCAAGAAAAAAATGAATTTAATGTATATATTCCATGAATTAATATAATATCATGAATTTACTGCACTACAAGAAGTATAAAAAATGTATATTAAAGGCCATATTGTAAAATTTCGTACAAATGCATATTGATGATCGGCTCTTTATGAACGATGCTATTAAATAGTAGTTTTGCGCAAAAAAGCAACCCTGTTAGTTGAGGACATTGAGGTGAATTTGAAATTCTTAGAAATTTTCCAAAACAAAATAAAGAAAATATTTTGCTTGCAGTTTTATGTTTATTTATACTATTTATTTAATAGTAATATACGATTAGCTTGGTAGCTTTAATGTCAAGGTACGGTGTTAATGAACTATGAGTCATCTTATATATAAAAACTAATGTGTTTTTGTTTTAGGAGTGTCCAGTCTAAATATTAGCTGGAAAACCAATCCTCATTGAACCAGGGGCTTAGGACTTTTCGAAGTTGAAATACTTATTACTAACCGGATAGTTATTTCCACACACAGAAAAATTTCTTACATTTTTAGTTAACATGATTCATGTTAAATCAACATGAACACCTCTTGAACGTAAAACAAAAACAATTTCGGAAAATCAACACGAACATTTTAACATGAAGCGTATGGTTAAAATAACATGAAGTACTTCTGCATAAGAATTACATTAGTGTGTATCCCTTACACTATATTCGGTTTGTTTTAACATGAACAAGTGTTGTTTTCGACTGCCATCTGTTCCCCAACATTTTAACATGAAGCGTATGGTTAGAATAACATGAAATATTTCTGTATTAGAATTACATTAGTGTGTATCCCTTACACTATATTCGGTTTGTTTTAACATGAACAAGTGTTGTTTTCGAGCATCATCTGTTCCCCATCAAAGCTTGTGAACAGAATTGTTCTCAAAAGAACAGAATTTAAGTCAGTGTGTAGATACCGACTTGATGAAAAGTTGTAGATATTATAAATAATTAATATATTGTGAAATTTATAGTTTCTTAACTTGCGAATAAGTTGTGAAGTTTTGCAAAAAGTTTTGGGTAAGTAATTTGTGTTGTTTTTCATATTTTGTAAACGTTTCCTGCTAAAACACGTCCAAAAATGTCGGGGTAGGTTAAAAACAACGCGCACTATACATAAATACCATGGAAACGCTTTAGGATTAGGGATACCGGGTAGAAAAGGCGTCGTTTGATACTTATCCCTACATTAATTGGATGTGTGCTACCAGTTTTACAATCGCTTGGATAATTTAAAGAGCTTTCAATGAAACAATTTTTATTTAATTTTCAGATTGGGGCTTGTTGTTGCTGTTTTCGATGCAGAAGTTGCCAATGATTGCATTAAAATAAGAATATGTATATGTATGTACATATGTGTACTTTTATTATTTAACATGCTGATCGTGTTAATTTAACATGATAGATCGTGTTAATTTAACATGATGATCGTGTTAATTTAACATGATAGATTGTGTTAATTTAACATGATGATCGTGTTAATTTAACATGATAGATCGTGTTGATTTAACAATAAAAACATGTTGAATTAACATGACAGATCGTGTTAATAAATTATACAAGCATTATATTCTTCCATACCTGAAAATATGTATCTTAAAGGTTTTCGATAAATGAATTAACTAAATAAAAATTATTAAAAAATCAAAAACAAGGTGTTTTATTTTAAGGGTTAATTTAACAATAAAAACCTGTTAAATTAACATGATAGATCGTGTTAATTTAACAATAAAATCCTGTTAAATTAACATGATAGATAGTGTTGATTTAACATAACATATCGTGTCAATTTCACATGATAGATCGTGGAAATTTAACAGGACGAAAGTGTTATTTCAGCATAGTATAGTGTTAATTTAACATGTCTGATCGTGTTGATTTAACAAGAAAAATAATGTTGTATCAACAGGAAATCATGTTGATTTAACATGTAGGAACAGTGAAACAATAGCTTCATGTTAGAATAACATGAGCGATAGTGTTGAAAAATAATAACCTGAAAAAGTGTTAAAAAAGTGTTGATTCAACATGAAAATTATTCTGTGTGCAGTACCTGCCAAATGAGGACTATTGTTATTGTGAACAAAAACCATGAACTACAAGTTGCGATGGAGCATTGCAAGCTGCACGTAATCGTGGCTGCCGCCGGAGGCCTTTTTATTCCATCTATACAATGTTCCAGGGGGTACCATAACAGTCGCCCCATACGGCAGTTGCTACCCAAGGCCTTTTTTGTTGCATCTTGAATGAATGAATTAATCTTATGCACTCTGCGTTTATGCTCCTTTTTGGGGCAGCTAAAATCAAATCTGTTATAAATGAAACAAATTAATATAAATTTTCATCATTTGCACAACTTTTTTCATTTCATATTAATCACTCAGGGCTGCATTTTGTTGAAGTATTTGTTAGATAGCGATTTTTTCTCTAATACTTCACGTTGACCTGCAAACTGGTTTTCCTTTCAGTTTAAAACGGTTAAAACAATTTAGGCATGTTCATAATCGATATAAAGTAGGTACTTAAGTTAACGTCAACCCTTTGATACCCTTCCAAGGGTCTATCTGACGCAAAATTTAGTACCTACTTTATTTCATTCAGATTGTTGGACAGAGACAGATAAATATACAAGACTAAATGGGCTTGCTCAAGAACATCCTACAAATTATGACGGATAACACATAATAATCAAAAACTAAATTTATAATAGAACTATTTTTTCTACACCTTTTTCACTCGTACCTCAAAAACCGTAAAAATACTTTAGATAAGGTTAAATGCATTTAAGAATAGTGAATGGTAGTCCAAGACCCATACAATTATTTTCAGAATAGTCAATTGTATCTTAAAAACTGTAAAATATGCTTTAGAATAATCAACTGTACTCCAAAAACTATAAATTGTACTTCATAAACTGTAATTTGTACTCGAGACCGTAAATTAAACTTCAGAAGCTTAAAAATGTACTCCAAAATAATCAGTTCTACTTCAGAAACAACAAATTCCAATCCAGAAGATGTTTCTGAAGTACATTTGATTTTTCTGGAATACATTTTACAGTTTCTCGAATACAATGGGCTTCTTCGTAGCAAATTTTGCGAATATTAACAACCATTTACGTTTTTTAAAGTACATTTTACACTCTAACCCACAATAAAATATACAGGCAGATTCTAAATAATTTCTTACTTTGCGGATTTTCTCCTTCTCATATAATTTGTGAGCGAAAATGTATGAAAAAGGTTCACTAGTGAAATTTATTTAGATTGGCACGATAAGCTTTTTGTCGAAAAATTCTCAAATTTCGAAATTTGTTTTGCGTAAAATTTTGCAAAAATCATTGGATCATGTGTTTCAATTTTGTGATATTGGAGTACTTCAATTGTAATACTTTCTAATACCTCAGCGGACCACCTTCAGCTTATTGAAAGCCGATCATTGCTCATGCTTTATTGACCAAAATCACGACACGATCGCTCTGACAATAGATACTCCAAGGAGTAACAACATTGGAATACATTGCAAAGTACTCTGAAAACAGAAACAACTGTAGCGTCTCGTTGTGACATTTAATTTTGACAGCTGACATAAATGCACGTAGACAAAGTTGATTTGATTTTGTGTTTTTCCGACAGGGTGGATACTAGATGTATATTGGAACGATTTTCCGTCATCCCTTGTCAAATTTGGTTTTGTAACAAACCGGTTTCGGCGATCTGCCATCTTCAGTGTTTGATTTCGTTCTGACTTTGTGTCTATCCGTTGTCATGTATTTATGGTCTGGACGCTGTATGCGGTAATGTTAGTACTCGTGTATATGATTCGTGTGTTACGAATGTTTCCGAACAGGTACCTGTAATAAGGGTTGTTTTCGCACTAGTTAATTTGCTTGTCGCTGCTATGTCAGGTACGTGTGTGTTTAAAGGTTGCTTACTGACGCTCGTTAGTCAGGTAGAAGTCGGTGATTTTCGTCTTTTGATTGGGTTTGTGTGTTCGCTCGTTTATTGTTACTCGTTTGGTTATTGTACCTGCGGTATTGTTCGGTTTTTTGTAAATTAATTTTAGCGGTTCAAATATTGCGTCAGAGATGGTTTTTGTTTGTTCGTTTATTATTCTCCCGTCAAATGTCTTTAGTTTGTATATTTCCATGTTTTCCAGCACATTTAAGCGTCGGCCTTTTCTTTGTATGTGAAGTGTTTTGGCTGTGTTTTTGATGTTGGCCGGGGAGCATTTGTTTTCGAACATGTGATTTGCATAGTTTGATTCTGGTGTAATGGTGGGTTTCCGTGCTTTCTTGTTGTAGTCCCTGACGTGCTCTCGAAATCGTGTACTTATTTTTCGTCCTGTTTGCCCTATGTAGCTGTGCTGGCACTCGCAGGTAAGCTTGTAAATTCCACTTTCGCTAAACGGCTCTTCCGAGTTAGTGTTGGTTCTTAGGTTTTGTCCTAAGTTGTTCGATGTTCTGAACGCTGTGTTGATGTTGTGTTTCTTGAAAAAATTTGCCAATTTGTATGTCGTGTTTCCAGTGTATGTCATCGCCGTCCACATCTTGGATTGCTCTTCTGGGTTGTCTCTTTTTTGCGATCCATGTTTCCTTCGGAGTTTGTCCACTAGGGCTTTTTTGTATCCGTTGCTTGTTGCTATGCTGTATATGGTGGTAAGCTCCTTCCTGTATGATTCGTGGGTGAGGGGTGTTCTTTGAAGTCTGTCCACTAGGTGCCTTAATGCTGCATTCTTGTGCTGTTGAGGATGGTTTGATGTAGAGTGAATTATGGTGTCCGTAGTTGTTGGTTTTCTGTAGATGTCGTAGTTAAACTTGTTTGTTAGTCGGTCAATTCTTATCGTTAGGTCCAGGTAATTCAGTTCTCCGTCCTTCTCGGTTTCCATAGTGAATTTTATGTTTTCATGCTGTTTGTTTAAGAATTCTAGTATTCGTTCTTCATTGTTGGTATTCAACAAAGGCAACCTGTCTTATAACCGCGTTTTAACACGCGTTAACGCAGACTTGATCCAGTTTTATCTTTTTGGGTACGATGACATAATCAGCTGATTTTTCCTTGTATATTTTTTGGTTTTGTGCATATTTGTCAAAGTTATAAATGTCACGCAACGCAATAAAGCTGTATTTGTTTTCGCCTGAATACTCCTATGCGTGAGAAAAAACGCTGTGCATTGGTTCTTGGTTGAGTTGTAAAATAGCAATTTCTTTTTTTAGAAATATAACCTAATATATACATATATAGTTTTACTTAAAACGCAAAATCCTAAATTTGACTAATTCTCCTCTTTTAAAGTAATTTATTACCTCATAAAATTTGCAACAAAACACCCTGAAATGGCTGAAAATTGTTGACTGCAACCCGAAGTTCTCCATGGAGGTGAATATAAGTACGTTTGTGTTAGTGAGTGCAATCACTGTCTATACTGTGATAGCGACGTTGTTTGTTGGTTAGTGCAATTACTGATTATACTGTAGTTTGGGGGTAAAAGACAAGATGTGTAAAAAAGTCTAGTCATCTGTATTGAAAAAATTCCATGCAAATTTGACCTAAAAGCTAAAAATTGTATATGTCTTTATTGGCTAATATCGCGTAAACCAGCAATATTACCAGAAGTAATGACATATTTGATTTTATTTATATTGAAGTCAGGAGTAAATTTCCAATATAAATCGTATACCTGCGAGTGTCCTTTCAAATACTTTCAATATGTCAAAGTAATTTTTAATTGTTTTGTAATGGTCAAATGACATACATACTTTCACTGTAATGAGTTACATAAGCTATACATATATTATATATATATTTAAACACATTACCTGTGTAGAACAATTTATTTATTTATCTTCCCACACTTACTTAGTTTTAAAGACTTACCAATAAGGAACACGATTTTGTATTTCTTTGCCATTATGCTGCCTTATCAGAAGTATTTTTTATTATAATTTCCTGGTCTAGAGGTTACAATATGGATTTTTCATCAATGCTTTTTTGATAAATCACTATTGAAATGGTATCCATATAAACTATTGATAAATTCTAAATAGTTTAAAAAAAAACAAAATTTTATATAAGTTAACATCTGGTTTCAGCAAGATTCGAACCCTGCTCCTCTGGCACGTTAGCCCAGGATTCTACCATTCGGCTACGGCATTTTATAAAATTTTAAGAAAAATGTTCAATCATAAGAAATTCAAAAAATTTTGAAATTAAAAAAAAACGCTCCAACAAGTTGTAATATTGTTAGAAAATCCATAGTAAAAATTGTTGAACTATTATGATTATGCGTCCCAGAAAAATTTACATTTCGTCCATATATATTAATACGCTGTCTCTACCATTATTACTATGCAGTAAATATGGATATGGATATACCGACAGTAGAAATTCATATCACGACCATAGATATGGACATGCCGTTCAAATATATTAGTATTCTATCCATAAATATAAAAAATAGTATATCATATCGAAATGGTTGACATGTCATTTTACTTTTTATTGGGAGCAAATAATAGGTTTGTTTACTGACCAAAAAAAAGTTCAGAGTAGGTTAGAGCAGAGCAGAGCAGCGCAGCTGTCAAAATAGAAATAGAGCAACTCGGAGCAGAAATGCCATGAAACACTTGAATCTCGATAGTTTTTTTTAATTGGTTTTTTTGTTTTAATCTTCGAAATTAATTCAAATTCACGTTTACACAAACATTGGTTTTCTTGCAAGCTAATTTTTTTGAAGTTTTCAAAAATTTATTTTTTCCTGACTGACAATTGCTTCTCTGCTCTAACTTACTCCATAAAAAAAGCTAGAGCAGAAATTTGTGAGCTGGATTACTCTAGTTTTGTTTTGAGCGTACTCATGAAACAAAAGATAGAGCAACCTAGAGCAAGAAAATTGTTCGTTAAACACAATTTTGTGAAATATCTCAATCTGGCGTAAGCTAGAGCAGCCCAATAAACAAACCTAATATTTGATAACTCGCTCATTCTAAATGAATATTGCATCAAACTCGTCGCTATCAATAGCGATATTGTCACAACATTCAATGCATTTCTCTCAGTGAAAAAATTAAAAGGCTCCTGGAATTTTGCGATCGATTTTTAGTAACTTCCAGGTAAGTTAGAGACTTGAAACTTTACACATTTGTCACAACCCGATGACAATGCAATCCCTCAGCAAACCAATTCCGTTAGGTTTCGCAAGGATCGAGATATTTCGAAAACTAATTTGAAGTTGAGAATTTTGTGATCGACTATTGACCAACTTCCAGGTAATCGAGGAACTTGAAACTTGGCATTAAATTGCGGCAACAGTGACACTACAAATAGTAAAAATCAATATTCCGATATGTGGCACGCTGGTCTATATAATTGCCAATCTATAAAAAAAAATTAGAAGACTCTTGGAGTTTTGCGATCGATTTTTAGTAACTTCCAGATTAGTTAGAGACTTGAAACTTTACACATTTGTCACAACCCGATGACAATGCAATCCCTCATCAAAACAATTCCGGTAGGTAGCGCATGGATAGAGATATTTCGAAAACTAATTTGAAGTTGAGAATTTTGCAGGAATGAGCCGCGATGACTTTACTTCACATTTACTGGTTAATGTATACTAAATACTGTTGTCGCTTCAACGATCCCGGTAGTTATATTTAAATGTGACGTATGATGAAATCCAAGGACATAAGCAAAGCGGGACTCATTGGTTGGCTTGGTGATGTGGTACTGTATTTGGGTAAAGAGAGCAGCGAAATGTTTGTTGCCAATAGGTGCATCCAATATTTCAATATTTATGAGTGTAATTTATTGTTTTTGTAGCGCTTGTGGTGTGATTGGTGTTAACATTGAATTCGTTGATTTTATATATTCACTATAAAATGATTCCTGGACGATCTCAATAGGTTGATCGGAGAGCCTTGTGGTTTTTGTTGTTGCTCAGCGGGTTTTATTGAGAATGCTAAACGTTCATCTACTAATTGCTGCTGGTTTTCTTTTATTATTAAATATTCGTGAGCATGGTTAACCTCATACAGAAGTCATCATGAAGTACTCGATATGGATATAAGTACCATTTGTATAGATGAGTTTCATGGTTGTGTGGTATTTGGACCTTCACCAAACCAAACTCATATCTGATTAAAACAGTAGTTATAGATATATTGGCCAGCTCAAAAGGAGTTTCATCTAATAACCGAATATCTTCTTTTAAATCAGTCTTAATTGCTTTCATTTGTATGATACACCTTTTGTACAGTAACATTCGCCTAATATGATTCCAACTAATGCCCTTTGTGTCCTTTAACTTTTCAATTGCTCCGTCTTTTAGTATTTTATTCAGGCGATGATATCGATTTGTGTTGGTTTTTACTAACATGTCCCATGTTGTCCTTATCAATGCCATATTGCCTTCCTTTTTGATGGGTATACCTGGCCTATCTCTAAACTTACTTAAGCCTAAGCGAAAGTTATTTATGAACAATATTAACATCGATATTAACATCAATTTTAGACTGTTGAATTTTACGCTTTTGTTCTTAATTTTGTTGTTAGTATTTTTGGTTTGTGTATATTTTTTATTGATTGGATTATCAATGCTACAATCTTCGATAGGAAAAGGACAAACATTAGCTACTGACCTCTTGGTCACGCCAGTGCTTGTCCTTACGTCTATCATTCTATATTTAAAATCTTCCCCAAAGATGGAATTTTCTTCTCTACCCCTCCTCCAAATCAAGGAGGGGAGACTCTTCCTTATGAGCAACACTGAACTTGTCTCATGTGGCTTTTCCCAATTAACCCTTTGGAGCTTACTTAAGTACTCCACTGCTTGCCAGTGATCCCGCACCCCGTGATAACACTGGCTATCACTACGGTTTACTGGTGACAATGTTATTACATTGAATCCTCTCTCCGAATTCGTAGTACCTGAAAATAGACTAGATTCTTTATTAAAAAATTTGCTTGCATACTTTAAAATTATATTTATTTCAAGAGATATGTTTGCTGACGTTTTTGCAGATGAATCAAACACATTTCTTAATTTGGTAAAAAAGGGTACTAGATTTAGCACATAACTTGGTTTGAATTTTAGGTTGCTTGAATTATCAACACGTTCCATATGTTTTGATTTTTTCTCAATCACTATGGATCTACGTTTTGATGTAATCTCCGAGTTACCTAATTTTTCAATATTTCTTTTGAAGTAAAGATTGACTCCAAATTTGCCATCATGTTTTTTTGTAGTGGTATTACAAAAAATTATTTTGCATTCTTCCTCTTGGACATGCTCTATTTTACATGGACTATCAAATGAAGGATCTGCAAGATGAATATTACTTGGACTTTTTAATATTTTTATAGGTTCTGAAGGAACATTTGAGACTTTATTTTGCACAACAAATGCCTCAATATCCGTTTCAAAATTATCAATTGAGGATTTTAGTTGCAGATTAATCCTCTCATTTACATTGGTTTTATTTTGTCCAATGCCTTCAATAACAAGTGACTCTTTGGTTGAACTAAGGTTAAGCTTGTTTCTGAGTTATTTTGTTATTAAATGCTCTTTTGAACCATTATCTAGTAAAACTCGTGCTTTAACGACTTTCCCCTTACCCGCTTTAATACCAATAATGGCAGTGGTAGGGAGACAATATTTGTTGCTGGAGTCATCTACCTTGGATTTTACAATAACACTTTTTGCTTGGGATTGCTTTTCTTTTTCCTTGTGTAGCATAAAGTTATGACTGCCATTATTACTCTTGCACTCCTTATCCGCTTCAAAATAATCAATAAAGGATTTTAATTGCAGATTAATCCTGTCATTAACCTTGTTTTTATTTTGTACAATACCTTCAATAACAAGTGACTCTTTGGTAGAACTAAGGTTAAGCTTATTTCCGAGTTCTTTTGTTATTAAATGCACTTTTTGTGGTGATAACACCGAACCTTGTGATGCTTCGTGACTTAGAAATTTGTCTATTGACTCTAGCTTTGGTATTTCCTTGGAATTCGTTAACGAATTCTCATTGGACAAACTGAGAGTTGCTAAGACTTGTGTGCTTTTAGACATCTTTTCTTTAAACAACTGCGCACTAAAGGCAGTGTCAGTCACTACCGCTGCATCTAGGGGATTTTTAAAATACGTGTTTGCCAAAAATCTCTTATTTGCGTATTTTTCATTAAGTAGATTCCAGGCTACACCGAAATTTGTTGAAGTTGATGGCAACTTTGCAATACAACTTGCTGCTGAACCTTTTAATTTGGTTTTTAAGATACTCATTTTATATGTATCAGGAAGATTTTTGGTAACTACTAATTATTCGAATAATTCTTTGAACGTTTGCCACTTAGTATAGTCGCCAGAAAATTCAGGTATGTATAGTTGTGGCAGAAGATATTGAGCACTCGAGTTTTGATTTTTGTTTTTTCTTGCTAACTCAAGGAATCTGTATTTAAGCTCGTAAAACTTTAGGATCAGTTCGTTTTCTTCAAACTGATCCAGAAATTCTAACACAACATCTTTCGTTTTTTCCAGAGTTTCCTCTGTGCTTTCCAAAGAGATGGCGTTTAATCCGCAGTCCTCAATTTGCTTTTCTAAATTGATAAGTGAAAATTTAAGTCTGCGAACTAAACCAAGCTTGCTCTCTTCTGCCTTTATATTGTTGGAGTTTCCTAACTTAGTTATTAAGTTACTTACCCTTACGTACGCTGTTGTATACTGCATACTTACTTTCCCAGCAACGTCGTTTTTAACGTAATCACTAGTCTTCGATGCCTGGGCTTTCATTAGCTCTTGGTGAGAGCTGTTGAAAGTTTCCCACAATTCATCTAGACTGTCACGGAGCATTGAAATTTTTTCAATCCCATCACTCAATGTCGCCGCCATGGCCTTGAAGTAATGGTTTTGAATGCTTTCTGCAAAAATTAATTGTTGCTCCATTTTTGTATTATATTATTTAAATTACTTTTTTGTTTTAAATAAAAGAAGGCACTCGCGATAAAATTTGTTACTTATTAAAATTTGTTACTTATTAATTTTTTATATCGCGTTTTTGCTCGCACTAGGGGTCACCAAAATGTTAAAATTAATAGCAACGTCGCCGGTTGATGGTACATATGAAACTCAACTCCAGTTTCCTGGAGTGCCTTTATTTATATCTTTTCTTAATCTAACATTCAACTTACATCTAACTATTGTACGTAGTACAATGTACATGTGTACATGTGTATACATACATATATCTTAATCCTAAGTAAACCCAACAACGTGGATGGCACATGTATGTGAAATCTGTCACTATGCGAAAATATGTTGTGGACTCAGGTGTGTCTTATCTAACTGATAACCATACTTGAGTCCCATCATTATCGTCCTAGACGACCAACACAACAGTGAGATAGCGGTCTCGCCTAATGTATATTGAGTAAATATGCATGGCGAGATCGTTATGTATGTACTAATTGTGTCCACATACATAAACACATACATACGCGCATCCACATATGTTGGAATCCGTTCACAACTGTGAACAATTAGTGTCATGTAAAATTGTTCTTTAGTTAAAGTCCGTTGGTTGGTTGGTTGCCGTGCTGCTCGGTCAGAAGGACCAAGCCCAAGTAGCGCGCTGGGCGCCATTTTGATGCACTAACTGTGAAACCAATTACTCCTGATTGCCTATGGACTGGATGGATACTGGTCAAACCATTTGGTGAGACTTATGACTTTGCTTATGTCAATTACGGAGCACTTAGACACGTCCTTCAGGTCGGTTAGAACGAACCTACCGAGGGTCTTATGTCTTATATTGGCCAGGGCAGGGCACTCGCAGAGGAAGTGAGTAACAGTTTCTTTGCAGCCATCTAAGCCGCAACTTCTACACACCTCGTTGAATGGTAGCCCAATTCTTTCCGCATGTTGGCCCAGTGGCCAGTGTCCCGTTATAGTGGCTGTGATTCTGAAAATCTCCTTCCTAGATCTGCATAGCAGGTTCTCGGTTCTGCTTCTGTTGTAGTCAGGCCAAGTTTGTTTGGCAATCCCACAGCTATCTGAGGAGTACCACCTACGTAAGGCCATGGCCTTGTATTTGTTATGTATGTCACTTTTGATTGCTGTGAGTGGGCGACGCACACTAACTACTTCCGAGATGACTGCTGATGCCCCTGACCTTGCCAGTTCATCCGCTTTCTCATTGCCCTCAATATTCCGGTGGCCCGCAACCCAGAAAAGTGTGATTTTCGCGGAGTTTGCTGCTGCCCTAAGCGACCCTTTGCAGTCGCTGACGGCCTTAGAGGAAGTGATCGGCGAGTCGAGCGCCATTAGCGCTGCTTGACTGTCTGAGTATATTCGTACCTCCCTCCCTTCAATTGACTCTCCTATTAGGTGCCCACAGGCTTTCTCGATACCAACTACTTCTGCTTGGAAGATGCTGGCCGAGTCCGGGAGACGGTAGGACTGAGTGACTTGCAATTGCTCAGAGAAAACCCCTGCCCCACGCCGCAGTCCATTTTGGACCCGTCCGTGTAGACCGAGTTAATTCCCTGCTTACAAGCGCGAGATGGCAGCCATTCGCCTCTTGAAGGGAAGTGCACTTCGTAGTTTTTGTCGAATTTCAAGGAGGGCGAGAGCTAGTCTGATGTTAGGTCTTCGTTTGAAGACCTGTTAAGGATTTCGCTGTGGCCATACTGTTTCGCATTCCAGCACTCGGACGCCCTAAGCCTTAGTGCTGCTCCGGTAGCCGTTACACGAATGTGCATGTCTAGCGGTAATTGGTCTAGGATGATGTTGAGTGCGTCTGTCGGGCAGGATCTAAGTGCACCCGTTACGCCTCCGAATGCCGCCCGTTGTATCTTGTTTAGGCTATTGATGTTATACTGTTTGTCTAGGGCCGGCCACCAAACTAACGCCCCATACGATAGTATGGGTCTTATGACCGCTGTGTAGAGCCACATCATTAGTTTTGGTTTTAGGCCCCAGTTCTTGCTGACTATTCGTTTGCAGGAGTAGTAGGCAATGTATGCTTTGCTTACTCTTTTCTCAACGTTCAGCTTCCAGTTTAGTTTGCTGTCTATTTCGACACCGAGGTACTTTACCCTCTGGGAGAGCAATAGTTCAGTGCCGTTAAGCGAGGGTAGTCGGAATTGAGGGATCTTGGTTTTGTTGCTGAACAGTATTAGTTCCGTTTTACTCGGGTTGATACCTAGACCATTTGCAGAGGTCCAGGCCTGTAACTTCCGGAGTGCCCTTTCCAGGATTTCGCTTAGCGTTGAAGGGAACGGTCCCGATACTGCAATGACCACGTCGTCAGCATATGCTACTACCTTAACCCCGTTTTTGTTGAGCTCAAGAAGTATATAGTTCAGTGCGATCACCCACAGTAGTGGAGAGAGGACACCTCCCTGAGGTGTGCCCCTGCTCACTGTTCTACTTATTGTGGCTGATCCCATGTTTGCTTGTATCTGCCTATTCTCTAGCATCGATTGTGTCCATCCACAAATGTTGCTGTCTATACCAGCCTTATGGAGGGATTTGACAATTGCGCCTGTTTCTATGTTGTTGAAAGCCCCTTCTATATCTAAGAAGGCTGCCAAAGTGTATTGTTTGTAGTGAAGCGATCTTTCAACGGTGCCTATGATTTCGTGGAGCGCAGTCTCCGTTGACTTGCCTTTCATGTACGCATGCTGTGCTACGGAAAGGATAGGCCCAGTTATTACTGCTCTTATGTGAAGATCCAGAAGTCGTTCCAGAATCTTCAACATGAAGGATGTGAGACTTATGGGTCTGTAGACGTTGGCATTTTCATGCGAACGCCTACCTGTTTTGGGGAGGAAGATGACGTGAACTCTCCTCCAGCTCCGCGGGATATAGGTCAGGGTGATACTCGCCCTGAAAGTCCTGCTCAGCCAGCGGACCATTTGATCTCCTAGCTTCTGAAGCATCACTGGCGTGACGCCGTCGGGTCCAGGAGATTTGTATGGGGAGAAACTGTTAATTGCGTGTCTGATCTTTTCCCTGTCCAACAACGTTACCAGTAATTCCTCGGGGGGCTCGGAGACCCCACCATGTGGTACATGTACTGGTGTGTGGTTGCTGGCAGGGAAGTGTTTATTCATTAGGGTTACTAGGGATCCCTCCGCTGAGTCTGCCCAAGAACCATCTTCCTTTCTCACGAAAAGATTATTTGCATGCTCCTTGGACAGGATCTTGCTCAGTCTGGAGGCTTCCCGGGTGTTTTCTATTGTGAAGCAGAAGGTTTGCCAGGATTGAGCCTTTGCCTTCCTTACTGCTTTCTTGTAAGTTTTGAGCGCTTCCCTATATGGCCGCCACTCTTTGGTAGTATAACATACCTTGAATGTTTTCCTCACTGCTGTTCTCAGCTTCCTAAGCTCTCCGTTCCACCACGGGGGGGGGGAATTTTTTCTTAAGAATACTGACAGGGGTAGATTTATTATACGATATTGCTTGAGCGTGCTCCAGTTTTTCCACTGCCTCATCCAGCTCTTGCGGGCTGGTGATGTCAGGGTGGGGCTCTCTTAGCGTTAAGGATTTCTCGGAGAGTTTGAAGAATTTGTCCCCCCTAGTTCTTCGTGGGTTCCGGTACCGAAGAGGCCGACCTGGACTATACCCTATGTCGAAGAAGATCAAGCGGTGGTCTGATAGGGAAGCTCTATCTGAGACCTCCCAGTTGCATACCAGTGCTGAACCATTATCCGTTGACAGGGTAAGATCGAGGACCTCCTCCCAGCCCTGGAATCTGTCCGAACTCGGGAAAAAGAAAGTTGGCTTAGTACCCCTATTGCAGATACCCAGGTTTGAATTAAGTATATAGTGTAAAAGGGACTCACCTCTATCGTTGATTGAAGTACTGCCCCACATAGAGTGTCTTGCATTCGCGTCCCAGCCGATAACGACGTTTTGGTTGTTGTTGTGATCCAGGAAGTGCTTGAGTTCGGTAGGTGGGGCCGGCCCGTCGTGGGCCATGTAGGCTGAAATGACGAAGACCGGCTGAATATCATCACCTTCCTACTTTATTACTGTTACGTCTGATGTGCTGTAATTTGTACATAGGAAAGCATTTATACCTTTTCTGGTTAAAACGCATGATCTTGGCTTACCTCCATCTGTTTTGTAGAACAGATTGTGAGTGCTGATGTTTAACCCCATGATCCTCTCGTGGTTGATCCAGGGCTCTTGAATAAGGCTGATGTCGAAGTCCTCCTCTGGCAGAAGGACCTTCAGATTATCCGTAGCACTTATTGAGTGCTGCAAATTAATCTGAACACATTTGACGTTATTGGTTGTGGTCCCCATCTTGGATGTGGACACCCTGCAGCAGCTGACCTGCATCATCAACTTCCTCAGGGTCGTCCTCATCTGGGGTGGAGTCGCCGCGGAAGACCTTAACCTTGGCCATGCGAATGGCAAAGGCTACCTTGTGGTCCGCCTTCGCCAGAATTGGTTTGCTGGTCTTCGACGGGTCTTCCTCTTTAATCAGCTGCCAGTCTGCAATGGCCGGGATGCTGCTGTTGTACAGTTTAATGTACGACAACAATTCCTCCCCCGAGTCATCCATGGGTGGTAGCCAAATGCTAGGGCTCTTGATTCTAATCGATTACTCGACTAGTCGATTAGTCGAGTAGTCGATTACCAACTTTTGTGCTGTTTGAAAATCGAATAGCAGATATTCGATTTCAGCTAATCGACTAGCTGTCACTAATCGAATACTAACGATTAAATCCGGTTCCCAGTTTTTACCCGGGTAATAAGGCGGCAAATTTCTACTGTAATTCGCATGCAAGTTTAGGTGGTATCTGCCATTTTCGCCAATTTATTTGCTTCATTTCTTTGAAATTTAAAAAAATGTAACAGGAGCACAGAATATTTGTGTAGGTATATATACAAAAATGAAAATTTGAAAAATATATGTATGTTTGTATGAATGTAGATAAAAAAGTTTGAAAATTTTTTTTCATACTGCAAAACGTTCTATGTCACTATTATTCTTTTAGGTTTAAGTGAGCAATGTACGCATCTTTCTCTTATTCTACGTCGCCGTTTGCAAAAAGATAGTTGAAAGATTGATTCGTGGGGCAAAAAAAAAAGTAAAAGTACATTCAAATACACCTAATTTTCGAAAGAACTCAAAAATTACAAACATTACATAGAGCATTTTGATGTATTACCAAAAATATACGGGAACATTCGAGTGCCAAAAAAAGTTCCACACTTTCTATCTGAATGATTAAGCTTGAGAATTTTTTTTTTTTTTTGTAGCAAAATTGCTTCTGCACGCCAATCAAAATGTATTCAACAAAGTGTGATTGACAGTTAAATATTTTCTCTTGTAAGGGGCTATAATGTCAAACAAATGTAAACAAAGGAATTAATCCTTTATGGTGCACCACATGTAAATTGGGTATCATTTTCTGTTCATTAATATTAGCAATAATTTACTCTTATATCATCCGCGATTTTTGTAAAAAATGTTTGGTTACAGTTTTCTTACCTTAGCTTATAAAACAGTAGAATTCCAATCGTTCTGCACTGGCACCGAAGTTTTTTTCACTACCAATAAAATACTTCTAAATTTGCTACCGATTATTCTTTCGTATTGCTTATTTGAATTAAAGGTAAAATATAAATATTGAAAATTTAAAACAAAAGTTAATTTATAAATTTTCCTAAAAGTTTGTAAACGGCAAAAAATGTTTTCAAGTGGGTTAAAATATTTTTTCTGTTTGACATTATACCCTGGTTCCGATTGAGAGCAACGTCAAATTCAAGCACACTTTGTTGAATACATTTTGACATGAAAGATTTCCAATTAAAATAAAAACAAATTTGACATGTGAGAAATTATAAGCACCTGCAACTCTAGTGTCTTAGTTTCTGTTTGAAAACTTTAGATTTGTAACAAACTATTCAAATTGTTATTTGTTTCATGAGCTGCTAAGTGCTCTCCAATGCCGCTGTTATGTCAGGCCGAGTTAAAATACAGGAGATGATAGAAACACGAGCTTTTAATCCAATTTAAGATTGTATAATTTCCCCTTTAAAAGCTGATGTGGTTTTTTAATATAAAAGTCACTGGGAATTATTTGGAACGCATAATAATTAAAAAACATGCTCGTAAAATTTCTGGAATTAGCGCTTTTCGAAATTGGTGATTCAATAATTATTTTATAAATTTTAAGGAAACATTTAAGCACACGCTAATAAGTTGTTTTTATTATTTGACAAGTATCAGGAGCACAGAATTTCAATGTAAGCAATTATACAAAAAAAATTTCAATAAACTGGTATGTACAGATGGGGGTTAGTGGGGCAACTACTCCCACTTTTAAATTGCATTTCGTAAATACCTTTGTTTATAAGAAAAGAACTGAAAGCTAGTAGAATGCGTGTTTTTGAAGTTATTAACATCAATATTAGCACACGCTAATAAATAATTTTTTTTTTTTTTAATTTTTGACAAAAATCAGGAGCACAGAATTTCAATGAAAACAATTATAAAACATTGAAACAAAAAATACAGTTTTAGACAAGAAATAAAGATCACGTAGAATCTTTATTTATTTTGTAAGTTATTTTTGAAACAATATTTGTATATTCCAGCCACAATCAATGAAGGGAAAGTAATGTATTATTCATAAAACGTTTATTTTGATGATATAAGAATGTCAACATATGCACATTCTGAGAAAGCAAGCAGTTTCTCAATGCAGTAACGATATTTCCCGCACTAGAAAATGTTCGTTCAGATTCTGCTGAAGTAGCAGGAATACACAAATATTGTTTGGCAATCTCAAAAAGCTTAGGATAAATCCCAGAATGATTTGTCCACCATACAAGGGGATTTATATTATGGCCAATCTGAGGTTCTGCTGCATAAAAGTCCAACTGCGTTCGGGAATCACTTTGGCTGCTTTCACATTGAAATAAAAAGTCCAATTGCGTGTTTTTAGAAGGCCTCGGTTCACAAACATTTAAAATGTTATTATTCTCAAGCAAAGATGCTATAAATGAAATCACCTTAGCCTTTGTTCCCTCTACTTCGTAAGCTAAATTTTTGTGTCTGGGATCCAGGAACGATGCAACTACCGGTGCTGAAATGTCAGTAATATCAATTTCGAATCTTTCTTTTAATGATAATCTTGCTGTGTTTTTAAAAACTTCCTCATTGCTTTGCTCAAAAGACGACTACGCCATATGGTTATTTATCAAAGCATGAACCAGAGGACGAATCATAGATATAGAGATGTCTTTCTCAGTGCATAACACATTCGTTGCTACATCGAAAGGTTTCAGCATCTCAACCATTTTTTCCATGGTTGTCCATTCGGTTTCCGCCATGTCTAGTTTTATTGCATCGGAAAGTTTTGTTACACTTCGGTCTTGGAGGACTAAAGTGATAGCATTTTTGTTGCGAATTAAACTTTCACACATCTTATACTTCGAGTTCCACCGCGTTTCGATACATTGAACTAGTCTGTTCTCCTTCACACCCAATTGCGTCTGACGATTTGATAATGCGGATTTAGCTATTGTTGATCGGTGGAAATAGCTTACCACATTTCGTCCTTTATTACAAACTTCTCCATATTGTGGAACTGACGACAATGCATCTTTAATCACAAGCTGAAGAAGATGTGCGCTACATTTTATGCTACTAGGAACAACGACTAGTTGCGCTGCTGCTGCGTTCATCACGTTTGCGCTGTCTTGTGTCATAGCTCGCGTTTTCTCCATTATACCCCAGTCAGCAAGAACTACTTCGGGAGATGAACTTATATTCTCCGCCATTGGTCTACCTAGATTTATTTAACATGTCTCAAGTCTCGACTTAGAAAAGATCAAAATACACACTTCAAAAACGCAAATTGGAACAGCTTTTGGATGGGGCTTAGATGTACGGTTGGCTTGAAATCTTTCTATAACATTAACTATGGGTGTTATCAGTCTAACGGTCGACAGCACCCGCCTGACGGTTGCGCCGAAGAACCCCCACCACAAACGGAGGTGAAAGACCTGGTGTCAAATTTCTGCACGGGTAATCTTATTATTGGAGCGGACGCTAATGCTCACCATGTCCAATGGGGGAGTTCCGATATCAATGCCAGGGGCGAGTCTCTGTTTGATTACCTCTTAACAACCAACCTGGTAATTTGCAACGTGGGTAATGAGCCTACTTTTATCACTAAGACCCGTCATAGACCTCACTATCTGTAGTGAAGGCGCTTATGGGTGGGTCAGAAAATGGCGGGTTCTGGAAGAACATTCATTCTCCGACCACCGTTACATAGAAATGGTTTTAGACTTTATTGTAGAACAACCAATCATGAAGCGCAATCCACGTAACACAAATTGGCAGTTACACAATGAAATATTAGGCAGAGACCTCCCAGTACTGCCCTCACAAGCCCCCTCATCAGTAGAGGAGCTGGAGGATCTTGTTACTACATTTATATCGGCGCTCTCAAATGCTCTAGGACAGGCTTGTCCAGTGCCAAAACCACGCGGTAAACACAGGCCACATTGGTGGTCCTACGATTTGGACTCGCTCCGAATATCATGCCGGAAACAATTTAACAAGGCCAAGAGCTTCGGCTGTGAGCCTCATTGGCACGAATATAAAGCTAAACTAAGGGCCTACAAAAAAGCTCTGAGACAGGCGAAGAGAACCTCGTGGAGAAATTTCTGCACTGGCGTCGAAAAGGTCGACGACACAGCGAGACTTAGACGAGTCCTCTCGAAAAGTCAAACAACCATCAGCTATCTGCGAAAACCTGACGGATCCTGGACCAGCACGGAAGAGGAAACCCTTGAGCTGCTCTTGAATACACATTTTCCGGGGAATCTGCATGATGCACCACTAGCACCTGCAACAAACCTGGCAGTACATATACCCGTCACTGAGGAAAGAGTAAGGTGGGCAATTAAAAGCTTTGAACCGTATAAGGCTGCCGGGCCGGACGGGATTATCCCCGCGCAACTTATAAACACGTTGGAGACATCAGCTAAATGGCTGGTATTTCTCTTCACAGCCTGCCTGGCTCTCAACCACATTCCGGGCTCCTGGAGAAGCGCCACGGTAGTGTTTATCCCTAAGGCTGGGAAGGCATCCCACTACGAGCCAAAAGACTACAGACCGATCAGTCTCTCGTCCTTTGTACTCAAAACCTTTGAGAGGATACTAAGCGACTACCTCTCAACGACTATTGATAGCAACCTTATTTCTAGCTATCAGCATGCATACACCAAGGGTAAATCAACAGAAACCGCTCTGCACAGCCTAGTATCGGTCATTGAGAAATCGCTGTGTGAAAAGGACTACTGTCTCGTGGCCTTCCTAGACATTGAGGGGGCTTTCAACAATATAAGCCCGGAGGCTATCAACTCCGCTATAACTAATCTGGGCGTAGATAGACCTCTAACTGGTTTAATTGACCAACTTTTAAGGGGAAGGAAAATAGCTTCTTCACTTGGTACGGTTGAGTTATCACGCTATGTCACAAGGGGAACCCCCCAGGGTGGTGTTCTTTCCCCGCTTTTATGGAACCTCACAGTCAACTCGTTGCTACGTGACACAAGTTGGGGGGGCGGGAAGATAGTGGCATACGCAGACGATTTAGCTATTGCATTCAGAGGCAAGTTCCCACAAACTCTGTGTGACCTGATGCAAGTAGCACTGCGAGAAGTTTCGACGTGGTCCTCTCGCTGCGGACTTAGTATCAACCCGGGGAAAGTGGAACTTGTCCTCTTCACCAACCGGTACAAAATACCGCCACTAAGCCTACCAGAACTAGATGGCACGCGCCTGGGCTTGTCGGATAAGGCCAAGTTTCTAGGCATAGTTCTGAACAGGAAACTGAATTGGAAGGAGAATGTTCTTCAGCGCCAGAACAAAGCTTGCATCGCTCTTTACACATGCAAAAGAGCCATTGGCAAAAAATGGGGGCTCAGCCCTAGAGTATGCAGTTGGATCTACACGGCCATCATTCGTCCAATCATGCTATATGGAGTCGTCGTATGGTGGCCTGCGCTGAGCAAGGCAACATACCTGAATCTGTTGCGGAAAGTCCATAGATCCAATATGATCTGTATAAGCGGTGCGCTAAGGACAACGCCCAACGAAGCCCTCCAGGTCATTCTGGGCATTTTGCCACTTGATCTGGAAGGGTTTCGGTCAGCAGCGGCATCAGCTCTGCGCCTAAGAGAAACCTCCAGTTGGGGGGCGGGTACTATTGGACACTCCAGTATTCTGGAATCTTACAGCTTTCTCCCTCTAAGCACAGATCGTTGTGCGACCACTACAGTCGGTGATAGCTGTTTCAAAATAAACATTCCCAGCAGAGAAGACTGGGAGAGGACGGATTGGTGTCCCGAAACAAATGGTGGCACTTCCATATACACCGACGGCTCGAAGTTGGACGGCAGAGTTGGAGGAGGGGTTTATTCAAGGGATTTGGACCTTGAGCTCTCCTTCAGACTACCTGATCATTGTAGCGTCTTCCAGGCGGAAGTCTCGGCAATCCTAGACGCCGCGGCCTGGTTAAGCAAACGTGTTATCGGAGAAGATATCGCTATTTTCAGCGATAGCCAAGCGGCCATCAAATCCCTTGGCTCATACACGTTCAACTCTGAACTGACGCTCAGCTGTCGTCGATCTCTTCAGGAGATGGCCCAACAGAACCGCGTAAAGCTCATATGGGTCCCGGGACATAGGGACATTGAGGGAAACTGTAAGGCAGACGAGCTTGCCAGGCAGGGCACGACCAAGCAGGTTCTTCAGGATAAAGAGCGCTTAGGTATGCCGTTTGCCACATGCAAACTAATGCTGAAGGAGCACACACTCCGTCAAGCCAACGAAAGATGGCTGCAATCCCCAGGGTGTCGGATATCGAAACAAACCTGGCCAAAATGGGATCTTAAAAGGTCTAGACGCATTTATGCCCTAACTAGGAGGGAAATCTGCATATTGATAGGGGTATTAACCGGTCACTGCCTCATTGGTAGGCATGCAGAAAGGCTAAGTGTGCCCTACCGACGATGCTGCAGGAGTTGCAAAGATGATGAGGAGGAGGAAACAGTGGAACACCTCATCTGCAACTGTCCGGCTTTAAGCGGCGCGAGAACGCGCTTTTTGGGAGTTCCGTTCCTGGATAGCCTAAGCCAGATCGCGGAACTGGACATAAAGGACTTGATGGCCTTCATAAAGTCATCTAAGTGGTTCGAGGAGGAGTAACGGTGTCGGTTTAGGAGTGTCAGTCCCGGGATTCTGCTATGTGGAAAATCCCAACAACTCAGGGATTTTCCATTTGGCTGGGTCCCGGGACTGACTTTCCTTGTGTTGGTGGTATCACAACGGGCCTTTCAAAACTGGCCTAAGTGTGCCTCTGCGGCAGCCACTTGAACCTAACCTAACTATGGGTGTGTTCGAGCAGCTTAATATTACTGCAGTATTGCAGCCATGTTACTTTATTGATGCCCTGAAGCTGATACTTAGGTGATAATATGCTGCAATGATTGCATATTTTATTTTCATGTTGCGAATGATGAGCTTGTGATGAGTAACATATTGTCAACATTTTATTAACCCTGCTGCCATAACGTACGTCTTCGAGGCATATCGACTTTTTTCTTGTTGATCTCCCTCTCGCAATTACTCTCTAAGCTAACTCATACTCGCATTTATCTCCGTCGTTACTCACAGCCTGGAAGTGATGGTTGATTTTGCAGAGTAGGTTTTGTATTTCATGATATATGGTTATAACATACGCCTGAGAGACGTATCGTTATGAATTAAGGGATAAAAAATAACGTTATGAAAGCAGGGTTAAACGAAAGCGCGAAATTTTGCCGAAGAACATGATGCTCTGTCATAAAAAGTAGCACTGCTACAACCAAGGCGGCTCGAACACACCCCATATTTTTTTTGCGGGACGCTACTGGAATAATTTTTAAAAATTTTTGACAAGCGGCCATGTTTTTCTTCAAACGTACCATACAGACTTACTCACATAAAAAAATTCTCACACCAAACCCTGCACAGAGCCAACACTGCCTAATAAAATAGAACAAAAGTCATATGATATCTCTATAGATTTTCTTCAAGAAGAAGTTCTTTTTATTTTTGAAGAGAAAATCTTATTAATCTTTACAAAGAGAAATCTTGCAAAAAACGTACTGATTTCTTAGGGTTCCTAACAAGAAGATTCGACTTATTAATGTTTTCAAAGGGAAAACATATTTCCGCGTAATTGTATGTGTTAATAAGACGATCTTAGGGTTCCTAACAAGAAGATTTGACTTATTAATGTTTTCAAAGGGAAAACATATTTCCGCATATTTGTATGTGTTAATAAGACGATCTTAGGGTTCCTAACAAGAAGATTTGACTTATTAACAGATTTCCGCATAATTGTATGTGTTAATAAGATTTGACTTATTAATGTTTTCAAAGGGAAATCTTGCAGAAAACGAACTGATTTCTTAGGGTTCCTAACAAGAAGATTCGACTTATTAATGTTTTCAAAATGAAATCACATATTATTGAGAAGAAAATAAAAATTATATTTCAGAGTTCTTATATTGTCTTCGAGAACTTCAGATTATCAGTTACGATTCAGTTTTAGATTTCTCTTGTATTGCCTTTACCTTCTTATGTTGCCTTTTTATATTTCCTTCAAGCCATCTCACCGCACTCTTCCTTACATTGCCTTCCACACTTGCCATATTGCCTCCACCGCGAATCGAACTAACCACATATTGAATGCTGAACACAGGTGCTTACCATCGAGCCATCGGGTACTTCTGCTTCTCAGCGTATAATTGTTCTACATGATGTCTGCTGATGATGATGCAAGATTTCCCTTTGAAAATATTAATAAGTCAAATCTTCTTGTTAGGAACCCTAAGATCGTCTTATTAACACATACAATTATGCGGAAATATGTTTTCCCTTTGAAAACATTAATAAGTCAAATCTTCTTGTTAGGAACCCTAAGATCGTCTTATTAACACATACAATTATGCCGAAATCTGTTAATAAGTCAAATCTTCTTGTTAGGAAGCCTAAGATCGTCTTATTAACACATACAATTATGCGGAAATCAGTTAATAAGTCAGATCTTCTTGTTAGGAACCCTAAGATCGTCTTATTAACACATACAATGATGCGGAAATCAGTTAATAAGTCAGATCTTCTTGTTAGGAACCCTAAGATCGTCTTATTAACACATACAATTATGCGGAAATCTGTTAATAAGTCATATCTTCTTGTTAGGAACCCTAAGATCATCTTCTTGTTAAGAACCCTAAGAAATCAGTCCGTTTTCTGCAAGATTTTCCTTTGAAAACTTTAATAAGTCAAATCTTATTGTTAGGAACCCTAAGATCATCTTATTAAAATAAGAAGTTTTTCTCTTTCAGCTTTTTTTTCAATATTTTGACAGAAATTTCGAGAAGATTTTCTTATTAATAACACATATAAAAAGAAATCGCAAAGAAAAAAGAAGAAATTGCACTTGATAATATCAATAAGAATTTCCTCATTAAACCAATTAGATTTGCGTATGGTTTTTTTTTCGTTTCCGCCGTCTTGACTACCCCTGAGCCTGAAAACCGTTCATAAAGACAATCTTATTCATTTTATTAGGCATTTTTGGCTCTGTGTGTAGGGAATTCATATAACTCCAAGTCAACTACTAGTTCTTTATTTTTCAGTGTTCATAGCACTTTTATTAGAGCGTCTCGGGCTTACAGGCAAAAAAAAAAAAGACGGCCGTACCTCCCCTCATACAAAGTGTTTTTGAAAAACATTAAAAAAAAAATTTTTTTTGTGGCAAGCCTAGATGTCGCCTAATTACATTTTTCTTCAAATCTTTGGCATTTGTTGTCGGATTTTAATGTTTGACACATAAATTTATTCGTCTCAAAGAGGAGGTTTTTTCTCAAGAAAGTTCATTGAGCTCAAGCGTTTCGTTGTTGTACCACAATCGACTGAGATGGAAACAAAAGGTGAAGGATGACTTGAACTCCCTTGGGGTTTCCAATTGGCGTCAGTTATCGCTAAAAAGGAATGATTGACGTGCTCTGATACGAAACGGCAAAAACCCGCTTAGGCGTGTTGTCGTCATTATGATCAAAGCCAAGATTAGAATTTCAGATAAAAAAAGTATCTTTTTTAAGTCAGCTTTTGATTTCATTGAAAATGTGTATGATGTCAGCATTGATCTGGCTTAGAACTCCGGTTTCGACCTTAACTGAGGCCTGGACAGCTACGTATGAATGCATGATAAAACCAAACCAAAAACGTAAATAAATTATTATTAATATCTCATAACTAAATTTGTTTAGTTAACTAAAACAAGTACTTCTATGTATAGAAATCTGAAGATATTTGGTATTTGAGAAAAGGTTTCGAAAAAGCAATTTATTTTTTTCTATTAATTTATACCAATGGTACAATGAACAGCTAGGATGAAAATAAATAATAATAGTTGACTTGGAGTTATATGAATTTCCTACAGGGTTTGGAGACAGAATTTCTTTATGTCAGTATGTAATTCTGTCACAAATATTGTACGATTGAAAAAAACATGGCCGCTTGTCAAAAATTATTTCAGTAGCGTCACGTATAAAAAAATATGGGGTGTGCTGAATAAAATGTTGACAATCTGTGGCTCATCACAAGCTCATCATTCGCTACATGAAAAGGAAGTATGCAATTATTGTTGCATATTGGGGTCTATCAGCTATTCCGACGGAGCTCCCGGCGGGAGAAAATTTAACAGATCATGAGGGAATTCCAACGATTTTAAGGGAATTTGACGGTATGTTTCGATAAATTCGATGTTATCTTTATTGACTCTATTACCTTTATTCCTGCCGGGAGCTCCGCCGGAATAGCTGATAGACCCCATTATCTCTTAAGTATCAGCATCAGAGCATCAATAAAGTAACTTGACTGCAATACTGCAGTAATATTGATAATAATATTAACGTTAATAACTTCAGAAGCACGCATCTACTAGCTTTCAGTTCTTTTCTTATAAACAACGATATTTTCGAAATGCATTTAACAGTGGGAGTAGTTGCCCCACCAACCCCCATCTGTACATACCAGTTTATTGAAATTTTTTTTGTATAATTGCTTACATTGAAATTCTGTGCTCCTGATACTTGTCAAATATTAAAAACAACTTATTAGCGTGTGCTTAAATGTTTCTTAAAATTTATAAAATAATTATTGAACCACCAATTTCGAAAAGCGCTAATTCCAGAAAATTTACGAGCATGTTTTTTTAATTATTATGCGTTCCAAATAATTCCCAGCGACTTTTATATTAAAAAACCACATCAGCTTTTAAAGGGGAAATTATACAATCTTAAATTGGATTAAAAGCTCGTGTTTCAATCATCTCCTGTATTTTAACTCGGCCTGACATAACAGCAGCATTGGAGAGCACTTAGCAGCGCATGAAACAAATAACCAGAAGCAATTTTGCTACAAAAAAAAAAAAAAAATTCTCAAGCGACATCGTAAAATAAGAGAAAGATGCGTACATTGCGCATTTAAACCTGAAAGAATAATATTGACATACAACGTTTTGCAGTATGAAAAAAAATTTTCAAACTTTTTTTATCTACATACATACAAATATTGCTACAAACATACATACAGTTTTCAAAATTTCATTTTTGTATATCTACCTACACAAATATTCTGTGCTCCTGTTACATTTTTTTTAAATTTCAAAGAAATGAAGCAAATAAATTGGCGAAAATGGCAGATACCACTTAAACATGCATGCGAATTACAGTAGAAATTTCCCGCCTTGTTACCCGGGTCTTCAGACCAGTAATCGACTAGTCAAAAGCAACTATTCGACTAGTCGATTAGTGATAATCGAATATTTTTGGAAACGACTAGTCGAAATCGATTATTCGACTAATCGATTTGTCGATTATCAAGAGCCCTACCAAATGCGTGCCCGCAACCTCATTGTAGCGTCTGGCTGTGGTATGGACCGTTTCCGCCCGTTTGGGCTTCTTCGGTTCCGCTCCGTGGCTATCCTGATTTGAACGGTTTCTCTTTTGAGAAGCGTCCTGGTTGCGTGGAGGGGCCGGATTCTTCTTCTGGAAGTTTTCGTACTCCTCCACCACCGCTTTGTAGTAATCAGCGTCCTTGGTTCCACAGGCTGCCTCGCCGTTTTTTATTCTTTCGAGCATAAACAGCGCCCTCTGCTACCTATTACGCCTTGACTGGCCTTCACTTTTCTTTTTCTTCCTACCCTTGGCCGCAGGTGCACTTTGGTTGGCGCCGCCAGCCGCCTTGGGGTCGGAAGTTGGTCCTAGGGTACTTTGGTTGGTACCCAACTGGATTTTTGGTACTGATGTAACTGCTTGTGCTTTTGGTGTACTATGGTTGGCACCACCGCAAGCACTGATAATCGTCTCCTGACTGGAGGCGAGAAGGGTCTCCTCTTCAGATTCCGTCGCTTCTGGCAACGCATCCCTGTAGAGGCTTTTCGTATTCGTCGTGTTCGTCATAGTCGTCGCTTTTGTCGTTGCTTGCAAGTCCGCGTCCGTCAAGGAAGTCGGTACGACCGTGTGTTCGTCTGCGCTTTTTGTATTAGTCAGTTTGTTTGTGTTTATTTTGTTTTGTTCATCCATAATTTGGTCCCACGAGTAAGCCGGAAAGGGTTGGTCACTCGTTCGCAGAGCCGGTATGCGTAGAGAAGGCACTTATACAACCGACCTTGCCCGGGCATCGGAGGGGACCGTTCGCGATCAGAAATTCAATAGCCGCCCTCTGACCATTCATCCATCGGCACGGGTACCTCGACAACTTGGATTAGGGTGGTTTTCTGCGGCAATCCTAGCACTCGCCTCAACCACGGGGTGGGATCGACAAACCGTTGGGTCTGTCTGCCCCAGCCCAAAGATGGAACGAGTGGAAGGCTTTCCTTTTAGTTTTTGCCGCAGCCCGTGGTTCGCCCGTTGGGGAGATGCCTCGGCTTGCCGCAAAAAGGTGTTGGTGCGGCTATCCTAACATTCTCCACATCTACGGGGGCGGTTTGTCCACCGCACCCCATGGATATAGAGAATGGTAGGCTTTCCTCTTAGTTCGCCGCGGTCCGTGGTTCCGTCGTGGGAAGGATGCTACGGGCCGCCGCTTAAGCCCCTTCGCCGCGACAAGGCGACCAACTTGAAGGGGTAAAGTCCGTACGATATTTAAATTTCGATCTTAACATTGTGGAATTTTCTTACAAAATCATATCGTTAAAAAAATGAACTTTACCAATAGGCAAAAAGTTAAATAAATAAAGCCAGAAGTGAAGATGTATTTCAAAGCTTACATATGGTGTTTAGATGCCGAAGATGATATGATTGTTGTTTTTTTTTTGGCACAAAAATAAAAGCAAGTGGCAGCTGCTGGATCATTGCATAGATATGTACGTGTGTGTGTAAGGGAATGAGCGGATTGTTGTGTCTTTTGGAGTTTTATAAGGGTGCTGAATAGTGATATATAGTTCGGGCATAACAGAATGTGGAGATAACAAAATAGCTGGAGAGTTTGGAGACCTCTTTTTTGTTTAATAACAAATAAATTAAAATAATTTTCAAAAATTTTTTTGGTGAGACACCAGATTAGTCCATTCTAAGTTTCCAATATAAATTTTATAGAGATCTATCCATAAATACTATACGAAATTGGGTTACGACTGTTTGTATGGGGAGAGTGTTAGCCTATTAATATATAAACTAGTATATCCCGTGGTCGAAATTCGACCAATTTAAAATAGTTGAACTTATTCAAACATCTGATCAACTTTTTGTCATTTGCTGCCTTTAGGCCCGTGGCCGAACCTCGACCAACTTAAATGTATACATTAAAAACTCATCTATAGGCAAAATGAGGCCATCAAAGAATTTAAAAAATAGTGGCTGTTATTATATAATAAAAATATTAAATTACAGCAGCCCTTTCCAAAATTATTTATGGCAAATGCCATGCAAATATTCGGATTTCGAGATTTTAATTTGCACTTGAATAATCGGATGATGAGATTGTGCTTAACAAATAGCCACTAATTTATGCAATCGTTTTGTCTCAAACGATAGAAATCACTACAATTTATAGAAGTAATCTACCGAAGTCCGATAAATATACTACTGTGTTTGAAAAAATTTCGCAACTTCGATCTTATATCATCAAAAATTAGACAAAAAAACCCAAATTGAATAAGCGGTTATCGCATTTCTATAATGGGTGGTATGTATGCATATGCTTTCCGTCAACTAAAAATATTCAGCAATTTTTTTCTCGAAAATAGATATCACAAACATAAAAATTTTAAAAAAGTCAAGATAAGAAATTTTTATATATTGAAAAAAAAAAAAAAAAATTGGCCGATAGCTCTACTTGAACCATTAACCGCTCGACCACTACCCCCGACGATTCCCACTGGGCTATCGCTTTATGTACAAATTGATTGTCAGATAACCAATTCAAGTGGTATGAGAAATTTTCATTCGCTTATTACAGATAAATGAAGCAGGATTGGTTATATATTAGATAATTGTGCGCTGCCTTAGAGGTATGCCAACAAATCCATATGCATTTCATTAATATTTATGCATATTTAGTATGGGTTTAAGTTTGGCAAATATTTATATGTAAAATTTGTTAGCCTATTAATATAATAGATAATGGACCAAAGTACTCAATGAGCGAGGGAATGAAAATAATTTCTCTCTCATAATAGGACGTGTTTAATGAGGGAGAGAATGAAGATAAAGAGTGGGTTCCTTTGAAGTTCAGCCAACTTCGAAATATGAGTTTGACGCTATTACTCTAACTCTCAAAGAGCGAGAGAATCAAAATATTTCCATTGCTGGTATTTTACACACATATACAAACTTCTCAAAATAAGCTTGGTACTCCAACAACAGGAGCCATATTGAATTATTATTTTATTTTTTTGAAACATTTTTTTTGTATGGTGGTACGCAAGCCAACTTTGATTGCGACATATTTTTTTCAAATTAAAAGTTTGACCATGGTTGCCCTATTTCACATTTTAATAATGGTGTCATGAAAACATAAAACTTTGTAGAATTTCATTTTAAACAAATCTTTTACATCGGAATTTTTCCTTGAATAAATTTTTTTAATATGGAATTCTACAATTAAGTGAAGCTTTATTGGGCTTTTGAATCTCTATTTAGATATATACATACATATTAGAGTTTTATGGAAAAATATAATTTTGATTACGTTTTCCCAAAAAATTGTATAGTTAAATTACATTTTATTATAAATATATGTAATTGAAAATTTAAGATTTTCAGGATTTTATGGCACAACAATATAACATTTTTATTGTTTCATTTGTTTATTAATACTTTGGAATATATGGCGACCATAGTTATCTCATTTTTATTATAGAATTCTACGAAGAAGATGTTTGATTTTTATTTTTTTAAAAAAGCAAAATTTCATACACTGAGAGAAATGCATTGAATGTTGTGACAATATCGCTATTGATAGCGACGAGTTTGATGCAATATTCATTCAGAATGAGCGAGTTATCAAATATTATTTGCTCCCAAAAAAAAGTAAAATGACATGTCAACCATTTCGAAATTATGTACTATTTTCTATATTTATGGATAGAATGCTAATATATTTGAACGGCACGTCAATATATTTGGTCGTAATATGAATTTCTATTGTCGGTATATCCATATCCATATTTACCGCATAGTAATAATGGTAGAGACAGCGCATTAATATATATTGGCGAAATGTAAATTTTTCTGGGACGCATAATCATAATAGTTCAACAATTTGTACTATGGATTTTCTAACAATATTACAACTTGTTGGAGCGTTTTTTTTTTAATTCAAAATTTTTTGAATTTCTTATGATTGAACATTTTTCTAAAAATTTCATAAAATGCCGTAGCCGAATGGTAGAATACTGGGCTAACGTGCCATAGGAGCAGGGTTCGAATCATACTGAAACCAGATGTTAAATAATATAAAATTTTTGTTTTTTTAAACTATTTAGAATTTATCAATAGTTTATATGGATACCATTTCAATAGTGATTTATCAAAAAAGCATTAATGAAACATCCATATTCATTGATGGGACAGAATTATCAATTTTTAATTAATGTGATATCAATAATTATGGATGTTCCATCCATAGATTTCCCTCCGTGTATTATATAAAATTGACGGCAATGGGTGTATCTATTTCAATCTATTTTTTTATTTTTTTTTCCTTGATGAATTTCAATACAGAAAGTTAAAGCATTGATTGCTTCTTTCCTAAAAATTTTATTTTTAAACTAAACTTACTAAAGCGTGCGAGATATGAGAAAAACAAATTGTCACTTTTTTTTAATACTTTGGTACATAACAACACATATTGGGGCAACTCTCATGCGGAAACAAATTGGCTGTTCGCGCCGACGCCATCTATTTGGAGTGTAACATTTCAATATACATATATGAGTTCAACGCCGAATCTACTGTTTGAACTCAATGAGCGAGAGAATTGGAGTGTTTACGCAAGTATGGATATTAGAGTGGTTCACAAATATGGACTTTTTGGAAATTCTAAAACGCTACCCCCAATTATTGTTCCTTATGACAAAAAAAGAGGCTGCTATTTTTTTTTTTTTTTTTAAAGGTGGTTTAGAGGTCGCGCTACTCGTTTTTATAAAAAAAATGAGATACTTGCAATTTTAATTTCATTTTAACATGTTTAAGTGCAGTAAAAATTTGGGTTTTTATGTGTTGTTATTCTGTTTTCATTGGCGAATATTCCTGCAATTCAATAGCCTTCTTGGATGAGTAGAAAGGGTTTAACTCCTGAAAATATGTTTCGAAATAGAAAACGGTGCAACTAAAACGCCTACACTGATCTCATTGCGCATTGGTTTTTTGGATATATTTCGCATCTAGAATGTTTATGACATCGCTGATTATGAATCCGATGTCAGTTTTTTTAAATTCAAAATGGCGGGTCCAATATGGCGGTGATTTTTTTGAAAAATAATTGGATTTTATTGAAACTTGGTACTCGGGGGTTTATGCGTTGTCTGATTACGAATCCGATATCGGTTTTTTGAAATTCAAAATGGTGGATCCAACATGGCGGTGCATTTTTGAAAACTAATTCGACTGTGTGAAACACGTCACTGATGGATTTATGACATCGATTTATATGAACTAGTATTCCTTGTGATCGAAAGTTCGACCAATAAATACTTTATAGGGTCGAGGGGTCGCTAGCCCCGTACCCCCATCCTTAAATTTCGGGGACGCCCCTGAAAATATACCACCTATACTTCAGTTTTCTCAATTTTCTTTCCATCGTTGCATATTTTATTCCAATTGGTCAAACGGTTCGCTCACAGGAGGTTCCTACAGGTTTTCTTGTGGCGTATTTATTGACATCGGATTCCTATGCAAGTTTGGCAAAAGTGGCATCTTATATATTATATATTAATATATATAAATGAAATATGCACCGATGGAAAGGAAATTGAAAAAACTGATGGTATATTTTCAGGGGCGTCCCCGAAATTTAAGGATGGGGGTGCGGGGCTAGCGACCCGTCGACCCTATAAAGTATTTATTGGTCGAATTTTCGATCACAAGCAATACTAGTTCATATAAATCGATGTCATAAATCCATCATTGACGAGTTTCACACAGTCGAATTAGTTTTCAAAAATGCACCGCCATATTGGATCCACCATTTTGAATTTAAAAAAGCCGATATCGGATTCGTAATCAGACAACGCATAAACCCCCGAGTACCAGGTTTCAATAAAATCCAATTAGTTTTCAAAGAAATGACCGCCATATTGGACCCGCCATTTTGAATTTAAAAAAAACTGACATCGGATTCATAATCAGCGATGTCATAAACCTTCTAGATGCGAAATATATCCAAAAAACCAATGCGCAATGAGATCAGTGTAGGCGTTTTAGTTGCACCGTTTTCAATTTCGAAACATATTTTCAGGAGTTAAACCCTTTCTACTCATCCAAGAAGCCTATTGAATTGCAGGAATATTCGCCAACGAAAACAGAATAACAACACACAAAAACCCAAATTTTTACTGCACTTAAACATGTTAAAATGAAATTAAAATTGCAAGTATCTAATTTTTTTTATAAAAACGAGTAGCGCGACCTCTAAAGGACCTTTAAAAAAAAAACAAAAAAATAGCAGCCTCTTTTTTTGTCACAAGGAACCATATTTCGGGGTAGCGTTTTAGATTTTCCAAAAAAAAAAATTTTTGAACCACTCTAATGGATATGTGTATGCAAATAGATATGAGTATGAAATTGGTTTGACGTTTATTTTGAAGGCGTGGAAATTTGGAAATATGAGTTCGTGTAATATTAAAGAATATTAATGAGCGAGAGAACGAAAATAGTTACACATTCATTTTAGAGAAGTATGGGTTGTATTTAAAAAAAATGTATTATACATGGCGTGGTTTTAAAACTTTTTAGTGGGGGTAAATTACAAATTCTGGTTAGGTGAAAAAAAGTTTGAGGGTTTTCTAGCTTTTTTCTTTAACCATAACTTAGCAATATTTAAAAGACACTTTATATGGATTTTTCCTTTGATTTAAGGAAAAAAAATGTATATTGATTTTAAAAAAATTCTATTCTATTTGGTCTAGACTTGTTTGGGGCTCGGGTTGCAAATCTGCCCTTTTAAAAGTTAATACATATATACATCTGAAAAGAAATTATTTGTTGTCTTCAGTAAAATTTAAGATTTCCGCTTATCACTTGGTTTAGTTAAAAATTTAAGTATCGTATCCATAAAATATGTTTTCGATTTTTATACTTTAAATAAGGAATTTATCAGCAACTCTATCTCAATCGATAGAAATCGTGAAATTTATCGAAATAATCTACAGAAATTGAATAAACAGACCACTATGTTTGAAAAAAATTCGCAAATTGCAGCTTACATCTTCAAAAATTAGAGCAGTCAGACTTATATTAATGGTAATTTTTTGAAATATTTACCAAAAAAAAAAAAAAGCGGTTATAGCATTTCTATAATGGGTGGTATGTATGTATATTTATGATCTAAAATTATTATTTCACATGGCTTTCCGTAAACTAAAAATATTCGCACCAAATTTTTTTTCTCGAAAATAGAAATCACAAACATAAAAATATTGTTTATAAAAATTTTAAGAAGTCAAGATTAGAAATATAAAAATATATAAAAAATATAAAAAATTTTCAATGACAAAAAAGAAAAAAATTTTGGCCGATAGCTGTAACTGTACTTGAACCATCAACCGCTCGACCACTGCCCCCTGACGCTTCCCACTGGGCTATCGCTTTATTTACAAATTGATTGTCAGATAACCAATTCAAGTTGCATGAGAAATTTTCATTCGCTTATTACAGAGAAATGAAGCAGTATTGGTTATATATTAGATAATTGTGCACTGCTTTAGAGGTATGCCAACAAATCCATATGCATTTCATAAATATTTATGCATATTTAGTATGGGTATAAGCTTGGCAATTACTTATATGTAAAATTTGTTAGCCTATTAATATAATAGATAATCAAAGCAGAGAAATAATAATACATACGTAATTCATCAACAATTTTTTTAATATTGTTTTTCCATTAGTTAAGTTCCGTACCTATTTGTACACATTTCTTTAAGGTTTTTTTATTATAGTAATTATAAAGTAGTTTATAACAAAAAAAGGAGAGCCTTGAGAGATAAGGACAAAAAATTATTGTTGTCCCTTTTACGAAATGTCCAATATATATCTTTTTGCAATAATGAAATCATAACATCTTTTTGTAAATATTCTGTAAAAGGGAATATTGTACCTTTTGCATCCATTGATTCTCAGAATATTTTATATGAAATAACTCCCACTTTACAAAACGAATTTATTCCCATTCAAAACGAAATAAGTCCCACTTAAAATAAAAACGCGTAACGAAATAAGTCCCACCAATTGACGAAATAAGTCCTACTTTTAAAAACGAAATAACTCCCACTTTCAAAATAGCATTTTTTGATGGAACTTATTTCGTTTTTAAAAGTGGGACTTATTTCGTGGGAGTTATTTCATAGACCCACAAATGTTTACTACTTGCAGGCCACCTATATTCGATTCTCGGTGGAGGCAACAATTTAAAACTGTTTCTTTTTTTTTTAATTTTTCGTTTTTATTTTATTTTTTAAGCAAGGAAAATTAAAAAAAAAAATCAGAGTTCTGTCAATTATACTTTTACTTGCCAGCGTCTAATTACAGCTTTGCTTAAAAGAGACGATTGGGGATATTTTTCTGGACAATCTTCAACTGTATGAAAAATATATTTTCTGATTAGAAAATATACTTTTCCAATATTTAACCCCCTAAAAATTTCAGAAGTGAATTAAACTTAAAAAAAATCGAGAAAAGCTTAGAACATCAAATAATCAAAGTAATAAAAAGTTAAATACATAGGGCCACAAGTGAAGCTGGATTTCTTATCTTACAAATGGTGTTTAGATGCCGAAGATGATATGATTTGGTACATTTTGTTGTTTTTTTTTTTTGGCACAAAAATAAAAGCAAGTGGCAGCTGCTGGATCATTGCATAGATATGTACGTGTGTGTGTAAGGGAATGAGCGGATGGTGGGTGTGTCTTTGGGCGTTAGTGATGTATAGTTCGGGTATAACAGAATGTGGAGATAATAAAATAGCTGGAGAGTTTGGAGACCTATTTTTTGTTTAATAATAAATAAACTAAGTATAATTTTTAAAATTTTTTTTGGTGAGACAGCAGATTAGTCCATTCTAAGTTTCCAATATAAATTTTATAGTGATCTATCCACAAATACTATACGAAATTGGGTTACGAAAGTTTGTATGCGGAGAGTGTTAGCCTATTAATATATAGATACTGCAATTTTTCCTAAGGTGATGAAAACATGCACCATTTGAAATTATTATGTTTCGGCTTGTATTAATGCTACAGATTTTATTTAACAACATTTTAGTGTTGGTAAATTACAAATGCTGGTTAGGGCAAATCTACCCTTTTGCAAAAACAGTTAAAGGTTTTTTTAGTATAAATAATGGACCCAAGTACTCAATGAGCGAGGGAGTGAAAATAATTTCTCTAATAATAGGAGCTTATTGAGTGAAAGAATGAAATTCATTGAGTTCTATTTATAGAAATTTATTATACGTGGCTTTTTTCATCTCTTTAGTGTTGGTAAATTAAAAATGCTGGTTAGGGCAAATCTACCCTTTTGCAAAAGCAGTTAAAGATTTTTCTAGCTTTTTTCTTTACCCATAACTTAGCAATATTTAGAAGACATTTTAAATTGATTTTTGATTTGATTTTTAAAAAAAATGTAGGTATATTGATTTAAAAAAAAATTGTATTCAACGCGGTAAAATCGGCCAAAATCTAGCCTTTTGTAAAAACTGTTAAAGGTTTTTCTATCTTTTTTCCTTAACCATAACAAAAATATTTAAAACGACACCTCATATCGATTTTTGATTTGATTTTTGAAAAAAATGTGGGTATGTTGATTTAAAAAAAAGTTATTCAAAAGTGGTTAAACCGGGCAAAATCTAGTTTTATGCACAATCAGTTTGAGGGTTTTCTAGCTGTTTTCCTTATCCATAACTTGTAAATATTTAAAAAGACATTTCATATCGATTTTTGATTTGATTGTTGAAAAAAAATTTGGGTATGTTGATTTAAAAAAAAAGTTATTCAAAAGTGGTTAAACCGGGCAAAATCTAGCCTTTTGTAAAAACTGTTAAAGGTTTTTCTATCTTTTTTCCTTAACCATAACAAAAATATTTAAAACGACACCTCATATCGAATTTTTAATTTGATTTTTGAAAAAAATGTGGGTATGTTGATTTAAAAAAAAAGTTATTCAAAAGTGGTTAAACCGCGCAAAATCTAGTTTTATGCACAATCAGTTTGAGGGTTTTCTAGCTTTTTTTATAAACCATAACTTAAAAATATTTAAAAAGACATTTCATATCGATTTTTGAATTGATTTTTGAAAGAATGAAATTCATTGAGTTCTATTTATAGAAATTTATTATACGTGGCTTTTTTCATCTCTTTAGTGTTGGTAAATTAAAAATGCTGGTTAGGGCAAATCTACCCTTTTGCAAAAGCAGTTAAAGATTTTTCTAGCTTTTTACTTTACCCATAACTTAGCAATATTTAGAAGACATTTTAAATTGATTTTTGATTTGATTTTTAAAAAAAATGTAGGTATATTGATTTAAAAAAAAGATTGTATTCAAAGTGGTAAAATCGGCCAAAATCTAGCCTTTTGTAAAAACTGTTAAAGGTTTTTCTATCTTTTTTCCTTAACCATAACTTAAAAATATTTAAAAAGACACCTCATATCGATTTTTGATTTGATTTTTGAAAAAAATGTGGGTATGTTGATTTAAAAAAAGTTATTCAAAAGTGGTTAAACCTCGCAAAATCTAGTTTTATGCACAACCAGTTTGAGGGGTTTCTAGCTTTTTTATAAACCATAACTTAAAATATTTAAAAAGACATTTCATATCGAATTTTGATTTGATTTTTGAAAAAATGCGGGTATGTTGATTTAAAAAAAAAAAGTGGAATTTTTTTACAAAATCATATCGTTAAAAAAATAAACTTTACCAATAGGCAAAAAGTTAAATACATAAAGCCAGAAGTGAAGCTGGATTTCTTAGCTTACAAATGGTGTTTAGATGCCGAAGATAATATGATTTGGAACATTTTGTTGTTGTTTTTTGGCACAAAAATAAATGCAAGTGGCAGCCGCTGGATCATTGCATAGCTATGTACGTGTGTGTAAGGGAATGAGCGGATGGCGGGTGTGTCTTTGGGAGTTTTATAATAGTGCTCAATAGTGATGTATGCTGAATAGTGATGTATAGTTCGGTTATAACAGAATGTGGAGATAATAAAATAGCTGGAGAGTTTGGAGACCTATTTTTTGTTTAATAATAAATAAACTAAGAATAATTTTCAAAATTTATTTTGGTGAGACAGCAGATTAGTCCATTTTAAGTTTCCAATATAAATTTTATAGGGATCTATCCATAAATACTATACGAAATTGGGTTACGAAAGTTTGTATGGCGAGAGTGTTAGCCTATTAATATATAGATACTGCAATTTTTCCTAAGGTGATGAAAACATGCACCATTTGAAATTATTATGTTTCGGCTTGTAGTAATGCTACAGATTTTATTTAACAACATTTTAGTGTTGGTAAATTACAAATGCTGGTTAGGGCAAATCTACCCTTTTGCAAAAACAGTTAAAGGTTTTTTTAGTATAAATAATGGACCCAAGTACTCAATGAGCGAGGGAGTGAAAATAATTTCTCTAATAATAGGAGCTTATTGAGTGAAAGAATGAAATTCATTGAGTTCTATTTATAGAAATTTATTATAAGTGGCTTTTTTCATCTCTTTAGTGTTGGTAAATTAAAAATGCTGGTTAGGGCAAATCTACCCTTTTGCAAAAACAGTTAAAGGTTTTTCTAGCTTTTTTCTTTATCCATTCTTTACGTCATATCGATTTTTGATTTCATTTTTGAAAAAAATGTGGGTATGTTGATTTAAAAAAAGTTATTGAAAAGTGGTTAAACCTCGCAAAATTTAGCCTTATGCAAAAAAGTTTGAGGCATTTCTAGCTTTTTTCCTTAACCATAACTTAAAAATATTATAAAGACATTTCATATAGATTTTTGATTTGATTTTTGAAAAAAATGTGGGTAGGTTGATTTAAAAAAAAAGTTATTCAAAAGTGGTTAAACCTCCCAAAATCTAGCTTTATGCAAACACAGTTTGAGGGTTCTCTAGCTTTTTTCATTAACCATAATTTAGAGATATTTAAAAAGACATTTTATATTGATTTTTGATTTGATTTTTGAAAAAAAAAATGTAGGTATATTGATTTTTAAAAAAAAATTATTCAAAAGTGGTGAAACCGGGCAAAATCTAGCCTCTTGTAAAAACTGTTAAGGGTTTTCCTATCTTTTTTCCCTAGCCATAACTTAAAAATATTCAAAAACACATTTCATATCGAATTTTGATTTGATTTTTGAAAAAAATGCGGGTATGTTGATTTAAAAAAAAAAGTTATTCAAAAGTGGTCAAACCTCCCAAAATCTAGCCTTATGCAAAAACAGTTTGAGGGGTTTCTAGCTTTTTTCCTCAATCATAACATGGAAATATTTAAAAAGACATTTTATATTGATTTTTGATTTGATTTTCGAAAAAAATATAGATATATTGATTTAAAAAAAATGTATTCTAAAGTGGTAAAGTCGGGTAAAATCTATCCTTTTGCAAAATTTCGATCTTAAGATTGTGGAATTTTTTTACAAAATCATATCGTTAAAAAAATAAACTGTACCAATAGGCAAAAAGTTAAACACATAAAGCGAGAAGTGAAGCTGGATTTCTTAGCTTAAAAATGGTGTTTAGTTGCCGTAGATGATATGATTTGGAAGATTTTGTGGTTTTTTTTGGCACAAAAATAAATGCAAGTGGCAGCCGCTGGATCATTGCATAGATATGTACGTGTGTGTGTAAGGGAATGAGCGGATGGTGGGTGTGTCTTTGAGAGTTTTATAATAGTGCTCAATAGTGATGTATGCTGAATAGTGATGTATAGTTCGGGTATAACAGAATGTGGAGATAATAAAATAGCTGGAGAGTTTGGAGGCCTATTTTTTGTTTAATAATAAATAAACTAAGAATAATTTTCAAAATTTATTTTGGTGAGACAGCAGATTAGTCCATTCTAATTTTCCAATATAAATTTTATAGGGATCTATCCATAAATACTATACGAAATTGGGTTACGAAAGTTTGTATGGCGAGAGTGTTAGCCTATTAATATATAGACTAGTATATCCCGTGGTCGAAATTCGACCAATTTAAAATAGTTGAACTTATTCAAACATCTGATCAACTTTTTGTCAATAGCTGCCTTTAGGACCCGTGGCCGAACCTCGACCAACTTAAATGTATACATTAAAAACTCATCTATAGGCAAAATGAGGCCATCAAAGAATTTAAAAAATAGCGGCTGTTATTATATAATAAAAATATTAAATTACAGCAGCCCTTTCCAAAATTATTTATGGCAAATGCCATGCAAATATTCGGTTTTCGAGATTTTATGTTGCACTTGAATAATCGGATGATGAGATTGTGCTTAACAAATAGCCACTAATTTATGCGATCGTTTTGAGCAGGTGAAGAACAAGAAAATATTAGGTTGAAAATTAAGTAAATTGTAATAGTTAAGATTAAAGGTTTTTTAATATAAAAAAAAACATAATTTAAGAAAAAAAGGAATATTCCGCAACCGGGTCTTGCAACTGTGCACACCGTATTCTATTCTATTTATAGAAATTTATTATTTAGTGTTGGTAAATTACAAATGCTGGTTAGGGCAAATCTAGGCTTTTGCAAAAACAGTTTGAGGATTTTCTAACCTTTTTCCTTAGCCATAACTTAGAAATATTTAAAAAGACATTTCATATCGATTTTTTATTTGATTTTTGAAAAAAATGTGGGTATGTTGATTTAAAAAAAAAAGTTATTCAAAATAGGTTAAACCGGGCAAAATCTAGCCTTATGCAAAAACAGTTTGAGGGTTTTTAAGCTTTTTTCCTCAACCCTAACTTGAAAATATTTAAAAAGACATTTTATATTGATTTTTGATTTGATTTTTGAAAAAAAAAAAAAAATTTAGGTATATTGAAACGGGGCAAAATGTCTTTAGTAATATTTTAGTTGACCTCTAACCACTTCGTTTGGTACAAAATTTATGGACCTGTGAAAAATTATGGATTTTTATATTTCAAAATTTATAGAAATAATCTACCGAAAAAAAGGTTTATTAAGCTCTTATTATTCAAAATTTGTATGAAAATGCCATTTTAAAAAGCTTTATAAACCAATTTTATTTTTTATGAATATGAGGGTATTTTTAAAAAAATTTTAATTTTCGGAAAAACTTACCAAAAAACCCTAATTGTATAAGCGGTTATCTCATTTCTATAATGGGTGGTATGTATGTATATTTATGAAAATATTCGCAGTAAGTTTTTTCCGAAAAAAGTGTCACAAATATAAAAATATGTCTTATGAAATTTTAATGAGCTTATAAAAAATCAAGATTAGAAATACTCATATACCTAAAGATGTTTTAAAAAAAAAAAACTATTTCAATGAAAAAAAAAAAAAAATTGTAGCCCGGAGGAGCTTATTGAGTGGAAGAATGAAATTCATTTTGTAGAAATATGAGTTCTATTTATAGAAATTTATTATTTAGTGTTGGTAAATTACAAATGCTGGTTAGGGCAAATCTAGGCTTTTGCAAAAACAGTTAAAGGTTTTTCTAGCTTTTTTCTTTATCCATAACTTAGCAATATTTAGAAGACATTTTAATTTGATTTTTGATTTGATTTAAAAAAAAAATGTATTCAAAGTGGTAAAATCAGCCAAAATCTAGCCTTTTGCAAAAACTGTTAAAGGTTTTTCTATCTTTATACCTTTCATGAACATGAAATGGTATTATAACTTTGGTCCGATGTTTGTAAATATGAGAAGAAGAAGAGATAGACCCATCAATAAGTATACCGAAATGATCAGGATGACGAGATGAGTTGATTTAGCCATGTCCGTCTGTCTGTTTGAACGCAAACTAGTCCCTCAATTTTTGAGATATCTGGCTGAAATTTTGTATGTGGCCACCATTTTGTAATATAGGAATCATTTGTCGGAACTGACAAGATCGGACCAGTATAACATATAGCCCCCATACAACCGATTGTTCAGATATAAGGTTTTTTGGCCAAAACTTCCGCAATTAAAAAGTTAGGAACGTAAAAGTTTACAACTCGAGTAATTTCTATTTATGTAGTGTATATAGTGAAAATCAACGAGATCAGGCAAATGTAACATATAGCCCCCATACAACCGATTGTTCAGATATAAGAATTTTTGGCCAAAACTTCTGCAATTAAAAAGTTAGGAACGTAACATTTTGCAACTCGAGTACTTTCTATTTATGTAGTGTATATGTGAAAATCAACAAGATCGGGCAAATGTAACATATAGCCCCCATACAACCGATTGTTCAGATATAAGGTTTTTTGGCCAAAACTTCTGCAATTAAAAAGTTAGGACCGTAAAATTTTGAAACTCGAGTACTTTCTATTTATGTAGTGTATATAGTGAAAATCAACAAGATCGGGCAAATGTAACATATAGCCCCCATACAACCGATTGTTCAGATATAAGGTTTTTTGACCAAAACTTCTGCAATTAAAAAGTTAGGAACGTAAAATTTTGCAACTCGAGTACTTTCTATTTATGTAGTGTATATAGTGAAAATCAATAAGATCGGGCAAATGTAACATATAGCCCCCATACAACCGATTGTTCAGATATAAGGTTTCTTGGCCAAAACTTCTGCAATTAAAAAGTTAGGAACGTAAAATTTTGCATCTCGAGTACTTTCTATTTATGTAGTGTATATAGTGAAAATCAAAAAGATCGGGCAAATGTAACATATAGCCCCCATACAACCGATTGTTCAGATATAAGGTTTTTTGGCCAAAACTTCTGCAATTAAAAAGTTAGGAACATAAAATTTTGCAACTTGAGTACTTTCAATTTATGTAGTGTGTAGAGGAAAATCAAGAAGATCGGGTAAATATAACTATAGCCCCATACAACCGGTTGTTCCGATATAAGGTTTTTTGGCCAATACTTCCGCATTTAAAAAGTTAGGAACGTAAAATATTGCACCTTTAGTACTTTCTACATATGTAATGTGTATAGTGTAAGTCAGTACAATTGAACACGTATAATATATAGCCTCCATACAATCGATTGTTCCGATAACTCGGATCCTATTATTTTGTAAGTTTTTTTAAATTATAACAAAGATGTGTAATGTGTATAGTAAATATAGTTAAATTGACACAGGCTGTACTGGGGATCGAACAGTGAAAATCGTGACGCTTATTCATGAAAGGTATATAGCCTTCGGCACAGCCGAAGACAGCTTTCCTTACTTGTTTTTCCTTAACCATAACTTAAAAATATTTAAAAATACATTTCTTATCGATTTTTGATTTGATTTTTGAAAAAAATAGTATGTATATTGATTAAAAAAAAAAAATATTCAAAAGTGGTGAAACCGGGCAAAATGTAGCCTTTTGCAAAAATAGTTTGATGATTTTCTAGCCTTTTTCTTTAGCCATAACTTAGAAATATTTAAAAAAACATTTCATATCGATTTTTGATTTGATTTTTGAAAAAAATGTGGGTATGTTGATTTAAAAAAAGTTATTCAAAATTGGTTAAACCGGGCAAAATCTAGCCTTATGCAAAAACAGTTTGAGGGTTTTTAAGCTTTTTTCCTCAACCATAACTTAGAAATATTTAAAAAGACATTTTATATCGATTTTTGAAAAAAATAGTACGTATATTGATTTAAAAAATATTCAAAGTGGTGAAACCGGGCAAAATGTAGGCTTTGAGGATTTTCTAGCTTTTTTCCTTAGCCGTAACTTAGAAATATTTAAAAAGACATTTCATATCGATTTTTGATTTGATTTACAAAAAAATGTGGGTATGTTGATTTAAAAAAAAAAGTTATTCAAAAGTGGTTAAACCTCTCAAAATCTAGCCTTATGCTAAAACAGTTTGAGGGTTTTCTAGCTTTTTTCCCTAACCCTAACTTGAAAATATTTAAAAAGGCATTTTATATTGATTTTTGATTTGATTTTTGAAACAAAAAAATGTAGGTATATTGAAACCGGGCAAAATGTAACCTTTTGGAAAAAGAGTTTGAGGGTTTTCTAGCTTTTTTTATTAACCATAACTTAGAAATATTTAAAAAAACATTTCATATCGTATTTTGATTTGATTTTTAAAAAAAATGTGGGTATGTTGATTTAAAAAAAGTTATTCAAAATTAGTTAAACCGGGCAAAATCTAGCCTTATGCAAAAACAGTTTGAGGGTTTTTAAGCTTTTTTCCTCAACCATGACTTAGAAATATTTAAAAAGACATTTTATATCGATTTTTGAAAAAAATAGTACGTATATTGATTTAAAAAATATTCAAAAGTGGTGAAACCGGGCAAAATGTAGGCTTTGAGGATTTTCTAGCTTTTTTCCTTAGCCGTAACTTAGAAATATTTAAAAAGACATTTCATATCGATTTTTGATTTGATTTACAAAAAAAAATGTGGGTATGTTGATTTAAAAAAAAAGTTATTCAAAAGTGGTTAAACCTCTCAAAATCTAGCCTTATGCAAAAACAGTTTGAGGGTTTTCTAGCTTTTTTCCCTAATATTTAAAAAAAAACATTTTATATTGATTTTTTTTTTATTCAAAAGTGGTCAAACTTTGTCTAGACTTGTTTGGTGTTCGGGTTGTAAATCTGGATGAATAGAAATGAGTTGTTGTCTTTAGTAATATTTTAGTTGACCTCTAACCACTTCGTTTAGTACAAAATTTAAGGACCTGTGAAAAATTATGGATTTTTATATTTCAAAATTTATAGAAATAATCTACCGAAGTTGGACAAACAGAACAATATCCCCCTTATTCATAAAAAATATAAAAGGTTTATTAAGCTCTTATTATTCAAAATTTGTATGAAAATGCCATTTTAAAAAGCTTTATAAACCAATTTTATTTTTTATGAATATGAGGGTATTTTTAAAAAAATTTTAATTTTCGGAAAAACTTACCAAAAAACCCTAATTGTATAAGCGCTTATCTCATTTCTATAATGGGTGGTATGTATGTATATTTATGAAAATATTCGCAGTAAGTTTTTTCCGAAAAAAGTGTCACAAATATAAAAATATGTCTTATGAAATTTTAATGAGCTTATAAAAAATCAATATTAGAAATACTCATATACCTAAAGATGTTTAAAAAAAAAAAAAACTATTTCAATGAAAAAAAAATTGTAGCCCGGAGCTGGTCTCGAACCTACAACAGTTCGCTCGCTATCCGATGCGCTAACCACTGCTCTACTGCTTTATCTACGAATTTATTGTCAAATCACCAATTCAAGCTGTATGGGCAATGAGCGAGGCAATGAAAATAGTTTCTCTAATAAAAGGAGGAGCTTGTTGAGTGAAAGATTGAAAGGTTCATTTTGCAGAAAATGAGTTCTTTTTATAGAAACTTATTATACAGGCGTGTTTTTAAATCTTTTTAGAGGGGGTAAATTACAAATTCTGGTTAGGTCAAAAAAAGTTTGAGGATTTTCTAGCTTTTTTCTTTAACCATAACTTAGCAATATTTAAGACAATTTATATGGATTTTTTATTTGATTTAAAGAAAAAATATATATTAATTTTTCTATTCAATTTGGTCTAGTCTTTTTGGGGCTCGGGTAAATCTGCCCTTTTAAAAGTTAATACATATGTACATATGAATAGAAATCAGTTGTTGCCTTCAGTAAAATTTAAGACGACCGCTAACCACTTGATTTAGTTCAAAATTTAAGTACATATTAAATATGTTGTCGATTTTTATATTTTAAATAGGGAGTCTATCAGCAAATTTGTCTCAAACGGTAGAAATCACTAAAATTTATAGAAGTAATCTACCGAAGTCCGATAAATAGACTACTGTGTTTGAAAAAATTTCGCAACTTCGATCTTATATCATCAAAAATTAGACCTAAAAACCCAAATTGAATAAGCGGTTATCGCATTTCTATAATGGGTGGTATGTATGCATATGCTTTCCGTCAACTAAAAATATTCAGCAATTTTTTTTCTCGAAAATAGAGATCACAAACATAAAAATTTAAAAAAAGTCAAGATAAGAAATGTTTATATATTGAAAAAATAAAAACAATTTTCAATGACAAAAAAAAAAAAAAAATGTGGCCGATAGCTGTACTTGAACCATTAACCGCTCGACCACTACCCCCGACGCTTCCCACTGGGCTATCGCATTATGTACAAACTGATTGTCAGATAACCAATTCAAGTGGCATGAGAAATTTTCATTCGCTTATTACAGATAAATGAAGCAGGATTGGTTATATATTAGATAATTGTGCACTGCCTTAGAGGTATGTCAACAAATCCATATGCATTTCATAAATATTTATGCATATTTAGTATGGGTTTAAGCTTGGCAAATATTTATATGTAAAATTTGTTAGCCTATTAATATAATAGATAATGGACCGAAGTACTCAATGAGCGAGGGAGTGAAAATAATTTCTCTAATAATAGGAGGAGCTTATTGAGTGAAAGAATGAAATTCATTTTGTAGAAATATGAGTTCTATTTATAGAAATTTATTATTTAGTGTTGGTAAATTACAAATGCTGGTTAGGGCAAATCTAGGCTTTTGCAAAAACAGTTAAAGGTTTTTCTAGCTTTTTTCTTTATCCATAACTTAGCAATATTTAGAAGACATTTTAATTTGATTTTTGATTTGATTTAAAAAAAAAAATGTATTCAAAGTGGTAAAATCAGCCAAAATCTAGCCTTTTGCAAAAACTGTTAAAGGTTTTCCTATCTTTATACCTTTCATGAACATGAAATGGTATTATAACTTTGGTCCGATGTTTGTAAATATGAGTCATCAATCATCCATAAGTATACCGAAATGATCAGGATGACGAGACGTCTGTTTGAACGCAAACTAGTCCCTCAATTTTTGAGATATCTGGCTGAAATTTTGTATGTGGCCACCATTTTGTAATATAGGAATCATTTGTCGGAACTGACAAGATCGGACCAGTATAACATATAGCCCCCATACAACCGATTGTTCAGATATAAGGTTTTTTGGCCAAAACTTCCGCAATTAAAAAGTTAGGAACGTAAAAGTTTACAACTCGAGTAATTTCTATTTATGTAGTGTATATAGTGAAAATCAACGAGATCAGGCAAATGTAACATATAGCCCTCATACAACCGATTGTTCAGATATAAGAATTTTTGGCCAAAACTTCTGCAATTAAAAAGTTAGGAACGTAACATTTTGCAACTCGAGTACTTTCTATTTATGTAGTGTATATGTGAAAATCAACAAGATCGGGCAAATGTAACATATAGCCCCCATACAACCGATTGTTCCGATATAAGGTTTTTTGGCCAATACTTCCGCATTTAAAAAGTTAGGAACGTAAAATATTGCACCTTTAGTACTTTCTACATATGTAATGTGTATAGTGTAAGTCAGTACAATTGAACACGTATAATATATAGCCTCCATACAATCGATTGTTCCGATAACTCGGATCCTATTATTTTGTAAGTTTTTTTAAATTATAACAAAGATGTGTAATGTGTATAGTAAATATAGTTAAATTGACACAGGCTGTACTGGGGATCGAACAGTGAAAATCGTGACGCTTATTCATGAAAGGTATATAACCTTCGGCACAGCCGAAGACAGCTTTCCTTACTTGTTTTTCCTTAACCATAACTTAAAAATATTTAAAAATACATTTCTTATAGATTTTTGATTTGATTTTTGAAAAAAATAGTATGTATATTGATTAAAAAAAAAAAATATTCAAAAGTGGTGAAACCGGGCAAAATGTAGCCTTTTGCAAAAATAGTTTGATGATTTTCTAGCCTTTTTCTTTAGCCATAACTTAGAAATATTTAAAAAAACATTTCATATCGATTTTTGATTTGATTTTTTAAAAAAATGTGGGTATGTTGATTTAAAAAAAGTTATTCAAAATTGGTTAAACCGGGCAAAATCTAGCCTTATGCAAAAACAGTTTGAGGGTTTTTAAGCTTTTTTCCTCAACCATAACTTAGAAATATTTAAAAAGACATTTTATATCGATTTTTGAAAAAAATAGTACGTATATTGATTTAAAAAATATTCAAAAGTGGTGAAACCGGGCAAAATGTAGGCTTTGAGGATTTTCTAGCTTTTTTCCTTAGCCGTAACTTAGAAATATTTAAAAAGACATTTCATATCGATTTTTGATTTGATTTACAAAAAAATGTGGGTATGTTGATTTAAAAAAAAAAGTTATTCAAAAGTGGTTAAACCTCTCAAAATCTAGCCTTATGCTAAAACAGTTTGAGGGTTTTCTAGCTTTTTTCCCTAACCCTAACTTGAAAATATTTAAAAAGGCATTTTATATTGATTTTTGATTTGATTTTTGAAACAAAAAAATGTAGGTATATTGAAACCGGGCAAAATGTAACCTTTTGGAAAAACAGTTTGAGGGTTTTCTAGCTTTTTTTATTAACCATAACTTAAAAATATTTAAAAATACATTTCTTATCGATTTTTGATTTGATTTTTGAAAAAAATAGTACGTATATTGATTTAAAAAAAAATATATTCAAAAGTGGTGACACCGGGCAAAATGTATCCTTTTGCAAAAATAGTTTGAGGATTTTCTAGCCTTTTTCCTTAGCCATAACTTAGAAATATTTAAAAAAACATTTCATATCGATTTTTGATTTGATTTTTAAAAAAAATGTGGGTATGTTGATTTAAAAAAAGTTATTCAAAATTAGTTAAACCGGGCAAAATCTAGCCTTATGCAAAAACAGTTTGAGGGTTTTTAAGCTTTTTTCCTCAACCATGACTTAGAAATATTTAAAAAGACATTTTATATCAATTTTGAAAAAAATAGTACGTATATTGATTTAAAAAATATTCAAAAGTGGTGAAACCGGGCAAAATGTAGGCTTTGAGGATTTTCTAGCTTTTTTCCTTAGCCGTAACTTAGAAATATTTAAAAAGACATTTCATATCGATTTTTGATTTGATTTACAAAAAAAATGTGGGTATGTTGATTTAAAAAAAAAAATTATTCAAAAGTGGTTAAACCTCTCAAAATCTAGCCTTATGCAAAAACAGTTTGAGGGTTTTCTAGCTTTTTTCCCTAACCCTAACTTGAAAATATTTAAAAAGACATTTTATATTGATTTTTGATTTGATTTTTGAAACAATAAAATGTAGGTATATTGAAACCGGGCAAAATGTAGCCTTTTGGAGAAACAGTTTGAGAGTTTTCTAGCTTTTTTTATTAACCATAACTTAGAAATATTTAAAAAAAAACATTTTATATTGATTTTTTTTTATTCAAAAGTGGTCAAACTTTGTCTAGACTTGTTTGGTGTTCGGGTTGTAAATCTGGATGAATAGAAATGAGTTGTTGTCTTTAGTAATATTTTAGTTGACCTCTAACCACTTCGTTTAGTACAAAATTGAAGGACCTGTGAAAAATTATGGATTTTTATATTTCAAAATTTATAGAAATAATCTACCGAAGTTGGACAAACAGAACAATATCCCCCTTATTCATAAAAAATATAAAAGGTTTATTAAGCTCTTATTATTCAAAATTTGTATGAAAATGCCATTTTAAAAAGCTTTATAAACCAATTTTATTTTTTATGAATATGAGGGTATTTTTAAAAAAATTTTAATTTTCGGAAAAACTTACCAAAAAACCCTAATTGTATAAGCGGTTATCTCATTTCTATAATGGGTGGTATGTATGTATATTTATGAAAATATTCGCAGTAAGTTTTTTCCGAAAAAAGTGTCACAAATATAAAAATATGTCTTATGAAATTTTAATGAGCTTATAAAAAATCAAGATTAGAAATACTCATATACCTAAAGATGTTTAAAAAAAAAAAACTATTTCAATGAAAAAAAAAAAAAAATTGTAGCCCGGAGCTGTTCTCGAACCTACAACAGTTCGCTCGCTATCCGATGCGCTAACCCTTGCTCTACTGCTTTATCTACGAATTTATTGTCAAATCACCAATTCAAGCTGTATGGGCAATGAGCGAGAGAATGAAAATAGTTTCTCTAATAAAAGGATGAGCTTGTTGAGTGAAAGATTGAAAGGTTCATTTTGCAGAAAATGAGTTCTTTTTATAGAAACTTATTATAGGCGTGTTTTTAAATCTTTTTAGAGGGGGTAAATTACAAATTCTGGTTAGGTCAAAAAAAGTTTGAGGATTTTCTAGCTTTTTTCTTTAACCATAACTTAGCAATATTTAAGACAATTTATATGGATTTTTTATTTGATTTAAAGAAAAAATATATATTAATTTTTCTATTCAATTTGGTCTAGTCTTTTTGGGGCTCGGGTTGCAAATCTGCCCTTTTAAAAGTTAATACATATGTACATATGAATAGAAATCAGTTGTTGCCTTCAGTAAAATTTAAGACGACCGCTAACCACTTGATTTAGTTCAAAATTTAAGTACATATTAAATATGTTGTCGATTTTTATATTTTAAATAGGGAGTCTATCAGCAACTTTGTCTCAAACGGTAGAAATCACTAAAATTTATAGAAGTAATCTACCGAAGTCCGATAAATAGACTACTGTGTTTGAAAAAATTTCGCAACTTCGATCTTATATCATCAAAAATTAGACCTAAAAACCCAAATTGAATAAGCGGTTATCGCATTTCTATAATGGGTGGTATGTATGCATATGCTTTCCGTCAACTAAAAATATTCAGCAATTTTTTTTCTCGAAAATAGAGATCACAAACATAAAAATTTAAAAAAAGTCAAGATAAGAAATATTTATATATTGAAAAAATAAAAACAATTTTCAATGACAAAAAAAAAAAAATGTGGCCGATAGCTGTACTTGAACCATTAACCGCTCGACCACTACCCCCGACGCTTCCCACTGGGCTATCGCTTTATGTACAAACTGATTGTCAGATAACCAATTCAAGTGGCATGAGAAATTTTCATTCGCTTATTACAGATAAATGAAACAGGAGTGGTTATATATTAGATAATTGTGCACTGCCTTAGAGGTATGTCAACAAATCCATATGCATTTCATAAATATTTATGCATATTTAGTATGGGTTTAAGCTTGGCAAATATTTATATGTAAAATTTGTTAGCCTATTAATATAATAGATAATGGACCGAAGTACTCAATGAGCGAGGGAGTGAAAATAATTTCTCTAATAATAGGAGGAGCTTATTGAGTGAAAGAATGAAATTCATTTTGTAGAAATATGAGTTCTATTTATAGAAATTTATTATTTAGTGTTGGTAAATTACAAATGCTGGTTAGGGCAAATCTAGGCTTTTGCAAAAACAGTTAAAGGTTTTTCTAGCTTTTTTCTTTATCCATAACTTAGCAATATTTAGAAGACATTTTAATTTGATTTTTGATTTGATTTAAAAAAAAAAATGTATTCAAAGTGGTAAAATCGGCCAAAATCTAGCCTTTTGCAAAAACTGTTAAAGGTTTTTCTATCTGTTTTCCTTAACCATAACTTAAAAATATTTAAAAATACATTTCTTATCGATTTTTGATTTGATTTTTGAAAAAAATGGTATGTATATTGATTTAAAAAAAAAAATATTCAAAAGAGGTGAAACCGGGCAAAATGTAGCCTTTTGCAAAAATAGTTTGATGATTTTCTAGCCTTTTTCTTTAGCCATAACTTAGAAATATTTAAAAAAACATTTCATATCGATTTTTGATTTGATTTTTGAAAAAAATGTGGGTATGTTGATTTAAAAAAAGTTATTCAAAATTGGTTAAACCGGGCAAAATTTAGCCTTATGCAAAAACAGTTTGAGGGTTTTTAAGCTTTTTTCCTCAACCATAACTTAGAAATATTTAAAAAGACATTTTATATCGATTTTTGAAAAAAAATAGTACGTATATTGATTTAAAAAATATTCAAAAGTGGTGAAACTGGGCAAAATGTAGGCTTTGAGGATTTTTCTAGCTTTTTTCCTTAGCCGTAGCTTAGAAATATTTTGTTTAGACCACCGGTCTAAATATATCGGCCGCCCCTCGTAGCAAACCGTAGTATCTTCCGCGCTATTACCTTTTACGTTTTATCTTTATACCGATAACAGCTCTTACCCCTTCGAATCCTACAAATGTAGGTCTTCGGCGGCGGTACAGAGCTACTATTTATCTAAAGACTCGATCACTTCTTTTCCGAGCATACGAGAGTCATCAGCTGCCAAACCAAGGTAAAGTAAACCATTACATTTCCATACCATAATTTTTATTGTGCACTTTGTAATTACATACACTCCATTACATTTCATTTTCACATACAAATTACTTGTAATAAAAACTATTGTACATATTTACATTTGAATACCATTGTTTATATCCTTATTCACTCGCCGCTCTTTTCATTTTCTTTGCATATTATTACGTGCGAGCAACCCCGCCACTGCCATTGGCCGCACGTAACATTGGTCCTTCGAGCCGGATCGAGTACGTCGATGATGTTCTCTCAGGAGGGCATACTATCGACTACGCTATCAAGGCTCGTGATGAAATTACGCGTGCATTACAGTCCGCGGGCTTATCCCTTCGAAAATGGACGTCGAATTGCAACAAAATACTACAAGGAATACCCAAACATCATCGACTGAACGAGGACTTTCTGGAGTTCGAAGACTCCAGTACGGTCAAAACACTCGGAATCCGTTGGAATGCACATTCTGACCAGTTTTATTTTACAGCTAAGCCCATAGCAAATGAGGATAGCATTACTAAACGGGCGATACTCTCAGCCATCGCTAAACTCTTCGATCCATTAGGATGGCTAGGCCCAGTCATCATAGTAGCCAAAATGATTATGCAAAACATTTGGCTAGAAGGGACTGACTGGGACGAGAGAGTATCTGATCAAACTTTAGATAGGTGGCGCAGCTTTATGCACGACTACAATGAAATTAATAACATTCGGATTCCACGATGGGTGTATTTCACGCCATCCAACGACGTAGAAATACACGGATTCTGCGATGCCTCCGAAAAAGCATACGCAGCCACAGTTTTTTTAAGAGTCAAAATGAAAGATCAGGTTTACGTTAACCTGCTAATGGCGAAAACAAGAGTAGCCCCAGTGAAGACCATCTCCTTACCCCGATGGGAGCTGTGTGGAGCGGTTCTGTTGGCCGAGACTTTGGAATCCGTCATCGAAAATCTGAATTTAGGCACATTCAAAATTCACCTTTGGACGGACTCAACCATCGTCCTAGCATGGATCCGAAAACCACCGTGTTCGTGGCCAACACGCCCACCTCCAACATCATCCTGCGATCGTTTGTCGCCATCGCCCCAACTGCGACCGTCTGTATTGAGTCCGGCGGCAGACTACATTTTGTCCGCGCACTGATCGACCCGTGTTCACCCACCTCGGTCATCGACAGCGAGCTCGCTACCGAGCTCGACTTGGAACGATTTGGGGGGACTCGGCCGATCAGGTGCACTCTAGTGTTGAGAGGAGAGTTTGGGGTGGGCAGAAGGGTCACGACCCAAGCCACGATCGTCGCACGTCACCACCGGATGAACCCGACGACAACCATCGATGCAACAGTTGCGGTGCCGTTTCAGTTTATGAAGCTGGCTGACCCCGAGTTCTTTCGCGCCTCACCAGTGCGCCTCACGTTAGGCGCCGATGTGTACGCCAGCCTCATGCTGAACGGCACACCGCCATCCACTATCAACGGCCTACTGGCCCAGGCCACAATATTCGGCCTAATCATATCTGGGGCGTGCCAACAATAGGCGGTATCCAACTTATATATTATATTGGACGACAGTAATCTTAAGGTGCAATGAACATAACAAAACCACGTCCATTTACTAATCCTTTTTTCATCCACAACAGGACCATTGTAGCAGCTAGCATGGAGAGCCTATGGGGCCATAGCCATTTCCATTCACCATTCATAGAGTCGTCGTGTTAGATTAAGCCTTAGATTGGAGCGGTTGCTGGTGACTCCTACTTTTCTTTTAGCGTTGCTTGTCGCAAGGGGGCCGGCATGTTTAGACCACCGGTCTAAATATATCGGCCGCCCCTCGTAGCAAACCGTAGTATCTTCCGCGCTATTACCTTTTACGTTTTATCTTTATACCGATAACAGCTCTTACCCCTTCGAATCCTACAAATGTAGGTCTTCGGCGGCGGTACAGAGCTACTATTTATCTAAAGACTCGATCACTTCTTTTCCGATCATACGAGAGTCATCAGCTGCCAAACCAAGGTAAAGTAAACCATTACATTTCCATACCATAATTTTTATTGTGCACTTTGTAATTACATACACTCCATTACATTTCATTTTCACATACAAATTACTTGTAATAAAAACTATTGTACATATTTACATTTGAATACCATTGTTTATATCCTTATTCACTCGCCGCTCTTTTCATTTTCTTTGCATATTATTACGTGCGAGCAACCCCGCCACTGCCATTGGCCGCACGTAACATATTTAAAAAGACATTTCATATCGATTTTTGATTTGATTTACAAAAAAAATGTGGGTATGTTGATTTAAAAAAAAAAGTTATTCAAAAGTGGTTAAACCTCTCAAGATCTAGCCTTATGCTAAAACAGTTTGAGGGTTTTCTAGCTTTTTTCCCTAACCCTAACTTGAAAATATTTAAAAAGGCATTTTATATTGATTTTTGATTTGATTTTTGAAACAAAAAAATGTAGGTATATTGAAACCGGGCAAAATGTAACCTTTTGGAAAAACAGTTTGAGGGTTTTCTAGCTTTTTTTATTAACCATAACTTAAAAATATTTAAAAATACATTTCTTATCGATTTTTGATTTGATTTTTGAAAAAAATAGTACGTATATTGATTTAAAAAAAAAATATATTCAAAAGTGGTGAAACCGGGCAAAATGTAGCCTTTTGCAAAAATAGTTTGAGGATTTTCTAGCCTTTTTCCTTAGCCATAACTTAGAAATATTTAAAAAAACATTTCATATCGATTTTTGATTTGATTTTTAAAAAAAATGTGGGTATGTTGATTTAAAAAAAGTTATTCAAAATTGGTTAAACCGGGCAAAATCTAGCCTTATGCAAAATCAGTTTGAGGGTTTTTAAACTTTTTTCCTCAACCATGACTTAGAAATATTTAAAAAGACATTTTATATCGATTTTTGAAAAAAATAGTACGTATATTGATTTAAAAAATATTCAAAAGTGGTGAAACCGGGCAAAATGTAGGCTTTGAGGATTTTCTAGCTTTTTTCCTTAGCCGTAACTTAGAAATATTTAAAAAGACATTTCATATCGATTTTTGATTTGATTTACAAAAAAAATGTGGGTATGTTGATTAAAAAAAAAAAGTTATTCAAAAGTGGTTAAACCTCTCAAAATCTAGCCTTATGCAGAAACAGTTTGAGGGTTTTCTAGCTTTTTTCCCTAACCCTAACTTGAAAATATTTAAAAAGAAATTTTATATTGATTTTTGATTTGATTTTTGAAACAATAAAATATAGGTATATTGAAACTGGGCAAAATGTAGCCTTTTGGAAAAACAGTTTGAGGGTTTTCTAGCTTTTTTTATTAACCATAACTTAGAAATATTTAAAAAAAAACATTTTATATTGATATTTTTTTTATTCAAAAGTGGTCAAACTTTGTCTAGACTTGTTTGGTGTTCGGGTTGTAAATCTGGATGAATAGAAATGAGTTGTTGTCTTTAGTAATATTTTAGTTGACCTCTAACCACTTCGTTGAGTACAAAATTTAAGGACCTGTGAAAAATTATGGATTTTTATATATCAAAATTTATAGAAATAATCTACCGAAGTTGGACAAACAGAACAATATCCCCCTTATTCATGAAAAATATAAAAGGTTTATTAAGCTCTTATTATCCAAAATTTGTATGAAAATGTCATTTTAAAAAGCTTTATAAACTAATTTTATTTTTTATGAATATGAGGGTATGTTTAAAAAAATTTAAATTTTCGGAAAAACTTACCAAAAAACCCAAATTGTATAAGCGGTTATCTCATTTCTATAATGGGTGGTAGGTATGTATATTTATGAAAATATTCGCATTAAGTTTTTTCCGAAAAAAGTATCACAAATATAAAAAAATATGTCTTATGAAATTTTAATGAGCTTATAAAAAAATCAAGATTAGAAATACTCATATACCTAAAAATGTTTTAAAAAAGAAAAAAACTATTTTCAATGAAAAAAAAAAAAAATTGAAGCCCGGAGCTCTTCTCGAACCTACAACAGTTCGCTTGCTATCCGATGCGCTAACCACTGCTCTACTGCTTTATCTACGAATTTATTGTCAAATCACCAATTCAAGCTGTCTGGGCAATGAGCGAGAGAATGAAAATAGTTTCTCTAATAAAAGGAGGAGCTTGTTGAGTGAAAGATTGAAAGGTTCATTTTGCAGAAAATGAGTTCTATTTATAGAAATTTATTATACAGGCGTGTTTTTAAATCTTTTTAGAGGGGGTAAATTACAAATTCTGGTTAGGTCAAAAAAAGTTTGAGGATTTTCTAGCTTTTTTCTTTAACCATAACTTAGCAATATTTAAGGCACTTTATATGGATTTTTTATTTGATTTAAAGAAAAAATATATATTAATTTTTCTATTCAATTTGGTCTAGACAAGTTTGGGGCTCGGGTTGCAAATCTGCCCTTTTGAAAGTTAATACATATGTACATATGAATAGAAATCGTTGTTGCCTTCAGTAAAATTTAAGACGACCGCTAACCACTTGATTTAGTTTAAAATTTAAGTACATATTAAATATGTTGTCGATTTTTGTATTTTAAAAAAGTTATTCAAAAGTGGTTAAACCTCGCAAAATCTAGCCTTATGCAAAAACAGTTTGATGGATTTCTAGCTTTTTTCCTTAACCATAACTTAAAAATATTTAAAAAGACATTTCATATCGATTTTTGATTTGATTTTTGAAAAAAATGTGGGTATGTGGATTTAAAAAAAAAAGTTATTCAAAAGTGGTTAAACCTTTTATGCACAACCAGTTTGAGGGTTTTCTAGCTTTTTTTATAAACCATAACTTAAACATATTTAAAAAGACATTTCATATCGATTTTTGAATTGATTTTTGAAAAAAATGTGGGTATGTTGATTTAAAAAAAAAGTTATTCAAAAGTGGTTAAACCGGGCAAAATCTAGTTTTATGCACAGCCAGTTTGAGGGTTTTCTAGCTTTTTTTATAAACCATAACTTAAAAATATTTAAAAAGACATTTCATATCGATTTTTGATTTGATTTTTGAAAAAAATGTGGGTATGTGGATTTAAAAAAAAAAGTTATTCAAAAGTGGTTAAACCTTTTATGCACAACCAGTTTGAGGGTTTTCTAGCTTTTTTTATAAACCATAACTTAAACATATTTAAAAAGACATTTCATATCGATTTTTGAATTGATTTTTGAAAAAATGTGGGTATGTTGATTTAAAAAAAAAGTTATTCAAAAGTGGTTAAACCGGGCAAAATCTAGTTTTATGCACAGCCAGTTTGAGGGTTTTCTAGCTTTTTTTATAAACCATAACTTAAAAATATTTAAAAAGACATTTCATATAGATTTTTGATTTGATTTTTGAAAAAAATGTATGTATGTAGATTTAAAAAAAAGTTATTCAAAAGTGGTTAAACCTCGCAAAATCTAGCCTTATGCAAAAACAGTTTGATGGATTTCTAGCTTTTTTCCTTAACCATAACTTAAAAATATTTAAAAAGACATTTCATATAGATTTTTAATTTGATTTTTGAAAAAAATGTGTGTATGTAGATTTAAAAAAAAAATTTATTCAAAAGTGGTTAAACCTCCCAAAATCTAGCTTTATGCATAAACAGTTTGAGGGGTTTCTAGCGTTTTTCCTCAATCATAACTTAGAAATATTTAAAAAGACATTTTATATTGATTTTTGATTTGATTTTCGAAAAAAAAAAATGTAGATATATTGATTAAAAAAAAATTTATTCTAAAGTGGTAAAGTTGGGCAAAATCTAGCCTTTTGCAAAATTTCGATCTTAAGATTGTGGAATTTTTTTACAAAATCATATCGTTAAAAAAATAAACTTTACCAATAGGCAAAAAGTTAAATACATAAAGCCAGAAGTGAAGCTGGATTTCTTAGCTTACAAATGGTGTTTAGATGCCGACGATGATATGATTTGGAACATTTTGTTGATTTTTTTGGCACAAAAATAAAAGGAAGTGGCAGCCGCTGGTTCATTGCATAGATATGTACGTGTGTGTGTAAGGAAATGAGCGGATGGTGGGTGTGTCTTTGAGAGTTTTATAAGAGTGTTCAATAGTGATGTATGCTGAATAGTGATGTATACATAGGTCGGGTATAACAGAATGTGGAGGGTTCGGAGACCTATTTTTTGTTTAATAATAAATAAACTAAGAATAATTTTCAAAATTTTTTTTGGTGAGACTGCAGATTACCCCATTCTAAGTTTCCAATATAAATTTTATAGGGATCTATCCATAAATACTATACGAAATTGGGTTTCGAAAGTTTGTATGCGGAGAGTGTTAGCCTATTAATATATAGATACTTGACAGTTTATCGATTAAAGCGGTTGTTCTCAGTCGATTGCCAAACTGCCACATCATCACAATGCGAGTTGCCCAAATTGATACGGGGCTAAAAAAGGGCAAACAATAAAAAGAGGGCCAAAAAAGGGCTAGGGGGTAAACACGAATTTTGGGGCTAAAAGCAAAAAAAAGGGCTAGATCTGGCCCCAAAAGCACCAAAATGGCAACGCTGAAGCGAACACACCAGCGAGCAGGAGAACGGCTGAGAGAGCAGAAAAGGACTTTTTACGGAACGAGCTACATAGCCTACATGCCAAGAAGGACAAGACAAATGCGGTGATATTGGCAATCCACTTACAACTAGCAGAACATATACCTACAGCTATATTGATGGACTTCTTCGACAGGGTGGAGGATGAAATCAAGAACGAGCACAAACAAAAATATAAAACTTTGAACAGGAAATTGGACAAGCTATCGGGAGGACGCGAACACAATGGCCAACAAACAGATAAATTTCACGATAGGTTCGTGAACCTGACCACGGTAGACATAACCAAAGAAGATGCGCAACTCCTCGAGAAGGGACTAAAACACAACATAGTAGACAGCAACAAGGCAAGAAAAACAGAGCAAGCAATAGTAGATGCGGAGGTTACAATATCGCTTCTCCCCTATGAGGAACAAAAACACGCCAGACACATGTGCAGGGAGATCATCAGCAAAGACATAAAAAGGCATGATCAACGGAAGCGTTCCTCTACGTAGACGACATCATCGTTTTCGGATGCTCCTTGAAGCACCATAATAGAAACCTTATAAGAGTTTTCGCCAGGTTAAAATACTAGAACCTCAAACTTAATGCAAGCAGATGTATATTTCTTAAATCAGAAGTAATTTATTCAGGACATTTAATAACAGATAAATGCATAAAAACAGACCCAGCTGAATGCGGAGTAGTACGCAACTATCCCAAACCGACAAATCCAGACGAGACGAGACGATTCATTGGTTTTTGCAATTACTACCGACGTTTTATCCCAGATTTCCCAAAAATAGTAAAATGCCTCCACTCACTATTGAAGAAAGGAAAACCTTTTATTTGGTCAGAAGAATGCGAAAGAGCATTCAATAACTTAAAAGAAAAACTAATTAACCCGCCCATTTTACAGTACCCAGACTTTGACAAACCGTTTATACTAACAACTGATGCTTCTTATTTTGCATTAGGAGCCATACTATCACAAGGAGGAATTGGGCACGATTTATGAATTTCCTACGCAAGCAAATCTCTACAAAAACATGACATTAACAAGCCAATTATCGAAAAAGAATTATGGGAAATTCATTGGGGAATAAACTATTTCCGAACATACATACCTGTATGGTAGAAAATTTATTGTTGTAACTGACCACAGACCCCTAGTATCACTATTCTCACATAGAAATCCGTCTTCAAAAATGACGACAATTAGAATAGATCTATCAGAATATGATTTTGAAATCGTATACAAACAAGGTAACATTAACACAAATGCTGACGCACTATCACGAATTAAGTTAGATAGTGACGTACTTAAATTAACGATTCCCACTAGTAAAAATGAAAAAGAAGATAATAAAATTAACGTAGTAATAAGGAGCAAGGCCGCGAATTTAAAAGAAATGAAAGAGAAGAATTTAAAAGAAAACCGGTAGACCGGGCGGCCGCCGTGGTGTAGCGGTTAAGTGTTCGGCCTTCTACACTAAGTCGTGGCGGTTCGATGCCCGGCAAAAGTGACAACAAAAATGATTTAGAAAAAGAATTTTTCTAAACGGGGTCGCCCCTCGGCAGTAGTTTGGCAAACTCTCCGGGTGTATTTCTGCCATGAGAAGCTTCTCAGCAAAAAATTCATTTGCTTTGCAAGTGCCGTTCGGAGTCGGCAAAAAACTGTAGGTCAAAAAGCAACACACCACAAGTTGGAAAGAGAAGCTCGGCTAAAAATCTCGTTAGAGGTTATGATAACCTGTTGGGTTGGTATATCGCCGCCATTAGTTGGTAGACGTATTAAGGAAAGCATATCTCATAAGAAGTCTGATCAACTTCACATTTGGGAATGCACATCCTTTAATGACGTAAAGAATATGAAGAAATTGAAATTGAATATTGAAAAAGAAAGTGTTACCTCAATTGAATTAATTAATGATGAAGTGCACATAACTTGTAGCGATGACCCTTTGAATCTAGATTCAATGTTGGAGAAACTACATAGTTTGCTAGGGAATTCACATATAAAGGAGCTAGAAATGAATAAACCCGCGCCGATACAAATCCTAATACAAAGCTCCAAGGGAAATAAACAGCATAATAACAAAATACAAACTGATAGTCGAATTCCAATGCTGAAATATCGCAGGCCATTTAGGAATTCGAAAAACTATTTTAAAACTAAAACAAAGATACATTTGAAAAAATATGAGACAAATGGTAAAAGAATTTGTAAACAATTGCAAAAAATGCACTCAAAACAAAATTGTTAGACACACAAAAGAGCCGCTTGTTGTGACAGACACCCCCGCATCTACATTCAACACTATCGCGATTGACACGGTCGGTCCGCTTCGCATATCAAACTGCTATAGATACATATTGACAATGCAATGTGATATATCCAAATTCGTAATAGCATACCCCATTGAGTCAAAAGACCAAAAAGTTTTCAGAAGAGAGAAAGAACTATTATAATTTTATCGTATGAATTAATTTTATTATATGAATAATTTTACATTTCAACACTGAAAAGAAACGAAAAGTTGTAACCCGATTTTGGCTGCATTTTAATGCGCGCAAGTCCACGATCAATGGGAAAGGCTCAGAACCTTATTTTTTGGAAAAATAGTGACTTACAGGGTTTTGCAGTGGAGCTGTCGAAATATTCGTAGTTTTATAACTATTTTACATTTTAGTTATCTGAACATGTTTGACAAGTTTAAAATCAAATGTATTTAAGACATCACTTTTTAAGCTCTGAATCCTTAAAATCATCCTTAAATTATTGAGCACGGTTTCTACATATTCTACAGCGCTAAGATTTTGCATAAATTATTATTTTGATATGTATAAAAAAAGGGAAACGGTCAAAACTCTAAAATTAAAATTCTGAAGTCAGAATTCCGGAATCAAAATTCTGGGTCGACAAAATTCTGGAAATCGGAATTCCGCCCTTCCTTCGCGTTTTTTTGCTGTATTTCAAAATTCTGGTTTTTCATAATTCCGGAATTTACGTTTTCCAGAATTAATTCCCAAATAATCCCCAAAATTTTAGCAAAATCGTGTATTTTATACCAGTATTCTGTAATTATGTCTCATATCAAGTCACTAAATTTGAGATATTTCATTGGATACAATTTTTGTGACTTGAGATGATTCCGATGTGGTGAATGCAAAAATTGCATACATTTTAAGTAACGCATTTGACACTCGCCCTATAGATGTCGATGTAGCCCAGGCGTTAAGCGTCCAGATTATGACGCGGGAGGTCGCAGGTTCAAGTGCTGGTCCGCGAACAGTAAATTTTTATTTTTTCAATTAAATTTTTTCAAATTTAATTAACTTTTTGTTAACATATAAATATTTCTAATTCTTAAATTCACTTTTTTTTTCAATTTTTTAACAAATTTTCTTTAATTAATTTCGTTTGTTACCTGCCTACAAGCAGATCAAAATTTAGTAACTCTTTATTCAGGATTAAGATAAGAGGCATCTTACTGAATACCAAATTGTATCAAATATGAAATAGACCACGAAATGTCTCTATTAGTGACTAGATACAGAATTGGGGTATTAAATTAGCAATTTACAATTTTGCATTCAATTCTTTCTAATACCTACAATTACAAAATTAACGTATAAATATATACATTCGATTTACTCCACAAATAAAACTTCATATACATACAAACATTACATTTTGCGCCCCCCATGTACAAGAACCAAAAAAAAACCGGAAATATACAGCCGTGGTTCATATGGAAGGGAGGAAATAGCTTCAAAAACAGGCGCCATATACAAATTTACTTGCTTCCTGTTATCACCTTAGGTCATAGGGTGTACAAGAAGTCTATAAAGGAAGAAAAACACATGGCAAATATTAAATCAAAGCGTTAAGACAACTGGCATTGCGTTGCAGTCTGGGAGTGTAATGGGGTGTGGTTGCTGTGCGACCTTGCCCAATCCTGACTCTTGAGTCCTCGTTCGTACACTCTGGGCAACGTGAGGTATCTAGGCTCGCGGCAGAAAGAGAGGGAGCCCGGTGGGGCCACTCTGACATACTTGGTTTAAGGGCTCACCGAGGCCTTTTGCGCAGCGTCTGTTCTTCATGTGGTGCGGCTGCAAGCGGGCGTCTGTCTTGAAGCAAGCGGCTCGCTATATAAATGTCTAAATATTTTCCAAAAACCCCGAAGCGGGTTGTGCGCTGGGTTTGGAACCCGCCACGTAAAAAATGTCTAAATATTTTCCAAAAACCCCGAAGCGGGTTGTGCGCTGGGTTTGGAACCCGCCACGTAAAAAAACTTAATTCCAATGAAAACTAATGTACCAAAGCCTCGGATGAGAACCCCCTTTAATGTTGACGACCCGGCAAAACGATATTAGGGCATGTACCGGGAATGTCCGGACCCTCTCAAGGGACGGTACCGCTGCCCGACTGGTTGACGTTCTCGTACACGCCGACATCACCGCCCAGGAAATGCGATGGGCGGGGCAAGGAAAGACGACCATTGGTCCTTGTGACGTATACTATAGTGGCCAGGCACGCGGCAAAGCGCGTGGTGTAGGATTCGTGGTGGGAAATAGACTTCGCCGCCAATTATTAGCGTTCACTCCTGTGGACGAGCGTCTCGCTGCGATCCGCATCAAGGCGAGGTTTTTCAACATAACAATTATCTGCGCCTATCCGCCGACTGAGGAGACGGACGACGCAGAGAAGGACTCCTTCTACGATAAACTTGAACAGACTTATGATCGCTGCCCCCAGCATGATATCAAAATCGTGCTCGGCGACTTTAATCCCAAGGTGGGCAAGGAAGGAGTCTTTGGTCGTACAGTTGGAAAATTCAGTCTCCACGATATAACATCCCCCAAGGGCACTAGGTTGATTGACTTCGCCGCTGCTCGCAATATGGTCATCAGTAGTGCCAGGTTCCAGCATAAGCGAATACACCAAGCCACATGGCTGTCCCCTGATCAAAGAACTAGAAACCAGATTGATCATGTCATGATCGACGGCAGACACAGCTCCACCGTTCTGGACGTGCGTACCCTACGTGGTCCCAATATCGACTCGAACCATTATATTGTTGCAGCCAAGATAGGCACACGCCTCTGTGCAGCGAAGAAAGTGCGCACAGTAACGGAAGGAAAGTTTGACGTCGAGAAGCTGCGAATGACACAGACATCTGATAATTTCTCCACTCGACTCTCACACCTGCTATCAGAGGGCAATCCTCGACCTAACGATGTAACCGAGCAATGGAAGCGTACCGCCGCTGAGGCCACTATAGGGTTTCAGCGAGCCCGCAAGAACAACTGGTACGATGAGGAATGTAGCACTGCCTCGCACAAAAAGACGCTGCATACAGGGAGACGTTGCGAACGGGCGCAACCCGCAGTGTATGGCAACGCTATAGTGAGGCGAGGAAGGAAGAGAGGTGCCTTTTCAGAAAAAAGACACGTGAGGCCGAAAGACGTGAGTGTGAGGAGCTTGAGATGCTGGCTGACAGGAATGATGCCCGAAAATTCTATGAAAAGATCCGGCGGATGACGGAAGGTTTAAAGACCTGGGCAAGTTCCTGTAAGGACAATAATGGCGACCTGGTAACCGACGTACAGAATGTACTTAAATTATGGAGGGAGCACTTCTCCTCACTGCTAAATTGCGAGGGAGACGTCGAACCCGATACCCCATTCCCTGAGGATGGAAAAGTCGTCCCACCACCTGGCTATGATGAAGTGAGGATAGCTATATCCCGGCTCAAAGACAACAAATCGGCTGGGAAAGACAGACTACCCGCCGAGCTGTTCAAACACGGAGGCAAAGAGCTGGTAAAAAGCATGCATCAGCTCTTATGCAGGATATGGTCAGATGAGTACATGCCTTCAGATTGGAATTTAAGTGTGCTCTGCCCAATTCACAAGAAAGGCGATCCCGCTAACCCCACCAACTACCGCGGAATCAGTCTTCTTAATATCGCATATAAGGTTCGTTCTAGCGTATTGTGTGAAAGGCTGAAGCCCATCGTAGACAAACTGATTGGACCTTATCAGTGTGGCTTTAGACGTGGTAAATCTACCATCGACCAGATTTTTTTTTATGGAGTGTAATGGGGTGTGGTTGCTGTGCGACCTTGCCCAATCCTGACTCTTGCGTCCTCGTTCGTACACTCTGGCAACGTGAGCTATCTAGGCTCGCGACAGAAAGAGAGGGAGCGCGATTTTTGATTCCAAATTTTCATTTTTTATTTTAATAAAAATTTAAAATATTTAGCCTTATTAATCTAACATTTACTCAAATGTGAGTTAAAAATACTGGGTCTATTAAAAAAAGTGCCGCAGGCGAAAATTTGGAATAAAAAATCGCGCGATTTTTAATACCAAATTTTCATTTTTTATTTTAATAAAAATTTAAAATATTTAGCCTCATTAATCTAACATTTACTCAAAACTGAGTTTAAAAAACTGGGTTTTTTAAAAAAGGCGCCGCAGGCGAAAATTTGGAATAAAAAATCGCGATTCTTAATTCCAATTTTTCACACATTTCTTTAATTTCAATGCTAACTTATATGAAAGATTTGCGAATTTTAGGGCTTGGTGTGAAACCTATGAAAGAATTTTCTATGCTTAATTAAGTAGGTAAATTTTTCTCAAAAAACACATTTTCATACAATCCCGAAAATTGCTTGTAAATACCGTCGGTATTTACAGCAATAGACTACAAGTCAAAAGTAACAAAGAGTTTAAATGTTATAAATGGAAAAATATTCGTGCTTAATTAAGCATAGAAAATTCTTTCATAGGTTTCACACCAAGTCCTAAAATTCGCAAATCTTTCATATAAGTTAGCATTGAAATTAAATATATGCATAAATGGACACTGAGAAGGGTTTTCCTTCAAGCTTCTAGCATACAAGTCACTACAGTGTTGTGAGTTCGACTCTCACAATGCCGGGAAGAAAAGTCCTTGAAGAGATGTAACTACAGTATCATCGAAACATATGTCGGCTTGTCTGGTTCCTGCAGCGAGTAGGTAAATTTTTCTCAAAAAACACAAAAAAATATTTTTTTTTGTTTTTGTGGCAACCAATTACATTTTACATTTTTCTTCAAATCTTTGGCATTTGTTGTCGGATTTTAAAGTTTGACGCATACATTTTTTCGTCTCAAAGAGGAGGTTTTCTCTCCAGAAAGTTTATTGAGCTCATGCGTTTGGTTGTGGTACCACACTTTAAAATCCGACAAAAAAATGCCGAAGATATGAAGAAAAATGCAATTGGGCGACATCTAGGGTTGCTAGAAAAAAAATAAAATTTTTTTTAAATGATTTTCAAAAGCACTTCATATGAGGGGAGGTACGTCCGACGTTTTTTTGGTGATACGCTCTAATGTACATATATATACGTATGTGGCTTAAACTATGTTTAAATAATTGAGTACATATGTTGACGACATTATACCAACCAATAATTATGACCAAATACTCGCCAAAAAGGCGCAGCGGCCTTTTGAGTTTTTTGAACCGCGAAAAAACTTAAAACTCAGAACTTAATTTTTATCCTTGAACGATAAAATATCGCTCAAGGAATAACGTTTACTGTCGAGCAAAAATATAAAACTCAAGGGTAAGTTTTATTTTCTTTCAAAACAATAAAACTCAAGAAATAAGTTTTACGTTGATCAAAAAAATAAAACTCAAAAAGTGATCATTACGCTAAATCAAAAAAATAAAACTTGAGTGTAACGATTATTGTTGATTTTTATTGAAAAAAATCAGAAAATAATGATCAAATGTCGAGTTCTATAATTAAACTTATAACAGTTACGGTCCCTGCTTTAATTCCAAATTTTCGCCTGCGTCGCTTTTTTTTTTAATAGACCCAGTATTTTTAACTCAGTTTTGAGTAAATGTTAGATTAATGAGGCTAAATATTTTAAATTATTATTAAAATAAAAAATGAAAAATTGGAATTAAGAATCGCGATTTTTTATTCCAAATTTTCATTTTTTATTTTAATAAAAATTTAAAATATTTAGCCTCATTAATCTAACATTTACTCAAAACTGAGTTTAAAAAACTGGGTTTATTAAAAAAGGCGCCGCAGGCGAAAATTTGGAATAAAAAATCGCGATTCTTAATTCCAATTTTTCATTTTTTATTTTAATAAAAATTTAAAATATTTAGCCTCATTAATCTAACATTTACTCAAAACTGAGTTAAAAATACTGGGTCTATTAAAAAAAAAAGCGACGCAGGCGAAAATTTGGAATTAAAGCAGGGACCGTAACTGTTATAAGTTTAATTATAGAACTCGACATTTGATCATTATTTTCTGATTTTTTTCAATAAAAATCAACAATAATCGTTACACTCAAGTTTTATTTTTTTGATTTAGCGTAATGATCACTTTTTGAGTTTTATTTTTTTGATCAAACGTAAAACTTATTTCTTGAGTTTTATTGTTTTGAAAGAAAATAAAACTTACCCTTGAGTTTTATATTTTTGCTCGACAGTAAACGTTATTCCTTGAGCGATATTTTATCGTTC